>VZSF01010484.1:406168-449360 GCA_013398295.1 Chionis minor
GTGTTTACCGACGGGGTGGGGTGGTGGGAGGTGGCGAGCGGCGGGTAAGGCCCCGGTGCCGGAGCGAGAAGCTGTCGTTAGGCCCTGGGTGCTGGTGGTGTGCGGAGGGGATGAAGTCACGGGCCGTTGGGCAGCGCCCGGGCGGTTGTGGCCTGGAAGGGGAGAGAAGTTGAAGGCGGCTCTCCCCTTGTAGTTTGGAGCTTGCTGGCTCTGCCACCCCAGTGCATATAAACGGGGGATGTATTTTTGCTGTAATTTGTAGCTGTTCAAAGAGAGGGAGTAATCTTGATGGACTGGAGGCAGCTGGAAAAATCGGTATGCGTGTTGTTTTTGTGTGCTGTGGTCGGTTGAGGGATATGTTTATACCGTGGGGGATGCAGATGGTGGGTGAAACCACATGTAGTTAGGAACAGTGGTACGTGAAGGTGTATGAATTTAGGAGTGATAGGTAAACAATCCTCTGTGTGTTGTGAGAAGTAAGGTGATAAGTTGGCTGGCTTCTGAGTGTTGTGGAGGAGGGAGGCTTTGGGTGGTAAGCCTGTGTACAACTTACAGGCACGGTGGTAACAGGTTGCTACAGGGTTCTGGACTTGTTTTCTGTGGTGGCCAGTGTGGTTAGACTTAATGTGCGAGACCTTCATGTGTAATACGAGATGGTATGTGGACAGAAAGGCATGCATGTTCTTACTGCCTGTAAGTTGGTTTGTCTGGTGCTCACACAGAGTTGGGAGAGATGTCTGGCTGTCACCAGCTGCGTGAGCGCTGTTTCTTGTGCGTTGAGGTGGGTAGGGCAGCAAGCGCCCTGGTCTGTGGCTGGGGAACATAGAAGGAGCTGCAAATTGGTGTCTCCTGTGTGGTGAAATTGGAAGGCTGGATGTTTGTTGTTTGAGCCATGGGATACAATGATAGTGCTGCTTGGAGAAAAGTCTGTGTGTAGTTGTAGAACTGTAGGTATCTATATATTTGTAACAGGTGTCAAGCAGTGTAAATTTCTCTTTATAAGGGCATCGATATGCTCTGCTTGTGGGTAAATTTCCAGGGATTACCACAGATTATAAGAAAGTGGGGGGGTTTGGGTGGATATTTAGAAGTAGAAATGAATGGTGGAGTCTTTGAAAAGTTTATGTACGTTTGAAAAGGGGGGTAGGATGAGTCTGTGGGGATTATGCATATACAGGGTAAAGACTGTGTTAGGCTATGTATACATGTGTGTATCAGGGGAGTGGTATTTGTGCAAAAGGGAAACTGGAGTTCTCATCTTGCTGAGTTAGTGGGAACTCTAGTCTGTATGGAGAGAGGAGGCAAGCTTTTTTTGGCTGAGGCTATGAAAGTTGTAACGGTGTGGGGGAGGGATGATGAACTGACTCTGGGGTCCCAGGTGTGTCATGAGCAGGTGGGAGGCTATGGGGATTCTTTGCTTCTCTTGGTATGGAAAGAGTATTCCATAGCTGTGACAGCTATTGGAAGCTAAAAAAGTGAATTAAGATGAGGCAATTTGTGACTGTTACGAATATTATTGGATTAAGGGAGGCTACAGAGTAATCAAGGGGTTTCTGTTAAAGGCCCTTTTTTTTTTTTTAGTTTGTTATATTTGTTCCACTGTGTAAATTGTCCATTAACTTTAAGGGTAAACTTTTGCTGAAACTAGCACTCATAATGGTGTTGACAGGTCAGCAGCTAACTAAAAGCACTTAATGTGGTGTAGACAAGCCCCAGGTGTGTGCGGGCTGAGGGGCTTGGTTGTGTCTATGCTTATGTGTTATATATACCATAATACTTTAACTGAGTGCATGTGTCCAGAAGGTATGAAACCTTCTGTACTGGACATATGCTTGTGTTTGAAAGAGGGTTAGTGCATAAACATTTGAGGGTCAGAGATCTGTGAAAAGATGGTCTGTGTAGACTGGAAAGCTGTTTGGCTCAGGTGGAAATGAGGAAAAATGGTATGTGCGTATCCCCTGTTCTGTGGGTTTGTGATAGTATGTGTTATTTGTTTACACAGCCCCTCATCTCTTGTTCTGCAGGTTGTTTTATAGAATTAAGACACATAATATCAAGATGACGGAAATGGAAATAATGTAGTATGAAAGTGCAGTATATAGAATGCATAGAACTCACTTTTACCTCAGTAGCTGTGAGGTGATCAGTTAGTGAGGCAGGGAACTCAAGAAAGAAAAGAGTAGTCTCATAGTAGAGGTCCTGGATGATCCAGTTCCTTTATTGTCTCTGGTGTGGAATTATCATTGTTCACTTCAGACTTCTGCAACGGCAATCACTAATGTGTGCTTCTGACTTACTGACTTGAGACCCTGTTTTGCAGAAATATAAACCCATCACAATTGAAATTAAAGCTTGTGAAATCTGTGTGTTGAACATAGTCTTTTAAGGTGCTTGGTCTCAAGAACTACTGCTCTCGGAGTGGGCAACTGAGACTAGTGAATGTTTCTTATGTGAATGTGTTGGCTCCGTATTACAAAAAGGGAAAGGCAGTAAAGCCCCACTCTTGATATTGGATGTAAAAATCTGTGCCTGTGAAGTATTTGTATTATAATAATGAGTATCACACTTTGGAGTAGGGTTTATTTAGATGGCATCAAGGGATGGGCTTGCATGTAGAACAGTGTTCAAAGAGTACTCTCCATCTTAAATAAAGCAAACTGCAGCACACCTAGCTAAATGCTACCTTAACATTCCTGTTAAGGTATGATAAGGTAGCACCTGTGTGTGTGGTGTGGTTTTTGTTGGTTTTGTTTTGCTGTGTGTTTGGGTTTTTTTTCCCCAAAGCCTCTGAAATTTGAAAATTGGAATTGATAATTTGGTGGTGTCTTGGATCATCAGTCCAGTAGGAGGAATGCTTGAATCTGACATACAGGCCTACTGCTGTAGCTTAGTAAGTGATAAATAGCTGTTCTTTTCTGATCGGCACTGGAAGACAGCTAGCTAACTGTTATTTTTTGCAAACATTCCAAGTGAATGGGAAGGCCTTGGTGAGAGAATCTAAGCTCTAGACTCCATGTGTGAATTGTGATGAGTGAATACTGTAACAGGTCATGCCTATCTTTGTGTCCATAGTTGTTTTTTTCTCTAATATCGATTCTTTCTGCCCACCACCCTGAATGTATCAGGTATACTTTTTTTAAAAAAAAGTACTACTACCTTGTCCAACAAGTTTTCTCATCTCTCTGAATTCAGTGCTGCGCTAGTGTTTCTCTTGACGTCTGTGAAAATGAAGACACATCCTTCGGATCTCAGGCCTTTTTAGTAACCCAAGTGATTTGATCTGAATATCGGTTGTCTCAGTAAATTGGAAGAGAGCAATGGTGATTTATTTGGAAAACTGTTAAAGTGAAATTTTGCTCTCTTGGCTCCTTCCCTATTTGCCACTTTTTTAATTCTGTGCTTCAGTTTTTAGGCTTGATCATCTTCAGGATTTGGCTTGTAGATGTACATAGTGTGAACTGTGGCTTCTTCCTTCTCATTGTCTGTTAGCAGTATCAACGCAGGGTAAATATTTTATGAAACTTCAAGAGAAATTTGGTTTAGCCCTGGTCTTCAGCATATCCAGTATACATATGATCTTCAGGGGATTTAATTTCAAAATCTGGACAAGTCATTGCAGGTTCTTTAAAACAAAAAAACCAAAAACAAACCCACACCAAAAAAACAACTAGAAAAAACCCTAAACCACCCAAAGTCAAATAAGATCAGACTAATCAGACTATAAAAGCCCAGAAAAGGGAAATTGTTTGCATGGACAACAAAAGATGTGTCCCTGATGCAAGAACAAGGATGTTGAGTTTCCAAAAAGATTATCAAAACTGTTTTACTTTAACAGACAGCCTTGCAAACTCCTCCGCTATTTGGCTGATGTCTTTCAGGCTTAGGCAAGTATCTAGCATGGGAGGCTTTGGTCAAAGTGGTTAAAATTTGGCAGATAAATCTTACACAGATTTATATCTGCATGGTGTACTAAAGCCAGATTGAAATTCTAAAGAACTTTGGATTGTCACTCTGAAAGAAAACTGGTCTGAAAAGCTTTGCACAGGATGGTAAGGGATAACTAAGCTGGTGTAGCTCATCTGAATTTCTTGAAATTTTATTGGTATGCTGAAACATAAGGGTTGCCAGTGAGTGTATGTTAAATTAGTCTTGTGAATCCTAGAAAAACTTAGGTTTGGAGAGAAGGTGCAAATATGTTTCAATGTAGAAAATGATAGAAGAGAAAAAAAACATTTCTCGTGGGCCAACAGCCTTTCTTATAATTTTGGGTGGAAATTATTCATGCCCAGGTATTGTTCTCCTAGGAAAAATAAGTCACCCACAACTCTTTTCTTCCATGCACTTTTAGTTTCTCATTGATGTTACTTCAGTGTGTCATTTTGTGATATTACTACATTACCATCTCATGGCCTAGGTTCTCTGCGTCGCTGATGGGAAATAGCTTTTTAATTGAGTTTTCTTACAACTAGGTGCTTAAGTCTATTTTCACAAGAGATAACAGGTATTCAGCTCAGAAAAACAGCCAGTTCATTTAAGGATGTTTCAGACTAGGCTACTGGAGAGCTTAAGATGGCTCTTTGGTGTGTGTGATAATGACAAGTCAATGACCACAAACTTCCAGTTAAGTCACAAAGGAAAGCATAGGTCTTTCTTTGCAGTTTTCAGGGGATTAAGTGTGTTAACAGAAAATGTCTTCTTCAGTAATCCTGCTTCTGTATCTGCACCCCAGTGTAGGAAGTTGACCTTTACTGAATGTAGAGCAAACATGGCTCCGCATTGTTAGCGTATGAATTGTTTTTATCAAGGAGGTAATGAAGTAAGATAATAATGACTTGTTGAGTAGAGGAGGTAACACTTTATTGTAATTTATTCATACAATACTGCTTTGACCTGTTCTCACCAGCGCGTCTGTCCTGTAAAGCCGGGTATTATTTGTTCAAAACTCATGATCTTGTATTTAAAATGTTGTATAGCAAAAGAAAAATTGATGACTGGAGAGAACAGATCTCAAACGATGGAACTATTTGTAAAGAACTGATATTTCGATTCAAGTGGAAAACTGAAACAATGAATATTATATTGGTCAGCTTATTCAAAAACAAAAAAACCTCTTATCTGGGCAGCTTTGTTTGTTAAACTGATGTACAAGTAATAGAAAGCATTATCGAGCACATGCTGCTCTTCCTTTCCTGTCACCAGCTACGGTGGAGCCATTGATGTGGGTTATTGGGTTGTGTTTTTAGTGTTATTTAAAAAGGTTTATAAAATAGGTGATGCACGAAGTGTGTAGATCTTGGAAATTTTAAACTTTATTTAGAGAACTCTCCTAGATGTATCCCACTAGCTCTTGATACTCATAACTGTAAAGGGGTGGAAGCAGAAGTGGATGAGTGGTGAGACACTGCTGTAGTTGCTCCAGGAAAAGGAACGCTCAAATTGACATCGCAGCCCTCCTTTTTAGGGTAAGGAGGTGTGCGTTGGCAGCTTAAGTCTGTGGGTTTAGTTGCTGCTGCTTGAGGCTGTCTTAAATGAATGGGCAGTATCTGCCACATTGATTATATTTACATTAGCAAGCAGTATGCTGCAATTGAAAAGATTGCGGAGTGGAGCAGTAAGTCAGGCAGACCCAGTGCCCACAGCGTGTGGCCCCATAGGGCTTTATTTTAGACTTGTCATAGTCTGGTTCTGTGGACCAAGTGCACTCCAAACATTACGGGGTCTTAGGTGTTTTCCTGGAGTTTTGGTTTAGGTTAATCTGAGAGATGTCCAGATCATGTGTTCACAAACTTCTCTGAGATGTGAACTAAAGCACAGTAAGTGGGGTGACTCAGATTTACTTCAGAAGCGTGGTCCTGATCCAAACTAAAATGCTAATGTAGATGTACTGACTGGATCTGTGAAAGGCACCTTGGAGTATGGCAGAGGGTGTTGAACTAAGCAGGGGGCTGGATGCTGCCTTCTCCTGCCCCGAGAGTGCCATTGTCAGGATTGCAGAAACTGTCCTGCAACTCTCTGAGTAAGGATTGTTTATCTTGACTGGTAACTGAATGTCTGTTCCCAAATTATTGTCCCTAGTTTTGAAATCGTGTGTGAAGATGACTGGTGTTAAAACTGCAATGAATTCTGGAAAGTAGTTCTTTCATGGTTTTACTTGTGTTGATCAAGAATGAAACTAGCTGTGTGAGCAACAGGTTATGAAGCCTGATTTCCTGTGGCTTTGTGTCGTGTGGCTGGATTTTTCTGGGTATGCTGCACTGTGAGCTCTGAAAGTATTTTCATTTGTTTCGGGCACCATCTGTCCTGCTGCCCTGTATGGGAAGCTGTTACTGGTAACGTAGCTGAACTTCTGCTGCGCTTGTCCTCAAGGGGCACTAGTTTGGATGTCTGTCCTTGATTTGACTGTATATTTCCATAAAACTCATAGGACCTGATTATCTCTGAAATATTTACCCTTGTGTTAACTTCTGAATTGTGGCCAGTGTCAACAAAACTTGAGGGGGTTCGGGGGAATGACACACTGTAACTTGGCTTCCTAAGGTTGTATTTTATTTATTTTCCACTAGCAGTATCTTGTTTTACTGCCTTTTTATATTTATCACTATTTAAAAATTCTTCCAGAAGAGTTAAAAGTATTTCCCCCGCCGCCTCCCCAGCAACATTTCAGGTAACATATCTAGAAGTGGGAAATGATGTTCCGAACAGCAGCTTCTTAATGGATTCTAAAAAGATCTCAATAGGACAGGTAGAATTCTTGAGACTATCCAGCATGCTTATTAAACCACCTCCAAATAAGTACAGACGGGTCTGAAGTTACCTTTAATGTATATTGTAGCCTTTTGTAATACATACTGGTACCACGAATGGTAGTTTTGGGCCATGATTCTAGGAGAGAAGTGAATGAAGGTTTTGAAAATAAATGATGTATTGAAGCCTTTGGAGTACAGGTACATTGGATTTTGAGGGTGGTGGATTAAGAATTGGAGGGGGCAGGGACTTGTGTTTGTGATCGCCCTTGTGACCTTGAAAGCTGCTGAAACTCTTAATGTGCTTTGAAACTTTTCAGATGAGAAGTACTGTACTGAAGCTATGTGGTACTGCAGGCTGAGTTCTGAGAGTTCTGTCTTCAGTGTTTAAAGCTGAAGAAATTGTTCCTTTTACTTCTATTTCAAGTGGGCCTATAGTCAAACCACTGATTTCAGAGAGCTTCTGTAAAGGTATGAAAGGTGAACCTAGCACAGATGTTACTCAGTTTCTTTATATGTCCTTTCTGCTCCTGCTCTCCATTTCCCTAGTGTAGTAATAAAATACTTGTTTTATTTTTCTAGTTCCCAACAGGAAAATCTCATCCTGGTCAAAGAGTACTCTGCATATCAGTTTGTGTACTTCATATATGGTACTAGTTGCAGGCACTAGTTTCTATTGTCTAACATTAAGTTTGATTCTCTGTGGGGCATTTAAGAAAAATTGTTTATAGCTGATTTCTCAGGAAAAGGATACTCTTCTTTGATGTGCATATTCAAGACAAACACAAAGTGCTTTTCTTATTTCAGCTGTTGTAAAACTTGAATCCAGAACAACAAGGTAGTCCGTTGCCTCCCCTAGGTAGTGATCAGTCCTACATCTTGGAAGGCAAAGAAGCTCCGTCTGTCTCAATAGAGCCCCAGTGCACAGTACGGTCTGCTAAGGCTCACGAATGTCTCACGTTGGGTGTCAACAGTAAGAACTGAAGTGACGCTTCTAAGGAGGTTATTAACAATGTCTAATTACAGGTGGGATTTACAAGCATCTTTAGTGAGTGTTTTCCAGTAATTGTGGGACCACTATCTGTAGGTGTATCAAACTGACTCCTCAGATGTGGTGTTTACCATTTTCTAGCTTGTCATGTTTTCTGCGTCTTTACTGCTTTCCCAGGAGACATATTACAGCAAGGGATTTTTTGTTTCACTTTTCCTTTTCCCTGAGTTGATATCTTTTTTAACATTCGTTTATGGGGTGTAAGTGTAAGAAATGCTATTATACTACTAAGGATAATATATTAAAGTATCCAATACTTGATCTGGATTTGTTATTTCCCGTGCCTTCCCTTACTGATTGCTTAGGCTGGTGGATGAATTTATTGGAAACATCCAGAGTCTAGGTTGTGGGTGATTATTTTTCTGAGAAGTACTTTTTCTAAACTAATAGAAGATGGTGCATAAAACTTCAAATATTAGGGGGTTTATACATAAGAAAAATGCAAACAATCTTGTGAAAACAATAGCTAGAGCTAATGCTTGAAGAAGGGGGTGTGTGAAACTTGTTCTGTAAATCCTCTGTAAGTGCACAGCAATCAAACTGTTGTTTAAAAGATAATCTGAGAGTTCATAGGCATTCAGTCATTTAAAAGATGCTTCAATAATAGAAATTGCCTGTTTTGTGGGAGGTTTTTCAACCAACCCTCCTTTCGATTCTGTGCATCTCTTACACTGTAAAGAAACTGGAAGCAGCTTAAAGTGACTCTGTCTTTTAATAGCCCTTTGTGGGATCAAGGAAAAGACAGGCATACCACCTTTGCGGATGATTATATTGGAATGAGAATTTTTCACAGTGTTTGCTAGGGTCAAATAGCTGCGCAGTCTTCTCTGCAGGCAGGGCTTGAGAGCTCATCTGTTTTTTTCCTAAGTGATAAAAGCCTTAGGTTAACATTTTCCTATGTTTTAAAAATGAAATAATAATTAGGGTTGTGTGTGATGTGGAAATAAAGCGTTGCTAGGACTCTGCCATAGTGACATCGGTGTTTCGTATCCTACTTTTGTCTCCTAGTAAACAATAGCATGTAATTCACTTCAGTTTCCCCTTTGGCTTGCCTTATGCTAAACCATGTCTGTGTTTATGTATGTTTTATTACTGTATTTGAGTGTGAGAGTGGTGGAGGTTAAGAGCTGTTGAAGATCAATATCTAGCTTGTAACAAATCCAATAGGATGACTTCTTACTTTCTTCACTAGAATGCACCAAATACAAGCAATGCTAGGCCGGAGAAGCTTCTCTAAGATATTTCACGAACTCAAAATAGTAGCTGTTGTTAACTCTAACAGCTTACTGTGTGGTTTTAGTATTGTCTTAATTTAAAGAAAAAAAGGAATGTTGTCAACTTCAAATATCTGACTTCTGGAGGGAAGGGGATAAGGTTGCAGACTGTCAAAACAATTTCTGATGATCTTTTTTTTTTTTAACATGAAGTGAAATGGGGCTTGACTTAACAGAGTCAGAGGGAAAGAAGTAAAATTCCAGTGTAGTTCAGGATTCTTGTATACTGCTGTTGCCAATGGCAGGGAATAGAATTTAACATGATCAGAAAAATGTTACTGGGGAAAGTACGCTGAAATTACTTTTTTTTAGACTCTTTATTAATTTATATTTGGAAAATACTTTTCTTGAAAAAAGCCCTGTATATTATGACATAAATTTACTGTCCATGCTATTTTCAGTCTAAAGTAGACCATGTTTCTGAATATGTACAAAGGGAAAGTAGGGCTCCTTGTAGGAAAAGTACTAGTCAGTTACTACTTGAAGTGATCTTTGTCACTGTTGTTCTGTTTTGTTCAGGGTTACCAGATTCAAGTATGTTTTGTATAAACAAAAACTTGGGGTAGCAATTCCATAACTGAAATAGCTAATTTTTTTGAAAGGTCTATTAAGGTTTGTCCAGACTTGAAATCTGATTATGTTGTCAGTTTCACAACGAATAGGAAGCTATTGTGGAAAACTTCTTAACATGTCTCTCCATATTGTCCTTTCTTCCATAGGTCTTGCTTGTTTATTGAAGCACTGATTAAAACAGCAGCTCTTGGCATACAGAGCAGACATGACAGCTTAGATCTGTCATAAATTGTCAGATCTGTGCTTGAAGACTTTCTGAAGTAAGTAATGGCCCTAGAACACTGTATTGGAATCTCCATCAGCCTTTCTTGCTGTTTATCTTCTTTTTAGTAATCATCTTAAGCTATCACTAGTACAAAAAGAATGGGTGAACCTGGACTATCTGTGAGCAAACTTTCTGATGCATGGTTTATTTTGTTCCAATTTCAGGACTGTTGATTCTTTCCACTTTGTGTTTATCATCTCCTTTCCCTTGGTCAAAGTCTGATACTGTTGCTGAAGGAGAGAAAGTGAAATGAGACGAGAGGAAACAAAAAGTAGTGATCTTAATGAGGAAGAAAACTACAATGCTTTCTAGAGAACTTAAGTCCTAAACTCACCAAGGACTTAAGCTAATCCAGAGAATACTTGATTAGGCAGAGCACACTGTTCATCGAGGAGTATTCTTCCTTATTCTCTTACCACAGGGTTCAGTTTTCTGTTCATTTGTCTGTTCATCATGTGAAAGATTTTTATCAGCAGATATACAACATTTTATTACCAACCTCTGCTGTCTGCCACTAGCCTACTGGAATTGTTTGTCTTTCAGGGCTGTCAGGCCTCTTTGATACAGGCATGGGTAAAAGACAACAAGTGTTAAGTTGACCACTGACATCTGTATTGCTGGGTGAGATGGGAAGGAGCTTCTTTATATTAGTCTTCATTCTCTCTCCTTATTTTTGATGCGTGGTTTCTTTGAGCTCATTTTCTCCTGTTGTGTCCCTTGAGAAGGACTGTGGAGGAATGTGAGAAGCTTTAGTCTCTGGTGCCTTCAAAACCCTAAAGACAGGACAAAGGTAAACCCAGCACAGTTAAAGAAGTAGCTAGCATGTAATTCAGTTAAAGCTGAGGGTTTAATTCTTAATTTCTTCTGTGTTGGTTTCTAGTCATTAAAACTTATGCTACCTCACTGGCACTAGATACATCTGCTTCCTTTGTTATTATTTCTGTTGTTATTTCTTTGCAGCTGTTTAAAAACAATGGATGTAACATCTTGGAAGCTGGCTCACCTAATGTACACAGTATAGCTTTGTTTTTGTCTCTTTGTTATGGGGACTTCATTCCCTCTACCCAAACAGCTTCCTGCTACATGCTACCTAGTTGGTGGGCATCTGGTATTCCTCTTTTTAGTTAAAGGTGCTTGGAACTGTTTGGTTTTTTCACCACTTTTCAATGTTGGTACAGTACAGAAAAGAGAGTTTTTGTTAATCCTCTGCATGCACTCAGGCATTTGCTTGTGGAACCTACTCATAATGCTGACTGTTTCATTAAGGAAGAGGTTCTTGTATAATTACCTGACTGTGTTAGTGCTGCTGTAGTTCTGCAGTCTTCTGCCTCTGACCATGTGCTCCTCTTCCTCCTCGTGGTAGTACTTGGCTGTGACTCATCTCATGGTGAAAGAGTTATGTAATGTGTGTATGTTGGGTATCTGTTGCTGAGGGTAATTTTCTTTTAGTTTAGCTTCTTGAATCAGCTTGCTACATGAGGATATGAGTGTAACTACTGATGCAAAAGTTGGAGTAGAAAGTATACATCTCAGGAGGTGGGCTTACAGCAGTTACCAGTTTGGCTTAGTGTAACTTCTTGTAAGACTGCACACTGAGATGTTTGAAAGGATATTCTTTTAAGGTGTAGTTATTAGCATTGGTTCTTAACACAAATGGTTTGGATAGCTGATGAGCTATCTTGCAAGTAGAAGTCCTACGTTTACTTGGAATATTACTGCTGATGGAGAGAAGGCTATACTGGAAGTCACATAACTGTGACAGTGTTAGCAGTGTCACCAGCCATGTTGCAATTCTAAAGGAAAAGAACACAATTAAATGTTGATGTTAAAACCTCTATTATAACTAAATTAAAAATGCCTATCTCTTCTTTTGGATTTTCTCCAAATGCATAGTCTACTACAGATGTTGATATGACTCCCTTCACAGCAGTCATTCTGGTTTAATTAAATATCAGCACTTGCTGACAAGAATATCTTTATTTCTCTAGGCACATGAGAATACAGCAGAAACCAAAACTTTATGTAGAAATGGTCATGGTAAGAAGTTTGTCAGAAAGCTCCTGAGTGAGTCAGGCTATTTTTCTCTGCTTTTTGTTAGGTTCAGAAATTTCCTTAGTGGATAAGAGGACTGTCTGTGCTCATCTGCTGTGGTGTTGGCAATTGTTCACTGTTTAATGCGGTGCAGGAGTATCTTACCTACTCCCTGCTTCAGGCATAGGTTTTGGGGATCTGTAAAGGGACTGATGTATTTTGGGTGAAACATGAGTAATTCATCACTGGTAGAGACTAGAATTTGTGGTTGGTTGTCAGGCAGTGACTGTTTTTGTGTCCAGGAGTTCCTGAACTTCTTCAGGTTCAGAGATCTCAGTAAAGTGGATTTTCTTTCAGTACAGTCTGGAAGAAAATAAAACCATCTGAAAAGATGTAAGCAATCTGAATTTCAGAAATTCTTTGTAATGTGTATAATGAAACATGTTTAAGTTTTCTTGGCTATTTGCTATTCTTTTCCACTCCTTTATCTCCCACCAGTTTCTATAATAAATTTTAGGTAGAGTTATGAACACCAAGTTTTTCCTTTTATAATCTCTGCTATTATTGTCTTGTTGCCAGATACCTTGAAAATTAGCCAGAAACTCATTTGTTTGATGGCTATGTTCACTTGTCGAGACCTGCTTATTTTTATGCACAGAGTTCTTATAGTTAGGCTTTGGAACATTTGATTTCTGCAAACTGTTAAAGCCTAGAGGTGGTTCCTGTTCGCTGTTTCAGGCATCCTTGTTATGTTATGTAGTCAAGAAAGCTTTCTATTTCACTTGCTAAAAGCATTAAATCCTGCTTTACTTGCATAGTGCTATCAATAAGTAGCTTATATCAGCCTGTACCAAAACATTTCTGAGGCCCTTGAAAAAGAAGGTGACTGGAAATAGTCAGCACAGCTCTCCTAAGGGTCAATCATGCTTGACCAACCTGACTGACTTGGGTCAAATGACCAGGTCTTCAGCTGAGAGCAGTGGATGGGTGTTTTTCATTTTGACCTTTCCAAGGATTTTTACAGTGTCCCACAGCATTTGCCTATTTACATTCTGAATGGGAGGATGACTAGATAAGTGAAAACTGATTGAAGAGTCATTTGAAAGGGTGGCTGATGGTTCGTACTCTGCCTGGACAGCAGTTAGAACTGGAGCTCCTCAAGGGTCTGCTGTGACCTACTGGTTTTTTGTTTGTGTGGTTTTTTTTGTGGTTTTTTTTTCCCCTTCCCTAATGTCTTTATCAATGACTTGGAGGAGGTGGAATGCACCTTCATCAGGTATGTGGTAGATACAGAAATGGGTGGCTCAAAGGCATGGTGGCCGTCCCGAAGTACTCGGAAAGGCTAGAGGAATAGACCTGTAGGAAGTTGAACAAGGGCACATGCCAAGTTCTGCTTCCAGGATTGGTAGCTTTCCTACAGTGCTATAGATGGGTTGGATTGTAGCTCTGCTGAGAATTACCTGACTCTGGTGAACAGTAGGCTGAATACAAGTCAGCAGTTCACCCTGGTATTGATGAAAACAAATGGCTTTATTCCCCTTTTGTTGACATTTGTTCCAGATGTTTCCAGGCTGCATCTGTAATACCGTCTCCGGTTTTGCTCTTGTTCTTCCTACCCCCAACAAGAACAGCGTTGATAAACTTGGGGCAAGTCCACTGAGATGGTCAGGGAGCTGGAGTGTGTGACCTGTGAGGGCATGCTGAGAACCTTTTGTGGCCTTGTTTACCCTGGAAAGAAAATACTTAGGAGGGACCTAATAGCAACCATCCGGCATATACAAGGAAGGATACTAAGAATACGGAGCCACTCTCTTTACTGAGATGTACAGTGGGAAAACAAGAGGCAGTGGTCACAAATTGAAATGGGTGGGTGTAATGTTGAAAAATTTTTACTGTAAGGATTATTGTTAAAAGGTTATAGGAGGTAATCTGTAAGCCTCTGTGGAGGTTTTCAAGACCTGAGTGGATAAAACTCTAAGCAACTGTGACCGAGTTCAACATTGACTGTGCTTTGAGAAGGAAGTTGAACTGGATGACCTCGTAGGTCCCATTCACTCTGAATCATTCTTTGAAGAGTCACGCATGGCAGGGACCTAGGTAGCCAAAATAATCAATACTTTTTGTTGTATTTGGAAACTTGGTTCCTTGTGCAAGTAGCATTTATTTCTCATGCTGCTAAATAAAATAGCTTGAGCATAAGCACTTACTCTTGTTGACTATTCTTTATATTGTGCTAGTTACTTGAAATCTACCTATTGAATAAGCTCATTTCATCAAAGAAAGAAAGGAAAAAATATTCTTTCTTGGTGTTGAAAAAGTTTTATAACTTTATAGTGATGTCTTTTCTCTCATTTGCTTTCACCCATTATTCTGAACCTTGTAGTAAAATGCAGCAATTTGTAGAGCATTTATTGTTTGAAGATACTGGAAGATAGATACTGGAAAAGGAAACTAAATCTCAATTTCTCCGAGATTGGTTCACTTCCTTCTTTGCCCAGGCCTATGAAAAGAAGCTGTTTTCCTGGATGCAACATGTAGACATCTCCAAAATGGAGAAGGCTTTATTCAGGTTCATGACACAGACATTAGATACTGGTATATCCAGGTATGGTGGGTTTAACTGTGATAGCCCTTCTCATGCATTTGTGTGAAAAAACAACTTTGTTTGTTTCTTGTAACCAAGATAATTTTGGTGACTAGTCAGGTGTGTTTCTGCTTTTGCTTTCAATGAAGTCTGTAGTGGCTAGTAACAGGCTTCTTTGTCATGGCTTCTATGCTCTAGAATGAGTTTGAATCTCAACTTTTAGTCTTTCTTTTCCTTTGAGTCCAGGATCTAGCTATGTTCTTGTAAATGATTGCATTAGTATGGCAGACTTTTCCATCCTCTCAACTTAAACATCCATGTGCATGTGCTCTCTGTCATGTGTCTGTACATATTCCTGGTTTGGAAATGGATTTACTTACACCTCTGTGAAGGTGACATGTGTTGACAACGGGAGTTTTTTCACAAGTGGTGGCCATTGAATGGTATAGCTTAGATCACTTCATACTTTCATCTCTAATAAGTGAAGGGCGTTCATGTGATCTTTTGCTGCATTACCTTCGGACAAGTAGGAACTTCTTGACTAACTTGACCACTTCCAGTGGTTCATGTATTTTATTAGTTCCAGTCCAGAAGTTGCTATGAGGCAGTTCTTAAGCTATAGATGTTATTGAATACCGTGTTGAACTAGGAGAGAAATTGGTCAATTCTTCCATCTTACTACTTTCAGACTCACAGGCTCTTCTGCTTTATTCACCCTTAATATACAAGGAAGAGTCTCTAAAGTGAATCTTTATCAGAAGGACAAAGATCTGGAAGAAATTTGACTTTTGTACCACGTTCAAGGTAAGACTTTCAAAATTGTCCGTGGTCAGAAGACAAAAAGCATGAATACTGAGGTTTGCATAATTGTACTATTTCTGAGTTCTTGGCTTCTTGCATATTATAATATTCCTACAGAATATTATGAATATTTATTAAGTATTAAATAATTCTGCATAATTCTGTGGAAATACAAGAATGATCAGAGGTACATAAGCTGGCTGTGGCTGTGTTCCTTAACTAAAACAGTTAAGTAGGTTGCTACATCTAACTAAGGTTTACTATGCAAAGCTGTCTTTCAGGTAGCATAGGTGTTCCTACTGCTAAAAATGATGCACTAAGCTGCATGATGTAAAATGGAATGTCTTACTAAATTGGCAGTGTCTTAGTAAATTTTTTTGGCTTATTTTAAGGTCCTGTGCTGAGCTTGCTGTAATTTTTCTGTGAATGCCATTCCCAGTCAGTTTCCAAGTGCCAGCAAATAATTGTGATTCAGAGGGCAGGTTTGCTGCCTTTTGGAAGGGGATAGTAGATGCATTTATTTCAGTAAAGCCATAGCTTCAAGCACCTGTGCAGTTGTCATCTGTCTGCAAGTTAGAGCACCGATCAAGTGGTAGGAGCCATTGACATCATTCAGCAGAGTGATACCATTGCCTTCAGCTTCCATGCACAGTATCAGAAAATGTTTAGTAATGTTTGTTGGGTCATTCCCATGCCGTGCCCAGGGAAGAGTGGAGGATATAACAAGGACTAGGGGGATAAAGCCTGTAGCAAAGTGGAATTCCCTCCAGTAGAGACCAGTCTTGTGGAGAATGTTGATGGACTGTCCTGTTGACTGGGCTAGCATCGTGTTTGTGGCACTCAAAGGGAGGAACTGAAAAAGTGCTTCAGAAGAATGGAGAGGCATAGAGCTATCCTTTGCAGAGAGGGCAATTTGTGTAGAAGGAATACAAGGCCATAGAACAGTTGATGGAGACATTCGCATGGAATACTCAAAAGGATGTAGAAGATGTTTTGGGGACTGGAATGTACAAGTACCACTTAATGTAGACAGCTGATTGCCTAATGTTAACTCTCCAACTTTGGAGGGTGGAGACCTCCAAATTGGCACTCATTGTGCTGGACTCAGCACCTATGTGATGGCTCAGATCAGCAGTCTTCCATTCATGTACTGATTTCTAATTTGTTTTGACTATGTGGTTCTGGTTTTTATATAGTAGGTTTTACTGAATTATCTATGTAATCCCCAAGCTGAATGTCTACTTTTCTTCTTAAACTGCTAGATTCATCAGGTTCTTTCAGTTGTCATTCTGCAGAAGCCTGACTACTTGAGTATTCCTTCGTGAGCCTTGATTTATTTATTTTTTTTAATGGATACCTAGTTTAATTCAAGCAGTTGGTTAAACCTAGTATAGAATACATGCAGGTTAAGCTTTACATGTAGTAAAGTGGTAAGACTGAGATGCGAGCTTTAGAAGATACAAATAATTTTAAAATATCTTGACATGCTATAAATGGGATGACAGAGTAGCGTGTTGCCCCTTTGCTACAATTAATGTGTTCTTTTACACGTCTTCGTGCGAAGATGCTCCCATCACCATTCAGTCCAGCAAGGGCATGTCTTGCAGCCAATAGTGAACAGGAGCAGTAACCTTTGGTGGAGCTGGTGTCTTAATCGGTGTTATCCAAATTTGCCTGCAGCTGATGTCTGACCTGATGAATAGCATAAAATGAATGTTGAATTATTAACATGCTTGCTTCCCGGAATCCTTTTTCCTGTCAAGTCCATGTAGACCTATCATTACTGCACTGACTGCCTGTAATGCCCTTAAGCACCCTCTCTAATATTGATTTCTTGAAAACTGGCATGGTCTCCTTGCATGTTAGTTTTAACATTCTTCATCGATAAAATTGCCCTTTGAATTTTTGCAGGTATAGTTCGACATGTATTGTGATACTTGCATAATGGCAAAATTAAAACAGTTTTTACTTAATAGATATATTTGAAACTTCAGCATTGAAATATATATTGCAAATCGAGAGAGTTTAAGTTGCATTGATTAAAAGCGAGTCAAACTGATTTACTGTGAAACTGAAGTTGCAGTACTAATTGGACAAAACTTTGAGTATTTAAACTTGCAAGTTGCCAGATGGCTGCTTCTTGCCAAGTACTCCTCTGTTTAGATGACAAGTGAAGCAGTTCAGATAGCCTCAATGCAGACACCTGAAAAAGATTCCGTGTGTCCAGGCAACGATACTGGAGGCTGCTGCCAGAAAAAAAGGTAATGGAAATTTGCTTCACTCTGCAGTTCCTAGAGATAGTAAATTTTGTAATTAGATTTCAGACTTCTTCTTAAAAAGCCTGATGGAAAAGTAGAGCATGCTATAAAAGTGCAAGAGTGCTATGTTCTCTGAAGTAGCTTGACAAGCCATATGTGATCCGAAGCCTAATGTTCTATAACATACTGTGGATTGAATAGTATGTTTCAGGTGATTACAGGTATATCGGGCCTGTTGCAGTATGGCAGTATATCGTTGCATATCGTGGGATCAGCTGCTTCTCTTAAGCCTTTGTTTGTAAATGCCTTAAAATACTTTGAGATATGCCTTATTTGAAATGAACCCAATCAGTTCAGCTGGGTTGATTTAGGAAGATGATAAATCTGTGTTAGCAATAATGGAGTAACTTTCTAAGCAAACAGACCCTCTTAGAAATTTTAATATGTCTTCATGTTTCTAAGTGCTGATTCTATTCATGCTAATACAGTAATGTTACTGAAATAACTTTGCTAATAGGTAGAAAAACTTTCTTAACATGGAAGAGACATGGGGAAAAAACCAATGTTCTAAAACTGTAATTAAGGTATAAAAATAACTTTTTTAACAATTCCTATTTGGAGGTTTCAGTTCCTGTATTTAAATTAGTTCTCTTGGAAGATTGTGTGTAGGCTGTTAGTTAACACAACAGATGCTTGAATTATCTCTTTCCAAGTTGTGTGCTTTGCAGTAAACATTAAAATGCTTGTAGCATAGTAAGTGTTAATATTTGGCAGCTTGTAGTACTGGTGTTCTTATGTTACTGATTTGAACGTGCTGGTGACTTCATTATGGTGTTGAATGACCTTTTTTTTGCATTTACTATAACTCCTTTTGTGTCTAAACCTAGCAAGTGGTAACATGGCTAAAAAAAGCCACAAAGAGAGGCAAGTGGTTTAGTAGCGTGGCATGAAATTTATGCCTCCTGTGATTGTCTGCAGAAATACATCAGCGGTGTCCAAATTTTTTTAATCTTCTGTGATGTCTCAGTTTCAGTTCATTTGTATCTGAAGACTTATCATTAGAAGATGAGGGAAGAATAAGAACCTTGCTTGCATTCTTGGAGAGAGGGGAAGTCCTTCCTCTAATCATCAGTATCATATATAAAGAAATAAAAAAACCACTCTTGCTATCCCTGATAAACACGATAAAACTTGATTTATGTCACTGTCAAACATATCAATATCAGAGGATTCTTACTGTATTTTCTGTACCTGGTGCTAATTGAATTTTGATCTTTTTGCTTGTTTTTCACTCCAATTTGAGAAGTTTAAATTCCTTCTAAATTTTGGATATACTAATGGTCCTACTTAGGATTGTGTGTATTATACATGTAAGATAGGGAAAAACGTGATGAGTTAATATGCATATATTGTAATGGCTTAATTCCCCTGATAGACAAAATGGGATGCTATTGTGCTTTTGAGAATCCTGCATGGGATATTTGCTGTAATACAGGATCTGTGCAGAAAGATATGTTGTAGAAACAAGGTTTAAGCTTTTTTTTTTTCCTGTCAGGAGCAGCAGAAATGTAAGATGTTGTATTGATGATAAAAGAAGTTCCTTATTGGCTTCAATGGTAGTAGCAAGACTTCATTCTAAAGCTGACTTGTTCTAAATGCATTGCTACCCACTAGATGCTAGGGTGAGATTCTCCACCTAGTTAAAAATTAGCTGGAGTTCTGAGGGGTTGTTAGCTTTTCTTCAGAGAACCATTAGTCAAGATAGTCTTCTGCAGAAAATCTGCTCTTCCCCTTTGCAAGCATTTCCTACAAGAGACTCACAATGATATTAATCCTTTGAAAACTATCAAACTTCCTGACTATATGCTACAGCTAGAGCATCTTAAAATTTTGGAGCTCCGATACCTTTGCTACTTTAGCAATGAAAGTAGACAATTATGTCAGGCTTCTTACTTCTTTAACCTACAATGTTTGGAAGTCTGGAATGTGCATCCCAATGCACATACTTGCGACAGAATTAAATGATCTGAGATCTATTGCTTTTTTTTATTTTCCTGACAACTGCTTCTGTTAGTTTTTTTTATGGTCTTAAGATGTTTTTTTTGAAAGGCTTAGCAAGGAATGGCTAAGCCCTCTCTACTGCATAATCAACAGAGAAAGTTTTTATTTGCAGGATTACTTCTGAATTTGAATAATATAATAGTTTGCTAACACCTTGCTCTTTTCCTGGGAAAGGAACGACAAACTGGATGTTCTTTAATACTACTATAGTAGCTAGAATGGATGAGATATTTCACTTCTGTGTGAAGTGAGGTGTGGTTTAAGGAAGTGCTGTTCTGGCCCAAAGGACTTCTGAGTAGACGTGGCCTGTAATGTTACCAGATGACAGGTGTGGTGGATCCTTTCTCAGAACATTTAACCGGTGCTCAGGCTGTGATTTCTGCTTGTTTTAAGCAGATGGATATTTATGAAATCCAAGTAATCCACCTGGAGTGACAGTATTTTTTTAAAAACCATTGATTTGAAGGCCAGATGTTCACAGAGGCAAAAAACGGACAGATGGTTGCAAACTGACTCATTAGCTATTGCTACCTAGGTGTTCTAGCTAGTAAGATGATGATAAATTTACCTCATGGGGAAGCGCCACAGGAATGTGCTCAAAAGGTAGGCACTTCAGTAATAGTAAACATGGTCTTATGTTGCCCATGCAAATCATTGTGGTGTGTCTGAGCTGGAATTTTGCATCCACATCAGGAAGATGGATGTTTGCAGACTCTACCCTTTGCATTAAGAAAAAAGAAACACAAAGCCATGCAGAATATGAACACATCTTCCTTGATCTGCACCTCCTGGATTGCCATGGAAGGTATATCTAGAACTTTACTTACACTATAGCCACGATGTAAGGTGTGATAGGAGCTAGTTAAGAGACTTTTGCAAGCTCTTATCTAGAAAGTCTTAGCAGTCCCAATAAACATACTTGTTCAAAGTGGAAGTCCTCTGCTTACAATCCTTCTTTGTAGTTTTAATTTTCTTTTTTGCGAAAGAACAATAGCACATAAATGCAGTACATTTTAACTCTTGAAGATACTTTCTTCTCCTTAGTTCAGCTAAAGATCAGGTAACTGAAAATAAAAAAGTTTTGTACTTGGATATTTTTACTGAAGCATCTTAGATGGCCTTTCTCTTCGGCATTCCTCAAAAGCTGTCCAGCATAACTGTTTGCCAGATGATTCCATATTTCTGTGCTCGAGTTATGCTTAGCATAACTCTGATCTCTTACTGGAGAACAGAGTAAGTGCTTGCCAGCAATCTCCCAGTAGGCAAATGTAGGTTGCATACGTGCATTCTGAATTCTAGTAAGGCTGGCTTTCGGTATTCCTTCATCTTTTGCTTGTATAATTCAACAGAGTTTGAGTTACTCATCAGCTGGATGAGCAGTCTCTGCTTCAGGCATCCACTTGTACCAGCGTAGCTGTATCTATGCGGCTGAGCAACAGGCATTAGCATGGAAACAGGAACGAGCAGCTGAGAGCAAATACTGCTTAAACTACCACTGCTGCCAAGACATCTACATAGCCATAATGTAAATTTACTGATCTAAAGCTTACCTAAAAGAGAATTACAGAGAACTTAGGAATTAGAGGTGCCTTACAAATATGTATTAAAGATAGGTCTGCAGGAGAAAAGTTTCATAATAGCTTTTGAAACTGATTTCTAGATGTATCAAAAGGCAGCTTTCCGATGCTGTAGCTTAAGTCCATGATTTGGGAAGTGATATTTAAAAGTATGGACCCAATTAAAATGCTAAGCCCATAGTATTATCAAACTTCTAGACTAGTGTAAAATACGAGTCTAATAGTGTGTTCCTGTTGTAAATTCAGACTTGAATAGTTCAAATAATTAATTTGCAATAAAAGTTTGAACTGCAAACTTCAAACTGCTGAACTAAGTTTTCACCAGAACCCCAAGTACGTTTATTTCAAGGCATTTACTTTTTCAAGAAACTGGGTATTAATTCTAAAACACAATGGAAAGATACCACTGCACTTTTTACAAAATCATAACACTAGACCAACTACTTCCAAAAGGATGAGTTTTTTTAGCTTCCAACTTTTGTTCATTCTCCTTTCTTTAACTGTTGGAATAATGGACACTTTAATGCAGCTTCCATGTTTGAAGGGGGGTGGGGGTGACACAGTAAACCCCACACACACCTGCAAAGAGACAGATCAAGGCTTTGCCCAGTCTTGGTTGATTCACAGTGTTTTTTGTATAGAACAAAGAACTAGTTGGCAAATGCAGAGGGAATTCATTATCTCTTTATTACAAAGGATGAACAACTTTCTCTTTAGGGTGAAAGTTGTATACTGTCTCAAGTAATTACACAGAAATTAACTTCTGTTTTAGTTTGGGCTTTGTCGTATACATAGACTAAGGAAGAACTACTGTGTGAACTTGCAGCACAACTTAGTGTGCTCCCTTGGTATGTGCTCTTATGTTCCCAGAAAAATCAGATAGCCTAATGAGTTCCTCTTTTAGGAGAGGTTTAGCATATATTGGGACCGTGCAATTGGGAGTTTGCAGTATACCAGCTAAGCTGTGGTAAGTTTACACTATTGCTTTCTTCTTCCTCCTTCCTAATATCTTTTACTTCGGCAAAATCTTTTACTATCTTCTGCATGAACCAGTTTAATGTTCTGGGGGATTATATTGACAGCAGTGGTATTGTGATGTCATAAGGTCAATTATGACATATTAGATTATAGCTCTTTCTGTTGATGTTCAGGGATTGGGTTTGTTTGTTTACTTGTTTTAAAGCAGCAATGATTTGGTTATCTGTAAAAGGTCAGAGTTGTAGCTGGTTGTGGGGCAGAATAAAACTGGTGTTTTTCTGGTGCTTCTCTGACCAGAGTCTGGAAACTTGCAAAGGACTGGATATCGCAGAGGGTCTTGTCTGTTTTAAACACTAGAATTTAGCTTGAGGATCATTAGTGCTTTGCCACCAGGACTATTAAGTAGGTATTTAATTATCAGGATGACGTGCATTTGATGCCTACCCTTCTATAAAATAACATGGCAGCGTTCTTTGAATTTCTCTAGACTGCATAAATGTTTTTTCATGTGCTTACTATTGAATATTGATTTTAGTTCTTTATCAGTGATTACTTAACGATGGCTTTTGGCTGTATAGTCTTTCCTTTCTGAGGAGGATACTGTAAACATGGTGAAATTCAAATTCTTTATTAGCCAAGGAATATTTAAGTTGCGCTGAATTAAAAACTATTCTACTGTAGACTACTGGTGTCTTTGTAGCAAAAACTATAAAAGTTTACTGAACTAACTTAGTTCTACTCAAATATTGAGTGTTTACATACAGGAAAGATTTAAGGATCCTAAAGAAGATGCTTAATACATCTTATAATTTCATTAAGCCTCTAATAGGAAGCATTCAGCTTTATTCTTGTTATGTAATTTATGATTATCAATCTGGATAAAACCATTTCATTTGTGTATGTGGGCATTTTCTACACACAAATTATTGGGGGCTGTATCGCGAATCTAAGTGTCTTTTCCTGTAGAAAAACATTGTGCAGCTTCTCTGGAGAAATAAGAGTCGCTACTGTGCAGAAGTAAGTAGGAGTAATGTCCCCTCTTTGTGCAGCATTTGAGTATGTATCTGAAGATATTTTTGTGTTGTGAGACACTGAATACCTGTATTTCTTCTGAGAATTAGCGTAGAATTTCAGTATGTTCTGGGGGAGGAAGCTCTTAGCCCAAGATACCTATCTCCGTTTGAATCTGCCCTACTGTAAGCAACCTGTCTCCGGGATGAAAGTCACCCTTGTCTAATGAATGCTCTCTCATCCTCTGTAGAGTAGAAGAATTTGGGAGGGGTCAAGCCTCTTGCTTCTGGGAAGCATAATGCTTGTCTTCCGGTCTGTTTCGTGAGTCAGCCACTTCGAAAGGCTACTGGAGTAGCATCAGAAGAACTGAGTCTCTTTAGCATTTTATCACGCAAGCACCCTGTACCCTTGTAGCTGAGGAGATCTTCTGAAGGTGGGAGACAGTGCTCGAAGGGAGTTAGTTGTGTCCTAGTCACCCATTCTGTGTTCATACCCTAGCCACTGGTGTATTTAAGAAGAGGGAATTAAGCTATTTTGTGCAACTTTGTGAATCAGCGCTGCTTGTGTTTTGTTTTTTTCCTGAAGTTCTTGTACGTGGAAACAACTTTCTTTACTGATAAACTTTTTAACTTTTTGGGGAGGGCTTTTGCCATGTAGTTCAATACAGTGATTTACGATACTTGCTGTCTAGTTCTTTCAAAATACTTTTTGAGAGTTCATTAATGATTTGGTGGATGGTGTTTAAGGTGTAGTTTCACAGTATTCTGGGCAAACCTGAATTGGCAGCATCTTCTGGTTCTGCATTTTTGGCATTGGCACTTGTCTGACCCTACATTTCCTAAGCTGGTTCGGAGAGCTCAAGTGGCAGAAAATAATTGACTTTTTCTGGCTTAGTTTGATTCCATGAACCATCTATCCCATTGTCGTGCTGAAGAAGAGAGAATGTTGGGGGAAAATACAGGACTTGGAGCAGTGTAACATTACAGGGATAAAACTTACTGAAACACTACAATTCTTCAAAAAGTAGCAAAGTATTCCTCCTTTTGAGCAATTTCTTGATTGTGACAGTTTTTGGTAGTTGAAAAGTGCTGTTTAGTGTTTGGAAGAGGCAAGCCATAATGAAATGTTGTCACAGCTCCATTCTTCAATCAGTGGGCTTAAATTTAAAGTCTACAATATGTCCCCTTCGTATCCCCTTTATCATTCATTCAGCTCAACGGAGTGCTGTAATCAGTTTGAAATTACATTAGGGCTTGTATTTCCCTCATACCCCAGACAAAGCTGGCTGTTATCCAGAATTCTTCCTGCAAGAGTTCCTTCTACCAGTGTACTGTCATGGTAACTTTTGTAAGATACAGTGGTTTAAGATTAAATATGTAGTCCCTGATCCATGAAGGAATTTGGGCATTTGCTGCTGCTCAAATCAACGGGTAGATGCCTAGATGCTTTTGTAGATACACACATCTGAATTGTTAGTTATCCTCTATGTTTACATTTTAAGCTGAATTTATGGTTAATTTTATAAAAACTACTTTTAAGGAAACATAACTATTCTTATTTCAGAGAAGCTGGAATACTTTCACAACTGAAGCTTATTGCTTTTGTTTTAAACTTCTTGTGCGTTTTTCCATCTGAGCAAGCAGAATAAAGAGCTTATGAGTCACACATGCTGCACTTGGTGGGTCTAAGTCTTGTCAAACACTCAAGGAGTGTTTGTGTTTGACTCAAATGACTCTTGTCATTTGAGCAGGTGAATAAAATTAAGCAAATAGCACTGTTATGTTAGTAGGCTGCAAAAGCTATTACTTGTACTGAATTTAAGGAATTGAATGCCAGGTAATAGGCTAGATGACTTTTTAAGTGCTAGTCTGTGCTGGTGAAGGAAATGGGGGGGGGGAGGCTAAATCTGATTCTTTGTTAGCATGAATCTTTAATACAGTGTTTAGAGACAGTACTGAAAGGTCTTTTGACATTAGGCGTAGCTGTAGTTGAAGCACTTCTATTTAGGAAAAAGTTGTATTCATGAAAAAATTGATGTACAAATCTGTTGTAAACCATCTGGAGTAGCTAACTACTTTCTTTGTTTCTTTCTAGGAAATATCAAAATAAAGCAGATGTTGTGTCCTGTACTGTTATCTCAAGGTTTTGCAAGTCATTCTGTTATGTGCTTCTTGGCAGCAGGAATGTAAACTAATTCTTTCAGCACTGAACTAGAACCTTGACAAGGTTGCAATTACAGGTAAGAAAAAATTCTGCCACTTGGAAATTTATAGGAAGGTATAATTCTTTTACTTTGACTGTGGTTTAATTTGCAACTTGTAATTGACCAGTAATTTTAACAGAAATTTCAGAACAGATTGGATAAAAGAATGTGTTTTTCTTTAAATGCATTTGAATTTTGCTTAATCTTATTTTTAATAGGGAGAAAATATAACAAAGTTTAGCTTCTCTGCTATAGTACAAAGCACTGTTAATAAAGGCGGGGGGGGTTGGTGGGAAGGGGAATGTAACTTTTCAGCACCTAAATGTGTGTTGACCCAATTTTGAGAAAGTTATTTTCCAACATAAAAGTCTATACAGTGTCAGTCAGTAAAAGTCATGAAGTATTTTGCCACTGTGTTTTGGGATCAGCTTACCATCTGTGTGTGGCTGTTTTTCCCCCCTCAAGGTCTGTATTTCCTTAAATGTGCTAATATCAGCAGTACTGCTTAAGTTACCTTTTTTAATTGATTACAGAAAATCTCTAAATTTTTGTTCCAAGTCCACTGTAGCTTCAACCCTTGAATTGCCTTTTCAAGGGTAAAGACTGATGTCTTCCTCCAGGTCAGTGAAAATGTTTTGGCTGCTGGTTTTGTATCATAACTTTATCTGACCATGATGAAGGTAACTCTTGTCCCACTACTAAATCGCTATCTTCTAAACTCATGTGTAGGGAACTAAAAGTCAATGTTCTTTTACTCTGACTGCTTTAAAAAAAAATAATTCAGTGCTACAAATATATATTAATAAAAAACCCAAACCACCACACCACCAGGAATACGTGTCACAGAAATTGCATATTTTGGTTTATGTGTTTCTGAATAATTTGATTCTATTTTAAAACAGGGAGTGTTTTGAAGACTATCTATGAAACAGCTCTATTGCATATGCTGAGTCTGCAGAATTATGATCAAGTTAAGGCCTTTCAGTCTTGATTTCGCATTTTGGTATCTCTGACAGGAAGAGTTGTTTGCCTTAGGCTGCAGTTGTCAGTAGCGGCAGGCTAAGTCTGGACTGCTGGTATGAAGCAGTCTAGGATGTCTTACTCTGAAGTTGGATGATGAAGTTGGTCAGTGACAAGTTGTGCCAAGGAGGTGGCTTTAATTGTTCTTCTGCCACAGTGAAAGGAAGATTCAAATGTGTTCTGTGTTTTGGAGTTGTGTTTGGTTTTTTGTTACTGTTGTCTGGAATGTTTGCACTTAATTTGCAGTGATGTAACAGGTTGAAAAAAGGCACAGCTCTTCCTATGCTCTGCAAGTCATAGACTAATTTATGTTGGAATGGACCTCTAGTACTCATCTAGCCCAACCCTTGTGACTTCCTCAGATTTGTGTGAATCAACAAGTCATGCCTCAATTATGTAAATAAAGGGTTTAGTGTTTTGCTGTGGTTCTGCAGACCTGCTGCAAAATACTTACTCTGGTCTTTCAGACCTATTTAGGAACAATTTATTGATGATATTAATTGGTGATTCATTGCTGCTCTATTCTCAGAAAAATGTGTCTGAAGCTTTTCGTAAACAAACATTGAAAAAGGTAAGAAAAGAAGTTGTTTTAAATGCCTAGATTTAGAATAAGGGAGAACTCATTTTTAGTGATATACTGCTTCATGCTAATTCTTCAGTTTTAATATGATAGTATATTGGCTAAACATTGGCTCTTTTTCTTCAAAATCTTCAGTGCAATTTCTTTAATAAAGACCTGGCTGGTGGTGGTTAGATTGATGATTGAAAAGGAGCAAACTAAATTTAACTCAAAATAGTTGGTCTCTGAATTGAATTTAGAGAACAAAAAAAAAGATTCTCCATAGAAATAACTCTACACTTTAAGGAAGAATCACAGCTTTCTAGAATTAAAGTGCTGCAATTGCACCTGTTTTGAATAGTCCAGTAAAGAAAGTGAGAACATTCTTACTGGCTACAGGAAGCATGAGCGGATACAGGCAAACAAAAGGAATTTCTGTTAATGTCATGGGATATAAATCTTGTCATAGTGCGGTCAGTAGGGGTAAATAAGAGTACAATGCTGTCTTCTGGGTGGTATGATATGTTGCAGAGTTTGAGTTAAGGACAAAGATGTTTCTTCAGGGTTAATCAGCCTGAACAGGTAATACTTGATTTAACCAAGTAGGCCCATTTCACTTGGGTGCCAGTGCCTCAAACTTCTACATCAAGAAAATGGTACCACAGCATGAATGCTGGCTTATGCAGAGCTATCTTGGCTCTTACAGGCTTTAGCCTTTGTTCTGTTCCCATGGAGGTGCTAGAAGCAATGGTGTGTTTGCCTTGCAATGCCTGGGACCAATGCTGCTGTACTTGGGGAACCAGCCCCGGTATTTATGTATTTTACGTAGCGCTTTTTGTATGGTTAATTTGAAACTCATATAAACGGTTTGCAGATAACAAAGGGGATTGAATTTTGCAGACTTGATAGTATTTGGAGGAAATTTTGGTAAAGAAAACCTGAAATTGTTACATGGAAAAAGATGAGTGACGTTAATGAAGAGATTGACTACCATAGTGTGTTTCTTACTGAGAATGACACTGCTTTCCTCTTCTTAAGTCCCTAGCTCTGGTGCCGAAGTGAACTAAGGGCTGCCTGCTAGTTGTCTGGCAAGCACTGAATTATGTGTAGCTAACTAGGAAGAGCACCACTTTTTTTTTTTTAATCTTTCATTTGGCCACAAAACTGGGTGAAGTTGAGTTCTGCAGCTTACATAGGGATGAAGCTGCATGGTAAAGGCTTGGTGACTGTAAAAATACATCAGCCTGGGCACTGATGGCTTTGTGTACTACATGCTGTGATTGCAAAGCTAGATTCAGAGTCCACTTTCAAGTTTTTTGTGAAGCTCATCTTGGATATCTGAGGTATGATCTCTAACTTTGCACCTACCAAACTGTGTTCCGGAAAAATAAGAAGCCGCAGCGTAGAAGTGTGCAACTTCTCCATGAGAGACAAGACAGTTGCCATATAAGTTGAGTTTGAAGACCTGAAGTTACGTAGCTTCATACGTGTTTTAATAAGGTTCAAAAAGCAAAATATGAAATGAACATCTGACAAGATCACAAGCATACATGTTTTTTCTGGTGTTAACAGCATAGCTAAAAAGGTTATAGCTCTTAACCTAGCTTCCGGTGCTCCTTTCTGGTTTCTTTCCCCACTGTCCTCCCTGTTGAAGGTTACTGCCCCCTTGGATCTGCTGTCTAAGCTGCTGGCTTCTACACCCACTGCAGTCAAAGTCATAAAGTTTCAAAATACTAAAGCTAACTTTGCACCTCTTCAGTGAAACAGTTGAAAGAGTAAGGGCCAAAAATGTCTCAGCCAGCAGTTCTGAAAGAAAAGAAATTGCTGGCACAATGTAGTGGTGAGTAGCTGAGGCAGAGCAGAAGCGATCGTGTTTTCAGGTATTGCTACAGACACTGAAAATAGATGTGAGTTCACAGTGTTAAACTACACCTGTGATTGTTCCAGTTTAAAGTACCTGAAGCACATGCTCAAATCTTCATTACCTTTTGAACTTGCTGGTTTAGAAGTTGGGGGGGGCTGTTGTGTGTTTTGTTTTTGTTATTGTTTCTTTTCCCCCAACTGTTGTAACAACAGAGATGCAGAAATTAATTTCAAAGTTACAGCTGTAGCTCCCAAGCATGTATTTTACCTGATGATGGGGATAACTTGCAAATTTTTTGAAATTCCTGGTTTAAAAGCCTATTCGGCTTCTTTCATGTCATCCTGACAGGGAAAGTTTTTGGTAGAAGCTCTATATTAAAGGTTTACATTGATACTTAATTTCTTTTTGTCAGTATCTTTGGTCAGCTGAGATCCTTCCTAAGGGTGACTGCCATGGCCAGAGATTATTTAAAAACAAAAAAACCCACCCTCAAAACAAATCCCATAGCAAGTGAATGACATGAATGATAATCACTGTCCTTTTATGTAGTTCATTTTTAAGTGAAAGTAAAATATTCAGATCTCATTCTGATCCAATAATTGCTTTTTGACTCTGACAGTACTTGTGGCTACATAGTTAGAGTACCTGTTACAGCCAAGCTTCAAGCAGAGCTCTTGCTCAAAAACTATTTGCCTAATGTAAATTTATTTAGTGCCAGCATTTTTAAGGTCAGTAAGCCAAAAGCGATCCCAAGTTTTCTGGGATCAAAAATAAAGATCTTTAAAGCTGGTTTCACTCATCAAATTAAGTTGTATTTAGTATACATATAGTAAAAAAAGATAGTATAATGTAACTATGGTGATAGTATATTCTAAGTAAGCACCAGATTAGTAGAAGATTACTTGCAATGTTCTGTCTCTTTTTTTTGTAATTTCAAGGGTACAGGGAATCTTTATGAGTGTCAAAAATATATCCAGTGTGTGTAGACACATGTAATGTGTTGAATGTGTGTATGCACATACATAAACACTAGAGAGAGAGAGAAAGTGTAAGATGAAGACAGAGAAAGAGGACCTTTCTACCAAGGCTAAGTTTAAATTTTTTACTTAAACTGAAAAAGTTATTTCTTCCTGCACTTTCAATAAGCTTTAAAATTGTTTGTCACAGATATTTTGATTATTTGTTTGTCACATCTTTGATATCTAGTGCAGTGTTTTCTCTGTTGAAAAGTCAGTCTTTTTTATAGCAGAAGCACATAAGTTTTGTAACAGGAAACTCTGGCACTTTGTCCTTTGCATAGCACAGACTTATTAAAAATGACTGGTCTGTTGAGTGAATCCTTCTGAGGAAGAAAGAGCTTACAGTACACTTTTCTGACCTAAGCCTGAAAGATTAATGTTGGACCATTCTTATTATATAAAAGGTTTGTTATTGCCTTTGGGACTGGTAGCTGTCAAGGTATTAGTCTAGTTCTGATGTTCTCTTTGAAACTGACGAGTGATCTGAAAATTATTTTATAGTATCTACAAAAAATTCATTTACAGCTTTTAGACCTTTATAATCAAATTACGTTTTGGCTGCCTTCGTGACAACGAGCAAGTAAATATTTCTGCCTGTTAAATATAAATCTATATGGAAAGGAGCATGCTTTTCATTTAAAGTAGCTGCCTATCTCCCCTTCATGATATGGTAGAAAATCATGGATATCTGTAACTGCGCAAGAACCATTTGCCATTTTATAAGTAGATCTTGAAAGAAAATCAGCGAATGTGGTTGTTTTTCTTTTGAACAGAGAAATTGAAACTTACGCGTAGACCTGATTTTAAGACCCTTTAATATCTGGCTGATCAAATACTAAAGTCTTCACTGTGTAGCTGTGGTGAAAAGGCTAATTATAATTAATTTTTCTTGTCTGTCAGAGGACTTGCGTGTCATACTTCTATACCTCAGAAGGGTAGATGTGTTTGGTTTCCTGAGCCTGAATTATTTCTTATGTTCCCTGTATATGAGGTCCTTACCTCATGTAGGATTTATGTCAGGTAGGAAATATCAGAGAAGAGCATATGTTAGGACTTCAGAGAAGTAAGCTTTGGGTTAGGTTTTTGCCCTGGGAAGGGGACATCAGCTTTTGTTAGAAACTAACAGCCCTAAACTCTCTTGGAAATGGCTTAAATATTGATTTAAAACTAGAGATGAAGAGTGTACAGGAGACCAGTAGGTAGACCCACAGCTTTAGCAGCATATCGCTCAGATTCAGTTTCTTCCATTGCCAGAGAGGGGGAAAGGCTGGTATTTTCTTCATCTAAAGGCCTTCCAAAAGCCTTTGAGCCTTGGTGATTATTGGCACTTACCAGGTCATTGATTTTTTTTTAGTTATTATTTTTATTATTCTTTTTTCCCCTAAGATGGAAAGACTACTGGAAGAAGGGAATCCTACATTTCCATTCTTCATCTGAAGAATATATACTGTTTTAGAGAACAGTCTGTGGATTATGGATGAGAAATAAGGCCTTCTCCATTTCCAGGGAAGTTTTGGGAATTACAGTAGACATGGTCTTGCAGATTTTGACAGTTTCAGCTAATAATCTTATATGGGGTAAATATTTTTGCCAGAAGGAAATTAAAATTGTTTTCTCAGGCCCAGGGGTGGGTCCAGTTGCTCTCTTCCAACTATGTATTGGGGGGGGGGGGTATAGAGAAGGTAGAGCTATGCTCTTCCCAGACATGTGTAAGGAAAGACTAAGAGGCGAAGGACACAATTTTCCCTCATGAGAGTTCTGTATTCATTATGAATGTGGTCAGACATGAACTGGTTGCTGAGAGGTTATGGAATCTCCATCCTTAGAGATGGTCAAAACTTGACAAGAAACTGAACAGCCTGAGCCATCTTTGGTGTTGGATGTCATATTAATTGAACTTTGAATAGGAGTTTGGACTAGATAAGCTCTATGTGTCTCTTCCGACATGAATTGTTCTATGATTCTGTAATTTGTGAATTCTGATCTGACTTAAATATTATCTAGGTGCTTGTGTCAAGATTGATTTGTATCTAGCCTAGCGTGCTTAAAATAAGAGATGGAAACACCAGGTTAGATCTATGATAGGCTTTCCCTTCCATTGGATTTTTGCAGGTCAGTTTGTCTGAGTCCCATTTTTAGGTGCTCAAGTTTGTTTGCTGATATAACCTGGGATGTTAAAAGAGAAACAGACCTCGATGTGAGTACCAGGGTACTGGTTTTCCAGTGGAACCATTTTCTTTTTGTAGCTGTTCATTTTGGAGAAAACAAGTAGGTGTTTTCTGTTGTGTTTTGGGGTGGTGTTTTTTAAGCTGCTTTGCTAAAAAAGTTTGGTATAATACCACAAATTTGATTAAAATATCTCTGATTTACTTAACTAATTTGTGCAGAGGTAAATAACACAGCTGAGTTTACTGCTAGATGTAGTTGTGTGTTGTGGCACTGAAGATGTGAAATTCAAATTACATTTGTGCGTAACACCTGAGAGGGATATACTGTACTCACCTGTATGCCATGTCATTTACTTGTTATTTTTTGTCACTTCCTGGTATTTGTAAACAGATAAAAGTTGTTACTGTTATAAATGGAGTTTTTAACAGAACAGGTGTTAGTCCATTCTAAGTCTTCAATCAAAATTACCATTGACAATTTTGATTGAAAACCTGAGTTTCGATGAGTCTGTAAAATCACTGTGTCTTTCTGCCATGCTCACTGAAATGGCTTGACTTTTTAGCACATCTTCAAACCAGTTGCTGCCTTACATAGTCTACATAATATACACAGCGACAGAAAGATTTCTTCTATGTGTTTGGTGTCTTTTATAGGACCAGCCATAAGTTGATTCTTAAACTAACTGTTTTCTTACTGATTGTAAGTCGATCGCTGCAAGATTTGTAATATTAAGTAGGATATTTAGAATATACAGAATATAATCTTGAATAGCGTCATCTTTCTTTTCACTTTCTCATTCCTTCTGTGCTGTAGGAAGTGAAGCTACTTATGAAATAGATAAAGCTAAGATATGGAATGTGTGCTTTTTTAAACATTTTTTTATTTTAGACACAACACTCAATACTGAGCCTGCAGGCTGTTGCAATTAGATAGGTTTTGATCTTTTTCCTTACTTAGTCATATGATTTCTTCCACACTTCTGATATTTAAGAATCTAAGGACATCCTTAACTCAATTAAAGGAATCTCATACAAGGTCTGAAGTGTTGGAGGACTTCTGTCATTTTGGCAACATCTCAGTCGTGCATTACATTGTGCGGGTAAGAATGTTTTTGTGTGTTTTTAAAATAGCTTCATATTGTAACTTGTGAATGAGTGGCCATCAGCTATTAAAATCCTTAACTAACGTTAGCTGGAACTATTAAACTACCTGGAACTTGTTCAGCTCCTTAGTGAGAACATCGGTTGCTGAGAGCACTAAGAGCACTTGTTTGTGGTGGCGTGTAGCACTGTCTTGCTTTGCTTTTGACACCGATTCTTTTTTGCCTTTTTTTTTTTTAAAGCAAAATCAGATCTTTCCAGGGAAAGGGTTGTGAAAAGCATTTTGGCTGTGTATCTCACCAATTAATGAAGACCTCATTTCTGTTGCTGTGTGTTGCTTCCACTGATTTGTAGTGTTGCAACTATTCTTTTCAGATAAAGAAAGGAAAATAATGATGCAAATAATTGTGAGCAGAATGTAACTTACTATTTTCACTTGCAAATTACATACAGTGTGAAGCTTATAATGCATAACGTAAGTTTGTGTAGTCATTTCATCTTCATCTTTGCTATCCCAGCTAATATAGTTAGAGGCCAGTGGATGGTGACTGCAGAGATAAAGAATAAAGATAATATTTGTGGTTTCTTGTGCGTGAAATTCTTTAGATAATATCATAAAACTGAACTAATTGGGAAGGTGGGTGAAGTTTTGGATTGACCATTTGTGTTTGAAAGGGCTTTTCAAGCTGTTAAAAGTACAGAAAGAATTTTGAGAATGCTAGATGTGGGTTTGAAGTCATTCTCTAACTTTTGTGTATTAGATGTGCCATTATCTGTGAAATCGGTACTTCCGGTTTTGCTTTATAAAATCCAGTTAGAGGAATATTATGTTTATATGAAGTAAAATCAAATTGGCAACAACCTTTGAGCATGTTCTCTTAATTTGGTTTTACTATAGATTCTACAGATTCTTGTACGTGGAATGCCAATCTTGGAGACCATAAAAGGCTCAGGACGCTTTCTTTGGTGTTACAATTACTTTCTTTTTTAAATGACTACTTAAGACAATTTACTAAGTATAAGACTTGTGTTATAACATCAGACTTCTTGATAGCAGGTTGGTACATAGAGACAATTAACTGCTGTGCAAGTGTAGAGTTCCCTAATAAATGAGAAGTGATCAAAAATCATGGTAGTATCTCAGAGGTGAATTAGAGGGGGTAATTGCACAGTATTAGCATTTGTACTGTCCATGCAAAACCTCAGTTTCTAGCTGAATGTTTAAGAAATCATCTTCTTTAGCAAATCTTTCTAAACCTGAACACTCATTATTGTTTTAGTCCATTTCAGAACAGATAATGTGAAGGCAGAGAATTTTCTTTTAAAGAAAAGTTACATCAAGTTATATGATGTTCAGTCTCTTATAGAACCACATTGCTCCTTTTGCATAGTTACTAGCACCTGAATTAAAGGCCATTCACACTTGACAGTAAAACTAGACTAAAAAGTAAAGCAGATAGGGAGTTGCTGCGGTAATTGGGAAAGTTTGTCTGAATTTTTATTTAAGTAAGAGGCATAACTGGTGAGCCAACTACTGGGGTTTGTGGAATGTTGGAGATCCTCAACGCTTCATGGCAGTCACTGTAGCAGGGGTTTGGATTATCCGGAGGAAAGTCCTACAGTTTGCCTTAAAAAGGGAGGTGAGGTGCAGAATGTAACTGTAATCTTTTCCTTGCTGCATTGTACTATTCTTTCTGTCTCTCCTGTCAGAGTAAGCTGTGTATGCTGAAAAAGCGTTTAGATGAGGGGAATGGCAGAAGTAAGGATTTATTAACCTCTTTTTTTTGACCTGGTAACAAGCTCTTAAACCTGAACTAGATTATCATGATTCTGCTGGCTTGGTGGGTACTAGTGTTTTGGAGACCTAGTGACTGACTACTCAGGATCAGTCGCGGCTTAATTCTCTCAAATTCTTTTTGGATGAAGATTGCTTAAATTTGCACATCCAGTCACTAAGGATTTCATGGGGTGGTCATTTTTAGCATGATCAGAGGTCGTCATGTCTGAGTTTCTGAGTTCTCAGAAAAGTACTATGGGATCTGTGGATTAAAGGATGTATTCTCTGCTGATTCTGTAAAGTGCAGGGTAGTCTAGTGCAGAAGAGGAAGTCAGAAGTCCTCCGGAGCTTCAACATAGATTACTCACATTTTACCTGCAAGCTTGTTCTCTGGAGATGGTTCTTTCTCATATATTTTGAAGTAGGTCTCCGGATACAGAAGAACTTATAACTTGCTGTGGATTATTTTCTTCCCCTTAGATAGCTTGTATTGCTTGTACCTGGATACATTTTAAAATCAAGATCAATGCATCTTTGGACTGAAAATCACCTGTAAACACATGAACGTCTTTTAGGGATGGTAAAAATGGACATGATGTTTTAAAGAGGACTAAGTATAATTTATTAAGAGAATCCTAGGAGAAGTTTTCATGGATCAAAGTGGGATTTGCCGCCTTGTTTCCTTTGGCAGATGGTCTGTGTTCCCCTATTGTCACTTTTGCTTTACAAGAATACAGAAGTAGCACTCTACATGCAAAGCTAGTGAGACTAGTCAGTTATATATGAAGTATTAGCTTTTCTTCATGCCTCAGTAAAACTGGAAAGAGAATAGGGGTCATATGATTATTATTTTTCCAGCATGAATTAGTTTCTGCAGTGAATGACAGATTGGCAGGGCTACAAAGGTATGCGAACTACTCTGCCTTCATGTGCAGAGCCTTTAATTTTGATGAAGTAGCTCTTTAATAGACACAACACCCCACCAATAAAACCCACCAAAAATGCAAACAGGGGTCTAAGTTCACACTTCATGTCACCTATTAATTATTTTCCCCCCCCCGTTATAGTTGTTGACTTCAGCACACATGCATGCTTTATCACTTGTTTTATTGAGAAGAAACACAGGAAAAGGAGAACAAAACTTATGTGGAGTGGTGGTTTTATAAATAAGACTTTTCTTCTCTGTTTTCCAGATTCAATATTGCATAAACATGGGTGCATTTTTGGATAAACCAAAAACTGAAAAACATAATGCTCATGGTGCAGGGAATGGCTTGCGTTATGGCCTCAGCAGTATGCAGGGATGGAGAGTGGAAATGGAAGATGCTCACACAGCTGTTGTAGGTATTCCCCATGGCTTAGAGGACTGGTCCTTTTTCGCTGTCTATGATGGTCACGCAGGATCTCGTGTTGCAAATTATTGCTCCACGCACTTACTAGAACACATCACTAACAATGAAGACTTTAGGGCGACAGAAAAACCTGGATCTGCTCTTGAACCTTCAGTGGAAAATGTCAAGAGTGGAATCAGAACTGGATTTTTGAAAATTGATGAGTATATGCGCAATTTCTCAGACCTCAGAAATGGGATGGACAGAAGTGGCTCAACAGCAGTGGGAGTTATGATTTCACCTGAGCATGTATACTTTATCAATTGTGGTGATTCACGTGCTGTTCTCTATAGAAATGGACAAGTCTGTTTTTCAACACAGGATCACAAACCTTGCAACCCAAGGGAGAAAGAGCGAATCCAGAATGCAGGAGGCAGTGTAATGATTCAGCGTGTTAATGGTTCATTGGCAGTTTCTCGAGCTCTGGGGGACTATGACTATAAATGTGTTGACGGTAAAGGCCCTACAGAACAACTTGTTTCTCCAGAGCCTGAGGTTTGTGAAATTTTAAGGGCAGAAGAAGATGAGTTTATCATCTTGGCTTGTGATGGAATCTGGGATGTAATGAGCAATGAAGAGCTCTGTGAATTTGTTAAGTCTAGACTTGAAGTATCAGATGACCTGGAAAAAGTGTGCAATTGGGTAGTGGACACTTGTTTACATAAGGTATGTAACTGTTTTCTCCAAGCAGCTGTTCTAAAATGATCTTCTTTTTAGATGGGTACAGTGTTAACAGCCGTTCCTGGCCTACTCTTCTCCTTCTCCCTCTTCCTTCCCTCAAACTTCTGTACCCATTTGACTATATATCCGTGCTAAAGAATATACAGCCTCATCCTTTGTGCCTGGAGAGGTGGTAGCAATTGCAAAAATAAAGGTGGTTTATTTTTCTCAAATGATGCTTGCATATAGTTCCAGCTCTAAACTTTGTTTCCAAATATGAATTTTTTAAAATTAATAAATACTGTGCAAGGTATTTTGGGTTTGGTTTTTTTCCTTCTTTCAAGTTGGGAAGCGTTCGTATCCTTTGCATAAAACCAGTGTTTGCACCACCTCCACTTCAAGGTATGCTTTGTCTGTCATCTGAAGTGGTGTCCTCAGCTCATTGTTGTAGCTCAGATGGAGAAGCACTACTTTTGCATCTGAGGTTGCTTATACTCCTCAAATTTCGAGTTTGTTTGGAGCAACTGCAGGTTGGTCTACAAATGTTTCATAGGTATACTGTTTCCAGCACACCCTGGAAAGTCCAACTCCAACTAGTGCAAATAGAGTTCCCTCATTAGGCCACAGACCAAACATGCAATTTTTAAGGAAAATACCAAAATCTGGAATTTTAACACTAAGGGGTAAGTAATTATTTTCAGAAATAAGATTGCATTCCAGCATATACCATGCATTGTATGATTGGTTTAAATGCCATGGATCTCTGCAGTTTGTAACAATATTAGGATGTTATCCTCTGTCTTCAGGAGGTGACTTGTACCACATAATATTAACTACTGTAAAGGATAGGTGTCCCCATATACTCATTACGAAAGGGAACATAGAGTAACTCCTAAGTAATTCTGAAGAATTTTTTTCTGTGTCAGATTCCTATTTAATTCCTTCAGGAGAAGGCGTTGTGATAGATGCTAGTAACTATCTGGTAAGTTGAGTTGACACAGAAACAATATGCAGTCACTAATGGCACTTAAATTTCTACCCACACCCCACCCCCCCTCCAAAAAGAAAAAAAAAATTAAGATCTTTATTTCAAACCAGAAGTTTGGTTCTACTGGATTTCCCTATAAGTGACCTAGACACTGTGCTTTTAAATTTGGCTGTGGATTTTAAGTTTGAAAATAAAATATGAGCAGGAAAGTGATATTGGAGCTTACTAGTGAAGAACTGACATTAAAATTAGCATCTGAGAAAGCTGTTGGCTGATGTTGCTGAGCACATGATAGTCTGTATGGTCAGCTTGGCCATACTAAATGAATTCATATTTTGTACATACTTCTTCAAGTTGCTGTGTATGACACAGGTGCATGCTGATAAATAGATTTGTAATTATTGTAATGTCTTACCTGAATGTTTTCAAACTGAAATAAATAGCTGGAGCTAGCTATTCTAGTAATCTAGGATAAGTATTCTGCATTTCATTTTGCAACATGAGTTGTTTTTTTAACTTGGCTTAAGGTAACATTAAATATCTAATTTTTGACCTGTTTTCTTGATGTTATTTTAAAGTGGTTGACGTGTAAAGAAGTCCCGTTAAATTTTTTAAACTTTAAGAGTGTGTGTAATAAAAACTAATACAATTAAACCTAGCAAGTAGTTTACTTGGGAAACTTAGAGGTTCTTATTAATCAAAATACAGTTTTACTGCAAGGTTTCTCTTTTCCCAGTTATATCTCTAGTACTGTATTTGGAACAAGTAATAATGTGACTAGAATAGAAAAATTAAAAATAAGACCAAAGATCCTAACTCTTCTTTTTTCTTTGCCATATAGGGGAGTCGTGATAACATGAGTATTGTACTAGTTTGTTTTTCAAATGCTCCTAAGGTCTCAGATGAGGCAGTGAAAAAAGACGCCGAGTTGGATAAGTACTTGGAATCACGGGTTGAAGGTAGGAAATCTGTTTTGTTCATTAGAAATGATATCATAACCTTCTTGAGCATCGAAACAAAAGCCCTGAAAGCTGTGATGCCACAATATGTTGGGTCAAATTCAGGCCTGGTTACAGCTCTGAATTTTTGTATTTCAGGAAGAATCTGTTAAGCTATGTGGTTAGTTCATCTTGATATTCCTCAAGCGTTTTCTTAATGTGAGCTTTAGGTTTTTACTTCTGTCCTTACAGGTCAAAATGCAGCCACTGACCTTGCAGAGTGTTATATCATCTAAGTAAATTGTGATATTGTTAATGTGTTGCTTATAAAGTATAATTAAAAGGGATACTTATGGTACTTACTCCCTTTTTTTGTGGAAGTGTTTGACAAAAAGAGAAAGCTGTATTGGGTTTTCATCAAGGAACAGCTTGCTTATCTAGTCATCCAAGCTTTTTTAACTGCTTCTATTTAACACAGCTCTTGAGTTATTTTTCACACTGACAACTTTTTAAAATGCACTTCAGCAAAAACTTCACGGAGTAAAAATGATTAAAATACCTATGAATATAAGAGTCTTAAATCATCCCCGTGGATTCTGGATGCTTACCAAGTGTCTGTATATGTGTAAGTAAAAACCATACAATCATCTAGAACTCTGGTGAACTAAACTTAATTCCTAACCAGTTTCATGTAGTTACTGATTTTGTATCTCTCTACTTATCCAAAAGATTGAATGCAACTTCTTCACTTAAGCAGAAACAGTAAAAATTATCTTGACTAAGAATGAAAGGACTTGCCCTGGCATATTTATTGCTTTTCTGCAGCATTCTTAATGTCAGAAAAACATTTGAAGAAGGCTTTCTAACTTCTAATTCAAAATGTTTTATCACTGGTTAAGGCTGTTCTAAGGTCTGATCACAGCAATGTGTAGTGGCCTCCTGGTCTCTTCAGTCTTCTCAATTATTCTATTGATGCAGGTATAGCTCAGTTTTGGTAGAATCACTGAAGTTCAGGGCTGATACGAAAAGTTTGCTTTTTTTATGATAATGTTCCTGTGTTGGCACAGGTTTTTGTAGAAGCCACCCAGGCATGAAAATAACCGAGTTCTTGGAACAGTTTGTCTTGCTGTTACAAATGTTGCTGGGAAGCCAAGTAGCATCATTGGAGAGAAGCAGTCATTAGAGCTTTTGAAAGCCCTGTTATGATTCCTTAAACTTCTGTAATCTCATCAGAAGTGTACTGAAGAGTACTGAAGCCCTGTCACTGGCTTATGGTGATGCAGCTTATTAACTGATTTGTTGGGAGTTACCAGTTATAGCAACAGTATTCAAGGAAAGAAAGGGTTTACTGAAGAGAAAGCTGGCTGAGATGGCTTGTACCCTTTCTTAGCTTGTTTCAGACCTGGACCAGAATATTCTCATCACTGGGTCCAAGTTTAATTGTGTTGCATGAAGAGGTGGTCCTTTTGTAGATGGGTAACGAGTTGTGTAGCCTTCTTGCATGTATTTGTTCCAGGTGCTGAGAGTGGTGGTTTAGCTTTATACTATAGTATTGCTGTCCTGATGGTACTTTTCTGTGTTCATTTGAGAAATGTGATATTGATAGTCTACAGGACTATTCAGCAGAGTTCCATGAAAGTAATTTTAAATTTGGTTGTCAAGATGTTTGGGACTTTGCAGGTCAGAACCAGCATGAAGCCACCATCTTGAGACTGTAACAAGGTCTCAGTGATGTAAACCACAGCTCTAGCCACTGATTGCCTGAGCTTGAGCATTATTTAAAAAAGAAAGTGTGACTGACCAAATTTTCTCAAGATGTCCAGAAACTTTCCGGGCACCTAAGCATGGTGTGTATGATCTGTAGAGATAAAGTACTTAATTTTCTTTCTCAAAACTATTTAATGAGAATTGCTAATGCTTAATTCCAGTGCTATCACATGAGACACAGATGCCACTTCTGTTTTTCCTGTTGGTTTTGGTTTATTTGAATATCTGAGACCCCTGTTGGCTTTTTAACATGCTGTAATGGATACTGAAAGGACTGATTGGATGTGCTTTTATTAGAAAGTACTTCATATCCAAATAAGCAGCAGTAGGTATAAATGAGAAGTAATCTGTAGGTTCAAGGACATGAGGAATCTTCTGAGAGTGTACAACAGCAAAAATCCCACAGCTAACCATCAATAACTTTTCTTAACACTAAATCACTGTAAAGTGCGACAGTGACATGGGAATGTAGATGCTGCTGCAGTAACGTGCTTGCTGTGGACAGCTGTTAGTTTTGCCACTTTATTATCACATTCTCAAACTTATTTTAATGATGGAAGTTATGCTTACTGTAGCTGTTTTATTATTTTTCATTTGTGTGAAACAGCTGTGAAAATCACTCATGTTCTTTGTCTAGATTTTTTTTATTGCAATCTTACTTAAGCTAATGGTGTGAACTTAGAAATTTGTGTTCTCATCAGTGTTGATGTAACAAACATTAATTTTTAAATATGTATAAGAAGTCCTTCAGGCCACGATACAAGTTACCTCTGAATGCGCCAGTGTTGTGTGTGGTGTCTTTCCCTCTTGTTTAAATGGTACCTAAATTGAAATGGATTGCATATTTGTAGTTTATGTTGAGATTAGAGAGAGCTAATGGTCACTTCAAATGCTAACTCTAGGCACATTTCTCAGAACTTGGCTTGCATCCCAGGCTTCCTAGATGACACTAGTTAAGATAAATACCTATTATCTTCCTATGTCTGAGTAGAGTACATGAGCTGTTAATAGTCTCTGGGAGAGAGCCAGAAGCAGTTACCTTCGCTGACAGCAGTCAGGTGTGTACACAGTGGTTACTGGATAGTATTCCCAGCTGCTTGGTGGCTTTTCTCTCAGTTAACAAATAAGTGAAAAATGTATGGAACTGCAGTGTGTTTTATTGCTTTCATAAGTGAATGTTCAGAAGATTAAGAGAAAAGTTGTCGAATAACTTCTGATGAGGGTGGCTGGATTAACTGAGAATGATGGTAGGCAGCGCTACTTACTGGTGACCGTGCAGTGTTATAATGCCAACTGAGTTATTCTTTCATGTATCAAAATAACTTCTTAGCAGAAATGTATCTTAACATACAAATAACAAATATTTATGTCATATTTAAATACTACACACACCAAAAACAAGTGGAGAGTCTGTAGTCTGAACTGATGCAGAGCCATTCTGAATGTAATTCAGTTATTAAGCTTTAAATGCTCTAGAGTAATTAGCGGAGAAATGAGCTGCTTCAGAGCTTGGACTTCTCTTGCTTCAGCTTTTGATTTTTATTTTTTTTTTTGCTGCATGAGTTCCCTGTGTCATTGTGTTCCACTAATTGGACAGCGTGCAAGGCCTTTAAATGTCAAGTATTTAGCAAGGAATGAGGGTTAGCATATTTGAGGAAATTCTGTCAAGAAGTGAAGAAAATAAACAGGCCAGAAAAACTTAGAATATTTACCTCTTTTCTAACAAATTTTTGCATTCATAATAAATTCTGTGCAACTGCTGTTTTGACATAATGTCCTTAATTTAAAAAAAGTTGTTGGACTGCAATTTTTATCTTACATTTGTGCCTTGAAATTTGAGCAGAAATACTTTTAACTTAAAAAAAAAAAGGGGGGGGGGGGGGGGATGAGCTCAAGTTTTGGAATAGTAAGGGAATGTTTTGGAAGGTGGGAACATCCTTTTGTTTAGGAAAAGAGAACTGCCATAATAAGTTTTGTGTTCATCTTTAGATTAAGTGTAGTCTGGATAACTGCCTAAAAAAGCGCTCCCTGAAAGATTTAAACTGCCCTTAATTCTGAAAACTTAAAGCCTAGTAGATAAGTTCTGATGCTGATAATATGGATTTGATCATCTCTTTTAGATCTCTTCAAAAGACAGAAGCTGTATTCCTTTAGATATGTTCTAAATATAGTTTACACCTTAGGATAGTCGTCTTCAGGGAAGAATATTAGTTATAATTTATTTGTAGTTCTGATGTGTTTTGCGGCTCTGAATGTGGTAAGCTATAGGCAGCTAAGTCCAAGAATCTATGTTCAGTTACAGCAAGTAATTGTATATAGTGAGAATCTGTAATAGATTTACTAATGTTTAAAATACCAGACTAGATGGTGGCTGTTCCTTTCAAAAGGTAAATAATGGACTTTGTTCACGTTTCTTTATCTGTTAAAGAATTAACAGCTCAGAAGTTATGTATGGCTGATTGATGGCTTTGGTTGATGGCCAATAACAATTTTATTTATACCTGTAGTATAAATATATTTACATTCCCGG
>VZSF01010484.1:449439-515326 GCA_013398295.1 Chionis minor
GGGGGATGGGGATGGCTTGTCTTAGAATTACAAGTTTGCAAAGATGGAGTTGTGAAAAATACAAACTGTGAGTTCTTAGTCTTGTCTTTCAGTAAGTGACTAATTTAAATCAGGGTAATGTTGACACTTAGTGTAAGTTCTTTTGGACTTCCTGAAGGATTTTTAGTTTGATCAGTGGTATTTGTTTTTAGTGAATGTACACTTCAATATGTAGTATTTTTCTGTTCTCATCTGGACCTCAAATTTCAAGCTGACTGAACTAACCCATCAAGATACCTTTTAGTCAGCAGGTGTTTTCACTGCTACATTTGAGCATTTTAAGCACTGGCTTGGAGAGGAAGGCATTGTTAGAGGCATGCTTTTGGTTGTTTTAAATAATTAAAAAAAAAATCTGTCTTCAATACTTGCACATGTAACATTTGCAGTCTTTGTATATTCTTAAGTGGAATGCTGAGATCTTGTCTATTTGTACAATGAGTTGAGTTAGTAGTTCAATAAGATCTTTCCAGAGGTATTAAAACAAAAGAGAATTATTGTTTTAATACCAAATCACAGACTTTGTTTTAACAGTTATTAAAAAAAACAAACGTGGCAAGTGATAGTTTACAGAGATTGCTAGTGGAAAAACTGTAGACCAAAGCTCTTTTGCTAGCTTGAGTCTTGAGGTTGGCAGAATGTGTATAACTGCATTCCAAAGTTTGACCGTTCAAGAGAATTCTGAAATACTTATGAGGTTGTAGTCAGTAGCTTGTGATTGAATCATTTATGATGGTGAGCACAGCCGTGCTTCTGTTTTGAGTCACTTAATTGGTTAATTTCCAAAGTAATGCAGGCGTTGGACAGTAGTTACGATATTCTAGGTCCGTCTTTTCTTACTGTTACTTTCAAATGCTACTCTCTGTTCTCTGGTTTTTCTCCGATTTTTAGAGATCCAAAGTTTGGTCCCAGGAATAGAAAACTAGGCAGAGAAGTCAATTCAATTATCTGATGTTTCAGTTTATTTGAAAGGGTTTATCAGACATGCAGTTTAAAAAAAACAAACAAAAAACCCAAATCACACCAACCCCCCTAAATCATAAACAGGGACACATGTTCTATGTAGACTTAAACAGTCTTAATAGTAGACAAATACTCAATACAGTGAATTGAATGGTGCATTTTATGTATGTGGAATATATACTGTATATAAAACTGATTTGTCGTAATCTTATAGCTGGAAATCGAAGGAGATACTGGAACATAGAAAACTTGTAACACTGTGGTTGGCGCTTGCATTCTATGAAACTTGAAATAATTTTTTTTTCTGAATTTTCAAAATGCTTATCAGAGTTAAGTGTTAGGCTTTTAATGAAAACCATTTTAGGAGTAAAGCAGTAGACTTTGTAGAGGACTCACGGATTTGCATGTATGATAGTATCAGGAAATGATTCTGCAACTGTCTGAATTATATTAGCCATGCAGATGTAAAAGTTTCTGAAATAATGTTTTGCACATTTGGGGGAGAAAATGAATTGCAAGGTTATTCTTAACAATAGAGATGAAGGTGAAAACCTTGTAAACACCTATAGATCCGTTTCTGAAAATGTTTGGTTTCTTTTGCTAATGGTCTTTGTCAATCAAATCCACAGCGTGTATCAGCTAACTGATATGTAATGAAAAAAGGTCATCCTTGGTTATTTGCTTTATTCTTGGATTTTCTACTAGGAAGTTTTATTTTTTTTAAGAGACAGGACATGCTCTTGATGAAATTATTCAGCCTAATATAAAGAAAAGAAAAAGGAGATGGTCAGTTCCACCAGAATTCCTGATTTGGTACCTCCTAGAAGTGGAGTCAGCACCCCTGAGAAGTGGTTATACAGTATAAAGCACAAGTTTCCAGTACCCAGAAATACACAGCATTCCTTAGTTGTGATTGCTTTAATTCTCTTTTAAGAAGATCTAAAAACCTTATGCTTGAATTAATATTTAATAATTGCTTACTTCTGTAGCCTTTCCTATTAATTCTTGCTATTTGTCTACTTCTAGCATGTACTGAACCAGATGTGCTCTTGGTATAAACAGCAGTATATGCTTAAGATACATGTGAGTCAGCAAAATTATATTATAGTGGTACAATCTACTTCTAAATAGGCAGAACTGCATAAAAGGGTGCAATGTATAAGAGGGCTTGTGGCTGATTTGTGTGAATATGTATGGAAGAAGCGATCAACATTCTTAAGATTCAAGCATACATATTCACCTGTCATTTCCTTTGCTAGCCATGATTCATTCTTAATGCATGCATGTATGAGAATACACATGAAATTTCATGGAAGAATGTTTAATCACTTCTAGTAGTAGTATGGCTGGCTTATTCATTGCACAGATTGTATGGTGCTGGCTTAAAATTGAGACTTAAAAGTCCAGTGCCTTATTTATTACAGGGTACTAAAAATATTCTAATAATAAAGCTGCTTTTGTGGGGCTGTGCTACAAATCCCCCTGATACAGAGTAAGCAAGCCCCTTGCAAGCACTTTATTGATTTTAGTAGTCCTGAGAGAAGCCTGCATATCATTTGCTTTCTAGGCAGGTGATAGACATCAAGAGGGATTTAAATACCAGGAAACTTGGGATGCAGTGTTTAAAGCATGCAAGTCATGGCCTTCCCTGTTAACTTCAGAAAGTCAAACTGTAACTGCTTCTGGCTTTAGTTGCAGGCTCCAAATCAGGCATTCAGAATATAATCAATTGATTGTAATATATTACAAAGTGCTTTGGTTTTGGATAGTAGCCAAGATACAGACTGACTGAAGTTTTTTAGGATGATGTTTGAGAGGATACATTCTTAATTCTTTTGTCTTGTGACATAATTTTTATCTAGAACAAAGTCTACATGAAATGGCACTCCATTCCTTAATTTAGTTGATTTTCAGAAAGATTCTGTCTTAATGTGGCACATGCATACAACTACAATTTGTGGATAACTTTGAACCTTTTTCTGGTATGGTAGTAGTTGAATAACTAGAGGCTGATGACTGTAAGCTGGTAGTGTTGTGCCTTTGTGAATGTATATGCAGTTATTACACGTTTGCCTTACAGCATCTTTGATGAATAAGAACATGTGAAGATTTACTTCAGTTTAGACCATTATTTTCCAGGACAGAAGAATTTTCTGGCACTGGACTTGTGTGATACTTCTGCTTTGAAAATGGAATGCCATATTATTCATCATCAGTTCTATATTCTGTTTTGGCCACTTGAGTGATAATGGGTTATTACATATGCCTCTTTATTGCCTGATGGTCTTAGTGTTTATGCACCGGAGAATTCAAGGTGTTACTCACAATGAAGTATGACTGAATTTCGTAGCAAGCATTGACTTTGTCATGTAACTTTTCAGTATGTGCTGCAATGCAATGGGAAGGTAACTGAAACAGACTCCCGGCTGTTGCCTTTATGAAAGAAAACAGGCTGTTGTCTCCCGGATATTTCATCCAGTTCCCAGTCTGCTTCTGAATTTCTGAGAGAGAATGGCTAGAAGCATACTGGGAAAGGCAAGCTATGGATTTGAATAGCTCTGTTCCATTGTGCAAAGACTTTTTACCTAAAATGTAAAGAACGGTTTCCTCGTTACAAGTAACTTTTTCAAAATGTCTCTGTTAAACAGTGATAGTATCTTGTATTTTAGTGTCTTAAGGAACGGGTGGTATTAATTCAGTAATCTAAGGACTACTTCTGTTTTTAAATTAGAAATTATGGAAAAATCGGGTGAAGAAGGAATGCCTGATCTTGCTCATGTTATTCGTATTTTAACTGCGGAGAATATCCCTAATTTACCACCAGGAGGTGGTTTAGCTGGCAAGTGAGTACAGTACTAAAATTTCTTGAACTGTTTAGTTCACTGAAACAGGTACTTTTATTGAAATGTTTTAAAGCTTTCGTATTGTAATAGCTATACTCAAAGAAGTTGACTTTTATATTCTAAGCTAGTTTACCTTTTGCAATGCATAAACATTTGTGCCATTGTTGCCATTCAGAATGGTAAGAGGAAAGAGATTGATCATATTCTTGTATATAACATATAAGTTTACTATTTCTGTGTGGCCATTTTAAAAAACAAACATCCTTAGCTTTTTACTTTTTTACATTTGTTAAGAACTATGAATAATGTAACAGCAATATCAAAAAAACTGTCTCAGTCTTCCTGATGTCATGTTCCCTCCAACATCTAGTGTCAGTTTTAAGTTTGGGTCAGTGCTTGTTTGCTCAGCAAACATTCTCATAAGAAAATTGTTTTTCTTTGTTTAGTCTTAACTGAATGTTAGATAAGCAAGAATATTGATCTAGGATATGCATTTTTAAAACTTAATTGGAATAAACATTCACAAGTGGTGTTGGTTTTCTAGGGAGGCTCATGGTGATGTTCTAACAATCTACAATTTAAGGATTTTAACGAGCAGAATTTAGGATTGCATAAACAGTTGTTAAACTAGAATTCCCCAAACAGTGGGACCCATTATTGCTCCCTGGCATAGGTTATTTTGCTTCTGGAATCTTTGCATTTTTCAAAATACGAAGTTCTGTTCTCTGAGTATTTGTGTATACCTCTGTTTTCATTGTGTGTACTTATTAATGAGCTTCGTTTGCCATGATTATTTTTAGGCCTTGAAAGTACGTGTAAGTTCTGGGCCTTTTTGTCCACTTGTGTGCATTCCAGGCATTCAGAGAAATTATGGTGTGCCTGTTCTTCCAGCTGCTCCCAATTGCTGAATGAGTTCGTGTGTTCTATTTTGCTCATTAATAACTGCATCATGTACTGCTTCATTATTCTGGAACCTTTGCATAATTTCTACTTTAATTTGTTGTGACCCAGGTTTTGTTTTTGGTGGGCTTAGGTTCACAATTTGCCTTTTGATGCCTTTCTCTCCATTTTGACTGTTAAAGTCCTGCATTACAGAAAACCAACTTCAGGAGGTGTACCTGCAGCTTTTTAGAATATCATACAGTATTGAGTAACTTTTTCTTGGCCTTCAAACTTAGGACAAAGACAGGCAGTGATGTATTTAGTTAATTTTACTTGTAGGATTGAGCTTCTGAATGAAAAAGTGCATCTACACAAGCCAGACCCACATACGATGTAACTTAACTTTTGTCCTAACAAGAGAATATTCTTTGCCCTGGGATCCTTGTCCTGTGATGTCAGCAGAATTCACACTTCGTCCTTCTGTCTGAACTCCAAGACCTGGCTTAAACAGGCTGTAGAAAGACCTTGTCTGCGGCCGACACCCTTGATTTCAGCACCAGTTATAGTTACTCCTGGTTTCTAGTATGTCTGCACTGGAGAAATGCAATGCAACGTTACCTTGACTAGGCTATGTTTGCAAACCTGAGGAACCTCTGAAGTGGCTCCACTTCTACTGGCATTGTATACTTCCTTCAAGCATCTCACTTGTTTAGAAGCCCGTACTGGCTCATTCTTTGAGACATGAGATCTAAAGGTGTCAACTCTGCTGTGGTCACTTGATGGTGGTGTTTTATCCTTTAAAATCTTATTCTTCAAAGACTGGCTTCTGGCTTGACTTGGATTCCCCTGTAACTTCAAATGCTGCCAAAAGAATGGTCACTTGTTGCTGAAGAAAACAAAAGGTCTGAGCCACCCTGTCACTTGGACATTAGTACTTCCACTCAACATCTTGCTTTTGAATTCTCCCTTCAAAGGAAAGCACAAAGAAACATGTTGTTCAAAGAAAGAAAAGTGAATTTCAAAGACGGGAAATTTCCCAAAGGCTTGAGTTTTAAGTCCAATTTAAACCCTCTGCAATGGCTATCTGGTGCTTCTATGGCAACCTTGCTTGGACTGTCTCAGTGTTTTCTGTTACATTGGTGTGAAGTATTGCTACTCTCTGTAGTACTGACATTTGGTCAGAATTGTGCCATTCCACCATCACTAAATGCGGAACTAAGTGGAGAGAGCCCTTTCCTGTATTATCTGCGTAAAGATTCAGTTTCTTTTCTCTAGGAAAATCTCCTGTGAGTGCTGATGGATCCCATACTAGCTCAGCCATGCAACCCTTCCAGAATTCTTAAAGCAATGACTTTAACTGATGTGCCCTTGGTGAAGTTTGTCATTTGGTGGATTTTTCATACCAGACATAATTTTTTTTAAAGTGCCACTATCAATTTAATTCTGAACTTTTTTCCTGGAGTGCATTCAGACACATTCATGTGTGAACAAGCACAAGTTGCATATGCACCAGTGTCTTGAGGCTTTGAGTTGTCAGGTTTATCTGTTGTGCCTGCCTTCGGCTTTTCTCGGTGTGGTGTGTCTGGATAAATGCCAGTTTCATCAGCAACATATGTTGCCTCTGAACACATGATGGCATGGTGCCTTTTCAGTGTTGTAGGTTAGTGGTCATCCTGAGATGTGATGCACTGCCCCCCTTGCATTCACTGGTCTGCAAACCATCTGCCAGAATTATGAATATTTTAGTAGATACTGTTTTAAATGCTGGATCACGACTGGAAAAATATACTCTGATGCTGGACACTAGATGTTGAGATCACTTGATTTATTGCTTCGTCTCAGAACTTGACATACTTCAACATTGCATTCAAAAACCAAACTCTTCTCTTTTGAATGTACTTTCACTTCCATGGTGTGAATGCAAGAACCTCGTCATACTTAGATCAGACCATGGATCATTCTAGCTTTGTGTCTTGTCTGCAGGATAACTGAAAATAGATGCTTAGGGAAGAATATAAAACTAGGAAAATATGTAAAATGCTTCCCCTATCATTATTATTTTGGTTTTAAGCTTCTTACAGCTGAGGTGCTTCCTGATCTTGAGATAGTTTATATACTTAGTGACTTAGAATTTCTCTTCTGTGAAGTTAAATGTGTTCAGAAAGAGCCTCATCAAACCCTTAGCATCCTCAGTATTCTTGGGCAGAAAGTTCTGTTCCGTCAAGAGCCATCACTGAGTATTTTTGAGACATCTGCTGCTGTGTTCATTGGATGCCATTGTGTTCTTTGTTTGGAAGAGCCAACAGTCAGTGCTTATCCGCATTCGGTAAGACATAATTTTTATAGATCTTGGCCACTTCCAGACTTGCGAGTCTTGGTTTGTGTAGCAGTTCTTTTTTGTTGAAGCTGTCAATAACTTTGATCATATTTATTATACTTGTCTGAATGTTTTCAGTTCTTACTATGATTTGAAGATGTAGGAGCATAACCTTTTTCCTATCACAAATCTGGTTATATTTTGGGGCTTATTTTTTCAGAAGCTTTTTGTGCTTATTTTGCCTGCCTGTGAAGGTGTGGCCTTATATAGTACTGCCAGAAAAAAAGTCTAGCTAGCAGCATTTGGGTTTTGATTTCAACAGTGTGAATAGACACAAGAGACCATATCTCAGACATTGTATGCTCTGGGCATCCCACTTCAAAACTTCATAGGCAAGTAATAACCTGTCTATATGTAATGAAAATGGGGAAAAACCCAACTGTCTTCAAGTTCCACATCCAGAAATAAGGCAAGAAAACCCACAAACTTGAAGAATTTTGTTACAACAAGTAGAATATAGAATTAAATGTTACTCTTGGCAAAAACTGACTGTGCAGATGGAAAGTCTAAAAATGTAAAGGAATAGACCGTGGGGAGGGTAAGGTAAGAAAATGTTTTGCCTTGCTTAGTTTTTACAAATCTTACTGATAAATCACCACTGAGAGTGGACTTCATCTTTTTAAGAATTAGGTTAAAGGCAAAACATCTTTAACACTTTGAAATTATTACTGTGCTCAAACTTTTTAAGTTGTCGATCTTTTGAAATCCTTTATTGCATTTTAATTTTTTTAAACTTCTCTTTTTAGGCGTAATATTATTGAAGCTGTGTATAGTAGGCTGAATCCACACAGAGAGAATGAGGGGGTAAGTTCCCATTTTGATTGCTACACCTCTTAGTTAATGAGAATGTCAAAGTAGTGTCACACATCAAGCAAAAGTGTACATCACTGCCAGTAAAGTATTATAAACACAAAGTATGTATTGTAGCACACGGTTCATTTTGACCTTGTTTTGGATGGATCTGATACAGAACTTCATCCTCAAAAAGACAGCAAACTGCCATCTAATTCTGAAAGACTGTTTAAACATTTAATTGACTACTGCTTTTTCAGTCAAACCTAAGAGGCAACAAACAATGCAGGGGTTTTATAAATTAGTTTGTTGCTGTCAAAAATTATGGTCAGCATATTCATTACTTAATCAGCTATTATGCTTACTGTCCAGAAATCTAGTAGAAGAGGGGGCAAACCCACTTCCTATTGTCTTCTGTAAGTGTGGAAGACCTTGATGTACTGAATATAGAAGATGAGACTAATATTGACTACTTTTTAGAGTTTACACTATCTTTAAATATCCCATGTGCAGTGGTCTAAAAGCGTAAAGTGATTTTAGTTAACTTCAGTTCTGATTCCTAAAATGGCTTATATTCTTCTGCCCAGTTCCTAATAAGTTGAATTCTAAATATTATGTTGAAATATGGTTTACTGTAACTTTAAACCTGATTATTAGGTGGTTCTTAGTATAAAGAGTCGTAAGTGGTGATCATATTTGTTGCAGTTAAATTTGTTTAAAAAAAAAACTTGGAAAAACTGAAGAACTGATTAAAAAAACTTTACTGCTTGTACACATGTTGTCATTTCCTGTACAGTTTATGTGAACTAATTTGTGAAGGTACCATTCATCTTCTAGTAAATCCTTCATCATATATTTTCTCTTCTGAGATAGCTACAAGGTCCTCAGGTAGTCGTTAACAATGAATGGTGTTGGGGACATGTCAACTTCTGTTTTAAATACTTTGAAGTGATCAGTTGTGGACCTTGAAATTGTGAATATGCAGCCTCACCACAATTATTACTGTTGTTTTTCCCACTGTCTCCTTTTGGCTACCTATATTTGGTTTATTCTCTTAAGTTAGAAAGCTTGTGTCAGTGAAAGGGGCCTCTATTCTGTTAAGAGTACAAATAGAGAAGAAATCTCTTGACTTTTTTGGTTTTTAGGATTTGTTCCTCTTTTTTTTTTTAGTTCAAAAGTGATAGAGTACATATTTTTCATTTAAATTTCAACAAATTGTGCAACAGTACCCCAAAACAAGCTAGACAAAAATTTCCTCTTTTCAGCTTCTTTAGTCCTTCAGGAAACTCTGCACCTCCCTCAGCCTGTTACTGCTTTTCACATTTAGCCATAATCTTGTTCCTGCTTTTGAGTTAAAGTTATTGGTGAAAGTGGTTTATTTGAAGATTACAGCATAGGTTTTATAGGTTGGTTGTTTTTTTAAGGAGAAAAAAGTTCATCTAATGCCATATTTGTATTTATGATGCATTTTTCTAAGTCCAAATTTACTTTTCAATAGCCATGCAAGCTTGCTGAATGTCCTAACATATAGTACAGCATCCTCTCATTTATTGGCTACTTCCAGGAAATTTTTGTACATCATCCATCGTAATTTAACAAAATGAGGTAACTGAACTAAATACGCAAGTTACTCATAAAAGAATACAGCTTTAACCCTTATTACTATAAATAGCTTTGACCTTTATTGCTATTAGAATCCCGGGATAGTTGTTAAGAGTCCTTTTAATTAGGCTTTTTTAGTATGAAACATAAGCGGTGGACTCCAGTCTGCTTTGCAAATTTTGCCTTCCATTTGGTATTTAGTGCAGGTCTCAATAATGCCTTGGATGATGTGTTTTAAATAGAATGGATTAAATTTTAGTTCGATCTTGTGGTAAAATACCATTTGCCAGTCAGTCAGTACCTTTTCTTCTTTCCATCCTAAGTGATTCTGACCCAGAGCAGTTTGAGAGGAGGATGTGCCGCTTGGTGAAGGATGCAAGTCCTGTTTGCACTTTCCCAACAAGTAGGAATTGTTATCTCTGAGGTGATGAAAACGTGACTTCCTTGCTGGTTTTACTCAATTCCAGGTGTATATGTGAAGATCTCTTAGTCTTTTGAACTGGGTACAGCAGTGCATAGGGTGGGTGTAGGGGAAGGAAGCCGTTCAGTTACTCAACAGCAGATTCTCCACAATGTGGAGTCCGGCCCAAACCACGACATCTAAAACACTGTGGTAGTGTTGCTACACATCTTGTGTTTAAACAGGAAGCAAAGGTAGGAAGGAAACATACAGTGCATCCTAATGATGACATTTCCAAGTGAGACCGAAATCTAACTAAGGCGGCCCTTCTTCTAAACTAGTTTTTCTAAACTAGTATGAAGCAAAAGTGGATCTTCATACTAAAAATTGAGCTGCGGACCCAAATGCTGAGTCTGCAGAGCACAAAAGTGCACTGACTTGCACTTTTGACAGTCTTTCCCTGTGTGTAGTTAACCGTGTACACGTGGCTGTTGAAGCGTGGGTGTAGTGCAGAGTACTGCTGCTACTAACAGCAAAGTCTGCCTGTGGCAGTCATCTCCATCTCATGATTTTATGTAAGGCTACAACCATTTTTTTACCTTGACAAAACAATAATGTAATTAATTGCTAAAATATTAATGCACATGAGTAAAAATATTAAAAGCCACCAAAAAACGACAAAAACAACCCCCACAAAAACAACACAAACCAGCCAGATTAACCTTTGCAATTTAGAATATGACTTCTTTCTAAAGACTATACTTCTTAGTGTTTAACAATTTGAACTAGTTACCCTGAGTTACTGTGAACTGGGTCATAATAGGTTTGCAAATAAGTTCTTAGAAGGTATATTGATCAGAACCAAGGCAGTATCTTTTTCCAGATTACCTTAATTTTTATTCAGCACTGTAAAGATTTTAGTTAGTGCTGTGCTTAGAATTACTTTGTCATCCAAGCTAGGGATTGTAGAGTAACTTCTTCCAGTTCTTCATGTGCGTTTTCTGAGAATCTTTAACATCTCCTAAATAAGGAGATGTGTAGAGTGAGACTGAGTGAAAGAATCCTTACTACAGCAGTATTCAGAGATCACTAGTGTGGCTTCAGGGTATAGCAGTCATAAGGGTTTTTTTTACTTTTAGGCATCTCAGCAGAATACAAGTACTTAATAAATCTAGGGCTGGAGAGAGCCCTGTGTTGGGCTCACAAAGAGCAACTTTGCAAGTGTTCCAGCAGAGGGACTTGCCAGTATAAATGTGGTGGCCTGTGCCTTTACAAGCACAAGTGAAATCATAGAAATCTGTTATGTATTGGGGCTTGGTGCTTTCAGATCTTTAAAGGGCATTTAAAACTTCTTCATAGCTAAATAATTGTTACCGCTGTAATGTTACAATTCCACGGAGTCAGTGTTCTGGTTAACATGTTGAAATATTACTCTCTTGCCAATGGCTCTACTTCTTTGACTTTTTTTCTTTTAATGTGATCCTAAGACTAGGAGGCTAGTATCCAATTAGTCTGCTTGTGTATGTATCCTTAAACGTGAGGAACAATAGTGGAATTACAGTGCTTGTGTCCATAGTTTCAATGGCATTTGTTTAAAGCTGCGTTTGAGTATCTTGTTTGAAACCAATCATGTTCCTCTCCTGCTTTTGCTAATACTATATACTCTGGCACTTTGCTAAACCAAATTATAAGTCATTAAGGGCTGCTACAGATAACTTTAAAAATGTAAATGGACAAAACCCTTATGCCCTTAAACATTGTAAATCCAGTCCCTAATACGTAGTAGCCCTTTTTATATACATACTTCAACAGAGCAGAACTTGTGTAAAAATTGTGTTAAATTGTTAAATATAGCTAGTAAAAATTTCTTCTTGTTTTTTATGGTCAGTAGCACTAAGTTGAATTAAAATATGAAGGAAGACAAATGCTAACTTGCACAATAATAGTTTTCAGGGACCTGTTCTAGCCACACATCATCACGAGAAATGTGTGTTGTAGTGTATAGTATATAAAAGAGGCAGTTTCTATCCTGCTGTTTTGGGGTTTTCTTGTCTGCTAGTGCTGAGGGAGATGAGGGAGGCATAAAATACCCCACCATCAAACAGGGTGCAAAGCAGGATGTGAGTTGGAATATCAAACACCAACAGCACTCTTAATTCAGCTCTGGCTGGCATTTTAATTGTTTAGGAGTCTCAGAGCTGCTGTTGTATTTGCTTATTGCTTTTACTCTTCAGTGTTGCATGGTAGCAAAAGTATTCACTGCAGTGTGCCAGAAGAATTTTTAAAGATCTGAATATTGTGAAATGTGGAGATTCAGGGTATATGGTTGCTAATGTCAACCTCAGAGCAAAAGTGATGGACTGGAGGAACTACTGAATTTAGGTGTTCTCTAAACTTTAAAAAAATTGGAATTCTTCAGTTATGCTGCCTTGTTTAATATTAGCTAGATAAATAAATAGTATTTATTTTTCGTCAAAACCTAAGAAATAGGATATATCTGTAGCTTCACGTTAATGCCCTCAGTTTTCACTGACTTTGTGCTCTTGAGACATTAAAGTAGTCCCATTTCGTACATTAAAACTATCTCCTTTAATTTGCTTCAAGAGCCACTGGGTTCTTGAAGAGCTATCTGAATATGAAAATGCTAGTACATGGGAGCCAAAGCATCTCAAACTAAGACCAGCAAACCACAGTGGAAGCGTGTCTCTATTTACGCAACAAATTAAGCATAGATGGATGGCATTATATGCAGTAACACTCATTTTTGTGGTAAAATTGTCTTCGTTTTAATTTAGACTTTGTTTATCAATCTTGGGGCTTCTATTCCAGGAGCGTTACAGCATCCAAAATCCTCCTGAACCCAAGATACTGTCTTAATGTTGCTATTAAGCTTGCAAATGAGTGACTGCAATACTTGTAGCTTGTGAAGCTTTTGGACTAGATGACAATAAAATGAGGTCAGCATGAGAAAAAGGCAGTCTGGATTTTGCCTCTAATGTATTGCAAAATCTGACAGCTTCCAGGGATACAGTTCCATTTGTCTAGCTTGATAACTTGCTAGTTATTAATTATTTAAAATGTACTGTTCCCTTAAAGCAGAAGTACTGCTTTAACGCTTGAAAGTTAAAATATCTAGTATCAGTCTCAGCACTGTAATAAATGCTTAAAGTCTACTGGAAAAAAAACCAAACCAAAAAAAAAAAACCCACCCCAACAGTAACAAAACCCTGTTGTGGTTTTTTTTTTCAACTGAAGGCTTGTAGCCAAATAGGTAGTTTGCAGAGTAGACGTCCATTCCTTAATCAGTGCATGTTACTCAGGTTTTGAGCTGTAGCTGCTAGATTTTACTTTGAATAGCTGTTGTACCTGTTAATTTTGCTAGCCAATACACACAGCTGTCAAAAATAGTGCCTTATGTTGTTCAAATGCCACCACTCCCGGTGCTGATGGTAGCTCTGCTTTTCTGTCATGCAGCATCATGCATGTGAAAATCAGTCTTTAATGTAGAGGCATTGTTTTCTAAAATACTGAGCATTTATTTTGATGAGGTGCTTCACTAAACTACTAGCAGTAGGGTTATCTATTCTCTTTAGGAAGTTTTTCACAGGACTGTGTTGCTATTGGCTGTGGAGAAATTCACTGTTAAAAACACTGCCCTGATGGCTAAAGAAGCTTAAACTTTTCAAATTTGTCACTGACAACTGACCGCAGTTTTGGGGAGTACTAGCTATATTCATTGAAAAACAATTGGAACCAAGTTGGAGTTAATTGGGAGGAGGTACCATGTTGACGCTGTCTAGCTCAAAATACACTGAAATTATTAAAAATGCTGTTGCAATAGGTATCATTTCTTAAATTATTACATTGTATAAAGTAGACAAACATGGATGGTATTGTTCTGTGTTGCTAACAAGGTGCTTTAGTTTCAAATAGAGCAAAGCTTATGTTCTCTCAGAAAAATTGTTTGGTTTTTTTTTTTAAGTGTCATTAGAAAATATCCTAGTTTAACGACTGATCTTTTTGGGGTCTTGAATCTTAAAAAAAGGACCCTGGCGAAGCCGAGGAAAGTGGAACGCAGGGAAAATTGGTGGAAGCGCTCAGGCAAATGAGAATTAATCATAGGGGGAACTACCGCCACCTCCTGGAAGAGATGCTGACTAGTTACAGGCTAGCTAAGATGCAGGGAGAAGAGTGCACTGCTGAATCAGCTGCAGCATCTACTTCAGATACTCATGCTGGACCCAGTGAGCCCGTACCAGACACCCACACAGAATCTGGGAATCACCTTCCTGAAATACAGAGCTCAAACGACGATTCAGGGATGAATGAGATGAGTGATAAACAGACATAATGTTTTTTCGTAGTGGATTTAACGCTTTGCTTCACTTGGCGTATTTTCCTTTGTTTATATCTCAACATTTGTCACATCTATCCTAGAAGTCTGTTTGTTTCTACTCTAGTTATTTGTACAGATTGTTTATACAAAGCTCTTTTTTCCTTAGAAGTTCAACTACTATGGTGTATTATAGTAATTGCATCTGTTGTTGTGTAGCAAGCAGTTAACTTCCCGTTTGAGATTTTGATTTTTTTTAAACCCTGTGACAACAACAATAGGAATCTGACGTGATAATGCAAAAATAAATTTTAAAATTTTTTCTTTTAAATACATTCTTAAATAATTTTGATGGTATATGTTTGCTAATTGTAAATAATTCACATCTTAATTGTATCTTTTGTGCAAATTAATTGAATTTTACAAATTCGTCAGTCTTTTTTCTTCCCCAGCATCATACACCGTGTGTTTGTATTTCAATTGTATATAGTTTCTGTTACAACTAAATTACAAAAGCTATTACATTTTAGGTTGTCAGTTATTCTTCGTGAAATGTGTTTGATTTTTTTCCAATCTAGATTGTATCCACTGTTCATCATAAATATCTATTTTCTAGATGACTGTGTTATTACTTCCCAGGTTGTAGCATAACATATATCCAGAAATGAAAATGTACTTAGACTTAGTACCTAGTGTCAACTTCTAAGCAACTGTGTTTAAGTGAAAATAAAGAATATGTTGTGGAATAATATCTGGATGCATATTGACTTTTTTTAGCAAGTAATAAACTTCCTTTGAAATGTTATCGTTATGACACGACTTGAAACTTATCATAGCTTCTGATATTAACTCATGATTTCATTAGGTTCTACAAATATTTCCGTAATTTTGGGTTTGGCACATTCATCATAATGCTCTATTTGGGCAACATTTCTCAGGTTCAAGTTAAATGTCAGCCATGTAAATGAAGAAACTGGCTATTCTACCTAAGTTCACCTTCTCACAAATCTTTTTTGTGTCTTTTGGTGTACGACACATGTATGTACATGCATTTAGGTAGATTAGTGATAATACTGGGAATTTACAGCGGTAGTAACTAGTTTGCTGATAAGTTAAATCTGGAATTCTTGTGTCAGTGGTCATTTCATAATATAACACTTGCACAAAAATATCATTGTTCAAAATAGGTACAAATTTCACTGCCTTAATGAAAAAGAGCCTGCGGAAATTTCTTGTGGACCAAGAATACCCGAAGAGCTGAGTTCCTTAGTATTCTATAGATTATTTTTTTTGTAGTCCATAGATGTAGTATCTACTAATAGCTATGATTTAGTACAATTTTAGATAATACTTGTTTTTAAGTATTTATGATAGCTTTACTGGGTTCATGTTTTGCAAAAGTAAATTCCTTTATGAAGTTGAAGAGCAGAGAATGTTTGTGTGTGGAAGTGGGCAGGTACGTGGAAAAAGAGAAATGTCATCTGTCTTACGCTAGTATTCTATTTAACTATGCCACTTAAATCCAAAGTGCAATAAAATGTTTTCGTTTGTATTGGTGAGTAGTAATATTTCTCCTCTTCTTTTCCTGTAGGGTGCTGGAGATCTAGAAGATCCGTGGTAGCCTTACAAATCTACTAAAATGCTTTTGATTCTGAAAGGGGGAAAAAAAAACTTTTAAATCTGTTTTCTTCAATACAAGGGAAAAATTCTGGTGGATTTCCAACATTTTGTGAAATGGGCAGAAAGATATTAGAATTTTCCATCATTGTTCATTTTTGTGTTTTCTGATATTGCCACTCTTAGCATTGCCTGTACTACAGTATTTTTACCAGCCTCAGGCATACTGATTACATCTGTAATGAACTTTGGCCCTAAAAAAGGAAGGAAGGAAGGAATGATTCTCTCAGCCGACCGGTATATGTACCTGAGGTGCATGGGATTGTCGGTGTACGCTGAAGATACACTATGGCTAAATGAAATGCGCAACACACAAGCGTGAGAGTACGAGTAATTCTTTGGGATGTTACTTATTTCACTTTACCGAGTTGGAAGGCTTTGCAGCTCTGTGGCTTGAAAGTAATTTCAATTGGGCAATACGCTCTCAGATGTGTTGGTTTTTTGGTTGGGTTTTTTTTTTTAATTTTCCAGTTTTACCTGTATTACCAGACCAGTTAGGTTTCCCTGCGGTGTCCAAATTGTGATATGTTGCCTACTGCTTGCTTGAAGATAAATGTATTTGGCAATAATATACGAAGATTCTAGGCATCTAAAAAAATAAGAATTTTACGCATGTGTACAACACACCCTTAAACTCTTGCTAGAGAAAATCTTTTAAAACCAAACTGATGAATTTATAGTTAGTAGTGACTTGCTTTGACATCTCTCACAGCTGCAGGTTTTTTAAAAAATGCTGAAAATTTGCCTTTATTATAATGTAAATTGTGATTATTTTTTGTTCTATATGTGGTTTTCTATAGTTTTTTGATTTTTTTCAGCTTAAGATACAGACAGAAGTCTTGTGTAATATGGGTATAATTTTAATTGTTTGCATTATTTTCAAAGTTCAAATTATCACTTTGAGATTACTATAAATACACTTAAAATTATCTATTTTAAATTAAGAAAATATTAGAGATATTTTCATGGGTTCAATGACCTTTCATTTTATAAGCAATGGGCATGGTACAGAGTGGCTGTCATGTAAGGTACTTGAAGATTCTTAGTTTAATTCTATTTTTGCAATAACCTTGACTTTTTTTCTGACTTCTTTGAGTTGTGCATGTAACGAGTCCAGTAAATGCTGAAAAGGGGGAAGAGTAAAGTATTTATCTAAAATAAAAGCTATTGGGGAGGGGAAACAATGAATGTATCCATCTGTACATGATTTACATGCTGTGGATGCCTTGTAAACATTTTCCTATTTGTTTAAACTGTGTTTCAGCAAGGATGTAATTGCCCTTGTGTGTAGTTTTAAGCTAATGACAGTCATCAACTGGTTTTGTGTGAAATGGAATTCATGGTATTTTTCTGTAACTTATCCCCATGGTGAGTCTGTAAAAACCACATGCTCTTTCATACTGGTGCCGAAGGCCAGCTTTCCCAATCATTTTGATTCACTGTGTATCTGATTTTTTTTTTTTGGTCTAGAGAGGATTATTGCCACAGTATATTTTATTTATTCATTAGATTTTAGCCTTGTAAGTTAAAGTGTTCTAAATGATGATGTTAACAGGTATTTGTCCCTTTACTGGTTTTTTTGGGGTTGTTAAAAGATAGGGAATGAAGAATGCAAAATGGTTTATTGTTCAGACTGTCCGCTCTGGTCCAACCCTGTACTGATAGTACCTTCCCAGTATGATATTGTGATGTTTCATACAATACAGTGAACATAACCAACTTGTTATCTTCAATAAAGGATTGCTAAAACAGTGTGATATGCTTTATATTTTCTTGAGAAGGATTTATCAAGAAGATGCAAGTGTTCTATATAAAAAGATAACCAGATAGGATCTATGAGGTGTCTCTTAATGGTGTGTGTTCTATAGTGAACGTGGCTTTTTGTCGCAGTAAACCAGGAGTCCCCAAGTGGGATTCCTTTGTGGGAGACAGAAGAGTACAAACAACGTGTAGAGCTCCTAGGGTAAATCCATCCCAAGTTCAGCTGAAATAAGACTCATTCCAGCTACGGGAGAGTGTTCATTTAAAGTCTAAGAATCCAGATTAAACTTGACTTTTTAGTCAACTCATTTCTTCAAGTTTTATAAAGATCTGAGGTTAAACCCACAAAGGTTTACTTTTGTATGGTGTTTTGGATGATAATTTCTGTAATACTAATGTTCTCATATTAAAACTTTACCCATATTCTTTTTCAACTTATTAATGAAGTTGTTTAGCTGGGCAGGAAAGGAGAACGATACCCTCCATGGTAATAACCTGTCTGAATACTTTGTGTTACTGTGGAATTGGGTGTATTTATGAAAAACCTGTATAAGCTCTGTAAGTTCTTTGAACTTTTTTGTTGGATCTGCTTGTACGGCACAACCCCTGCATGCTTTCCTCATGAACTGCAATTTTAATACCTTATTCCACTGGTTAAGAGTTCTTGTACTCCATAGGCTCCGGTCCTATGAATGCTTAGATGTGTAGGGTTCTTACATCATGTGGATAATCTCCCTGAAATAAAAGGATTTATGCTTTTATTGTATAGAAGTGAAACATAGGTATTTCAAAGAGGACGATGATAGCATGGACAGCTACAATGAAATATAAATGAATATAAATTTTTGCACTACTTTCTGTCCATGCACCCACTAGGTTCTGAATTCTAATCATGTTTTTTGTTTAATCAAAATCCTGTTCAGACTTCAGCAGCCTGGAAACAAAAAAAGCTATACTTTTTGACTTTGTATTCTTAGTGTGAGAAGTCTGAATGTTTGATAAAACTTGTTCGTGTATTTGCCATACCTTGTCAATTTTAACGTTTGTTTTAAAATTATATTCTCTTAATTATATTGCCACTCGGTAACATAAAGATACTTCTGTAGAATGCTGAGAGTAGGGAGTGTCTCTTCTACCTCAGGTCTTTTTGACATGTCAAATTCAGCTTGATTCTTTTCTTCTCTTCATTTTTATGACTTGTCTTGTAACAGAGACGATGTAGTCCGTGTCAGTTCTCACATCTGCTCTCTAATAATCTTAAACAAAATGGAGATTTGTTTTAAGGGATCCACATTAACATGTTAAATGAAACAGAGAATAAAGAAATGGATGCAAATGTAAGCGGTATCATCCTGACCACCTCCAAAGGCTTGTATGAGAGGTTAAACAATGAAAGTCTTCTCTTAACAGACTGAATCTTCATGTGCTTATTGGAACCTGCAGGCAGACCTTTGCAATACTTGGCCAAAATATCCATACTTCTCACGAGTCTTACGTGAATCTGATGCTGATGTTACCATTTAGGTGAAGGAGCAAAAACTCCCCAAAAAACTGTACCTTGTCAATTCTTTTAAGGCCTGATAGGCTGGCTCTCAGTGGCTGGGTGGCTTCTTGGTATCATGTATGAAATGAAGTCAGACACTTCATCTCTGAGACTTCTTACACTGCCAGCCATAATCACTGGCTTACATCTTAAGCAAAAAGTAAATTAGCCCCAGAAAACCAGTCATTTTTCTTTGGCGCTTTAAAGGTTCATAGTGGAAATCAAAACCAATAGGAACTTGAGATTAGTTACAGCATTGAACTAAGCTTTAGTGGGCAATTTTTACTTTAGGAAGGTGAAGCAGAGAACAATGCTGCCTAACTTTAGGTATCAGGTCTGTTCTGGCAAGAAAGCCACAGTGCCAAGCAGTTTTTAATCTATCAACTAATTTCGCTTTTGTTGGGCTAAAAAGCAAATTTTAAATTTAAGGATTGTCTACTGAACACATGTTGCTTTTAGCTCTTCATAAGTGTTTTTTAGCCCTAAAATAAAAGTTAAGTCAGAGGGAGGTGGCTCCGCTGGTGCAGGTGAGCAACTGCATGAGATATTCCTATAGGTGAAGGCAATTTGTCAAAACCACAAGAAAGTACCCAAGTCACTGAAGTTTTGCAGTATCATTCGGGTAAGTGTGTAGTTTATGCAGCTGAAACTCTACCTGGGGTCTCCTGTCTTTGTAACCCCTTCCTTCCTGTGCCAGTCCCATTGTTTCCTGCTCATGTTTATTTGGACTGCTGCTGGGTAGATCTGACTTCACTATGCTTTGCTTGTACCATCTTATATTCCTACCTAGCTGCTTCTCTGCTGATCAAAAGACAAGTAGCTTTGGCACCTTAGCATGAGTGCACCTCCTCGCTGCTTGAGGTCATCCCTTGTGTCCATCATTCACTTTGTTACGTGCTTGATCGGTGCTGCTGTGCTTTGCTCTTTACTTCTGAAAGGTTATGTTCTCCCAAATACCTCATTTTTTTCCTTCTTCCAAAATCTTCCTAAAACTCTCCTTTGCTGCAGCGCCTGGATTTAAAGACTGATTTGGATTATCGAGAACTTCCTTCTCCATTGATGAGTACTTCCAGCTTCCATCCTTGGCCATCCTTATTTGTCCATATACAGCTTGACTAGGAATTTCTGACAGAAAAAAAAACTTTGCTGTGCTGTTCCTGTGATTAGCAACTGTGAATTAACATCAACTAATGATTGCCTCAGCACCTGCTTTTAAAGCTTATTAAAGACCAAAAAGATTCAAGTTATGGGGATGGTGGTCTATGGGGGGGGAGGGGGGAACCCCAACCCACTGCCATTCTCCCATCAGTTTAGTAATCTTTCTGTGAAAGCAATTGCCCTTGCTAATTAACGAAGCAAAACACTGTGTAGTAGGAAGATGCATTCTGAAGACTTGTGGCAACTAATTGGAACAGTGGCGTTGGAAATAATTTTTTCAAATGTGTTAAGTCTGTTGCGGAAATGACAGTTGCACTGTTTTTTCTGCTTTCCCAGACTTTTGGAATTTGAGGTGAGTTGTAGGAAAGTTGAGGCTGTGCTGTAATGGTGTTTGGTGTTGTAAGGACCCTGCCTTTGCCATTGAGAAGGTTGGAAACAATCCATATCCATAAGATCGTGTTGGAAGTTCATGTAGTCTGTAAATATAGAAATACTGATTTTTTTTTTTCTAGCATTTTTCAGGATTCTGGATTCTTTTGGGTAGTTACAGGATTTTTTTCAAACAAGTATGGTTTTTTTAGAGAACTTCTATACGAATTTGTCAGAAAAAGACCAAATGAGGTTTGCTTGTATCACCTTGAAAGAGGTGCAGAGCTTAAATGAAAGAAACTGGGCAGAAATTTGTAGAATGAGCATTGTGTGTTGTGAGATAAAACACTGCTTTCAGGACTTTGTGTCCAGAACTTAGAAAGGATACCCAAAAATGTTTGGGTATGTTATATTCCTTGCAAGAGTATTAATTTCTCCTTGGAAAATCTGAACTGTCTTTATAAAAAATGTGCTAAAAGAGAAGCCATGGTGAAAACACAGTCTTCTAAATGGATGTATTTAAAATACTTTTTTGTGGGGTGAACATGTAATTTAGTAAATATCCTACTTTTAGAAGTTAGTTGGAAACTTTGAAGTAAATTCATACACATTAAAGTTTGATTGCATTAATGAAAAGATATTTGCCATTATTTTTGTAAGGAAACTTCTTACCACCATCCCCATCAAATTCATTCTTTGAATATTGTCTTTGTCTTTGCAGGTTACTCGCATGCAAAAAGGTGGATGCCTGCTTAATCTTGGACAAATAATCTACAGTATTTAATTTGTTCTTTTTAGGAAAAACTGGAGAATACACTCTGAGATTATTTTTTTTATCCTTTATCCAATTGTCTTCATAAACACATCAAAGTTTAATGGTGCAGTAAGGATTTTGGCCTGGGTGTGTAAAGCAGCTGTGTTTTTCTAGTGTGTTTAAAAGCATAATGTTTCGATTTTGGGAGCAGACAATGTGTGAAATCAAACCAAATTACTTTTTCCAGCTCTCCTAAACTATAATTTGGAAGGATGTAGTTGTAGGAAATACTCTGCTTATGCAAACAATGTGCAAGGTGATTAGAAGTGTGGGGCTTTATAACTTTTCAGTCTCTACTTTTCGTCGTGGACACCTGTTTTCATTGTATTGGGTGACAAATTTTTAAATGGTGAAATATGTTTTACATTGATCTCTTCACTCCTACTCATCCTTACCTGAAAAACATGTAGCAAGTTCCATACTGTTGCTTCAGAGATTGCAATTATTGCGTTTCACTTCCCACTCAACTTAATAGAGGGGGGAAAAAAAAAGAGATCTGAGCGTGTGAGTAATTGCAGCAACTTTTTTTATATGTAGTTACTGTGTTTACAGAAGTGCTGCTTCTGTAAACTGAATGGAAAACAAAAAAGTTTTATCTTGTAGATACAGCTTCTAATATGGCCTTGGTAGCCCCTGTGCTTTGAACTGCATTAAATGGTTTTGGATAAAATTAAGGCAAAGGAGGAAAAAAAAAGTACACAATGGGTATTGTATTGTTACTGACTTAAAGATGCTGTGTGTCTGTGTGTCTGCTCAGCCTTCAGTACTGAAATATTTGGAAGATCTGTCTCTGAAATGCGAACTGGTTTTGTTCTGAGTGGGTCAGAGTCCCACTCTATCTGGTACTACGGACTCCTCAGCAGTATGGCGGAGCTGAAAGTGGGAGAACTATGAGCGATTGCATCAAAGATCTTAAACGTCTTTTCCAACCTAAGTGATTCTGTGGTTCTATATAATGAAAGACAGATATTTGCTTTAATTACCCTCAGGGTGAAGGGAAATTGGGTATGTGTGATAGTTGTCACCCCAGTGTTTGAGTGACCGGGGTGGAAGGGATGTAAATGCACTATGTGAAAACTCACCGAATATGGGATTACATGTTAATTTGGTTGACACTAGTATAGATGAACTAGGTGTCTGAAATTATTTTATGCAGGTAAATAATTTGAGATACGGCGCCCGAAGAGCCCACGCAATTCAGTGGATTCATTCAGTTCAAAATGGGAAACCTGGTATTTGCTGCGGGCAATACTTTCTTCACCTTTCACCAGACCCTTTTCATCCTGATAACCGGGTCCTTGACTGCCAGGTGATTCTGAAACAAAACTTCACAATGTTTGGAGTGCTTGTGCCTTCAGATGGCATGTAGTGTTACTGCTGTGTTGTCAGATAAAAGCTTCTTAGCTTCACTTCAAGATTTCACTTCAAGGCAAAGGATTATACTACAGTTCGTAATGCTAAACAGTATATATCATGGTGAAGACCTAACTGAAGTTCCTCTTGCTGTAGGAAAACTGGCACCAATAATACTTAGAAAAATAAACATCCCTCCCCCCCCCAAAAAAAAAAAGCCAAACACTGAACCCCATCCTTGGGGGGGAAAAAAAACCTGCTTTGACTATCTTTGTTTATCACTGATTTTACAAGATGGGCTTTACTATAGGAAATGATATATGAATAGTTCTTGAGACAGTTCCAAAGAAAAAGGTGGTAGTTGGGAGGTAGTGAATACGGCTTGGATTAAGTAAATACAATTGTCCAGGGAAAGTGTAGTTAGCTTTCAAATTGAAACTTAGGAATGTGTCCATGAGTATTTCTGGCTCCTGAGATTTCATTCCCCATCTGTTAATCAGGGGTGGTGCCCACACTCCTTTCCAAAAGCGGTGAGAGAAGAAACACCTCAAAACTAAGAAAGTCCCGTATTTTGGTATTCTTTTCCTTCTGTGGCAGGAGCATCTATCACGGTGTTAGAAAGCTCTGGAGGATTACAGTTCTGCCATTAGAACACTACAGACCCAGTTTGGCCTTGCTGAAATGGAACCACATACGATGGTTTGTCTCACACTGTAAGTACCTTTGTATAGGTGACAGGATGGCTGAGGTGTCCCATGTGGACTGGGTTGTTCAGCAGGAGGTGTGCTGTTCGTAAAGGGAGAAATGTAGTATTATCTGTGTGGAAATGGGAATCTGACCTGAGTTTTGCAACTGATAAGACCATTTTCTACATATGGGGGGGGGGAACCCCCTCACATGCTAAGCGTAGTGAATTCTGTATGTTTTTTAGTGTAAGCGTAGTGAATTCTGTATGTTTTTAGTGTATAGTAGAAACAGTATAGTTAAAAATACTCCACCACCAAAAAGACCCCTAACCTTAAAGAGGACAACATAGAAAATAAGTATGGCTATTGACTGTCACTACACTGCGAGAATATTTATTTTTTTTAACAAAACTAAACACAGGTTTTAATAGTAATAAAACCCAAGAATGTATGGATCACATAGGAGATCCCTCTTGGAAGAGGATGCTGTCTAGCGCTTTTCAAACGGTGGCGTATCAAGACTTCCTTGTGTACCGCATGCATTGACCCCATTTTGCTAATGATGGTGGTGAGCGTGCTTCTCCTGTTCCCTTTGGGCTTGGACCTTGGCACAGTAAATGCCCAGCTGTGAGAGGTGCTTTATACTGGTGTAGACGGCAGGGGTGGAGCAGCTGTGGGGCAGTACAGAGACTGGAGTTCATGTCTGCCAGGGGGTGGGGGGGAGCAAGAGGGAAGATAAGGAGGCTGCAGGTTGGGGGGTGAATGCGCAGTGGCCGCGTGTAAAAGGAAAGCAGCGTGCCCCTCTAGGAGCTGGAGGGAGGCTGTGCTGTCTGGCTGAAGACGGGGCCGTGGGGAGATTTGTAGGGTGGTGTTTAGAGGTTAATACTTACAATGCGTTTTTTAACAGTTTTCTAACTTGTGGAAAGTAAGGATAGTCTTTAATTTTTAAGTTTTGTATTTTCAGGCTTATGTGGAACTTAAGATTTTAAGTCCTTAAGATCTTTGGAAATGGCTTCTTACAGTTGAGAGATGTTTCTTTGGTGCAGGGCTCTAGTTTGTCCTGGTCAGAGAGCAGCTTTCTTGAATACAGAACCTTGCACGTGCCAGGTGAGTCCAGCTCAGCTGGAGAAATGTGGTTTGGTTGGTTTGTTTTACCAATATATGTACTTCCAGTTCTTTGGTTTCTCTCCCAGTGTTCGTGTTATTTTTACATGCTCAGGTTGCTGTTGCTGGAGCCAGTTAACTCGTGGTCACAGATGGCCGTTGTCAAAGCCTTGGGATGCAATTTTACAGAGTAAAACTGTTCGTGCAAAGATGAGATTTCTGTCTCTAAACTGAGCTCTTTCAGTAGGAAATTATCTCGGGGGAGCACAACCTGAGTAGGTATCACCAATTTTATATATGTGAAAAAAGCAAATGAGTTGCAGGGAGACCGATCTAGATTCCCTGGTAGAGACAGAGGAGGATTAAACTCTATATTCTAAGCTCAGGTGAGGCTCGGTGAAGTGCCATGTATCTGTCTATCTATCTCAATTGTGTGATACTATGTGTGTAGCTCCTGCAGGTGGAGAAACTGAGGCACTGGGAAAAGCAGTACAGCTTGTGTCGTATGGGGATAGTTGTGGTTGTGCAGTGTCAGCCCCGCAGAGCATGGTACTCCTTGCCTTACACTCCTCCCTGAAAATCCCTTCGTCCTTCCGCGTGAGGAAGTGCGTAGTGCACGACAGACCAGACCTTGCTCCTCAGTTACTACACAGTGGATGTAAATTGTTGTCAGGGGTAAGTTCTAGCAAGGACAGATGTGGTTTGCTGTGGGGCGCTGTCTCTTGGGAGCGCAGCGGATGGACGTGGCAGTGATGCAGTGCAACGCTACATCTTATTTTTGAGCCATTTTGTTTGGCTTCCCGTTGGGCCCTCTGGCTGTGCTGTCTGTATTACGACTTTCCCATCTCGGAGATCTTTTCGGTAACACCAAGTCGCTCTTGAGTGTACAGGCGTCGAAACTTCACCAGCAACTTTCAGGGTTTGATACTGTGCTGAGCACCCCCAGCCCATACCAGGGTAAAACTGAGATTTTACCCGTCTCTCGCTAGCAAAGCTTTTAAGGACTGGGCTGGAAAAGAAAATTCTTTGAAAGTTGTTATCCTCTAGGACAGAAATGTGATGGACAAACACTGTTCAGGGAGGAGTGGTACGGTGTAGACTGAGAAGGGGTCAGTTATGCGAGTCAGCTTCCTCCTGGAGAGGCAACAAACCTGGAGCTTTACGTTTTTCTATAGATGCACGTCAGTGTAGCGTTTGGCCTTCTGTAGGGGAGGGCACCCAGGAGGAGTCAGCTCTGCATGCTGCTGTTCTTGCAGCTGTGCTAACAGCAAGAATTGGAGGATAATTGTTTTCATTAAAAATAAAGGGAGAAGCCAGTCATGCTGATGACCCATGGGGGGGCAGGAGCCAGGTGCCTCCTTCCACTGAAACCTACCCCTGAAATGTCACGTGAGCCAAGCAGGAGCTAATTACAGCATTTGTAACACCATTAACCTTTAATTGCATAGTCCATTAGTGGACTAAGAGCATTTAAAAAAAAAAAAAAGACCCCACCAAACCACATCACGGTGTCCCACGCAATTACATTTTGCCACCCTCTCAGGACTTCAGGCTGATGGCAGAAACCTCCCACACGCTCAGGGATCTCCAGGGTAGAAGATACCAACCACATCAGGAACTTGTTCCTCGAGAGCATCTCTCTCCTGATGGCTGCCCTCTGTGTCAAGGGGGGACTCTCAGTCCTGAATGAAACGCGGCTTTAAAGGTCAGTTTATCCATCAGCCTTGTGGCAGCCACTGAGGAAAAACTGACAACTGTAGTGTTTGCCCCTTTCCGTGGGTGTAAAGCTGGCCCTGAACCTGTAAATAATGAGGTTATATTTAGAGGTAAAGCGCATTATGTCAGACCAGTTCCAGTGGTAACAAACCGTTTAATGAAAAAGCATTAAGCAAGAGAACTTTTTAACAATAAACATCTTCCTACACTTAGCACATTAGGGTGCTTAATTGCCCCTATGTGTGGTTTTCAGTGTAATATGCGCGGTATCAAATAACTGGCAAGCTACTTGGCATTTGTATAGCATCAAACAGCAGACTACTTAGCCTGTGCATCTAAATAATTATATATAAGAAATACTTGTGGAAATTAACCCCGCCATCTTACAGAAATAACCATGGCAATCTGTGTGGAGATAGCAGCTATTACTGCCCACATACCGATTGGTTTTGTTTCCCTATCTAACCCTGAGGTAAACAGAATAACTGGCGCAGAATGTGAAGTGTTTTCTTTACTATTCAATGCTTTTCAGCGGATTCTGCTAACGCAGTTGCATTGGCTAGTTACTCCTGTTAACCTATAAAATTGCTCAGGAGGGAACCGCTTCAGAATTGCTCGAGAGCAAGCTAGAAGCACAATGCCTGCATACATAAAATATATTTTAAAAGGAAAAAGTTAAAGCTCAGTGGGAATTGTTGCTGATCTGCCTCTCTTAAGATGAAGTTTACAGTTTCCCTTTATCAAATAATTTTATGGCGAGCAACTCCTCAAGTCGAGGAGAGGAAAAAGAAAAACCCTCTGTAATAACAACAAAATACTTGTGTGGTTTTATTTTTAGTCTACGGGGAAAAAACATATAGGAAGAGATACCAGATTCTTGGGCTTGTTCTCCAGGGTCTGTGGTACCTTAGTGTCCAGACCTGTTTTAAGGTCTCTGGCTATATTTTCCCGCCAGGTTTTCTGGAAGAACTTTTAGTATTCAAGGTCCAGATGTCCAACCTTACGCATGCCCGTGCTCTGCTGGTACCTGCTTGTGCTGCAGCTCTTCTTACGTGGCAATGTGGAGTTGATCTGAAATACGATTGAAGTCTGGCTGTGAAAACTTTATGTGCATCGAGACAGTGACCCGGTTGTTTCCAGCATGGTTTACGTTCTGTTTAGCCTTAAAATAATTAAGTGTTTCCCTGCATCTTTGCATGCTCGGTAGCCACCAGAGGAAGGTTGATGTAGCGCACACGGATTCATCGATACACGGTCTCTGGCTCGTGCAGGCTGCGTTTATCTGCTGCAGCGACAGACTCTTCAGCCAGACACTTGGCAATTGAGACACGATCTGTCCTACTTAAGGTATAAATGAGCCTTTAATGTTACTTAGGGATTACACGAGGACAAGAGGGGCTCTTTTGAAGACACAGTTCCCACGTGGCAGGGTTCACAGAGTTGGCCTTGGCCGATGTGCCCCTGGAAGATGCTTGAATAAGGGAAAGGAACCATTTCCAAATGGTGCATGTGGAGAACAGCGGCAGCTCTGACTACCAAAATAGCCTTTATGAAGTATGTGTCCTAAGGGTAATCACCCCATGTCTTTAGATCAAGCACACGTGTCCATGCAGGCAGTTGTCAGCATTATGGGTACCAGCCTTAAAAAAAAAAAAAAAGGGGTGGGGGGGGCTGAAATACTCACTTGGAACCAGAGTTTCAGCAGTGTTTTGGGTAGTATCACAGGAGTTGGAAGGGACCCCTGAAGAACATCTGGTCCAACCTCCCTGCCAAAGCAGGTCCACCTACAGCAGGTTGCACAGGGTGGCGTCCAGGCGGGTTTGGAATGTCTCCAAGTCGGAGACTCCACCACCTCTCTGGGCAGCCTGTTCCAGTGCTCTGCCACCCTCAAAGGAAAAAAGTTCCTCCTCACGTTCAGATGGAACTTCCTAAGTTCAAGTTTGTGCCAGTTACCTCTTGTCCTAGTAGTGTAGTGGTACTTGGGTGAAGTGGGGTTAGGACCCCGATCCTCTGCAGGTTTCGTGTGTGACCGTGGGTAAGCTGCTAAGGGAATTTAAACCCTCTCCCTGTTTTTTATCGCAGCAGCACTTGGGGGTGTGAGACTTAACTGCTTCCTACTCCCTGACTTTCTTTAAGGGACAGACAGCAACGTGCTGTGACAAACACAGCCACAAAGGCTGTGATTGGGCTGAAGAGTTGCCCAGTCGAGTAGCTGTGCTTTGTGTCCTGGCCCCTCTCCCTGCCTGTCCTCCTCCTCCTCCTCCTCCTTCCCCCTGTGCTGGGCTGGCAGACGCATTCATGTGGTCTCAGTGGGTACCAGGCAGATTAGGAATAGAGCTGTCTGAAGAATTAAATGTTCGTTTGTTCTTTCTTTTTTTTTTCCCCCAGCCAAATCTGTTTCCCACTCTGGTTTGCTGCGCAGCTGCCGAAACACTTCACCTGACAAGAGGCAGGGGGCAATGTAAGGCAGGAACAAGCAGTCAGGGATAAGAGTTGATTAAATTAGTGTTAAATGCTGGTGGATTAGACACAAAAGTTCATCTTTAGTCGTGGTCACGTGGCATAGCCTATCGAGCAGCTACTTGTTATGATAAGCTACGTGCCTGCGTCCCACTGATGTGCCAATGGTGCTTTCTGGGAGTTGCAGAAGTGCTGATCTGCATCTCCAGTAGGTAAATGCCCTGGCACTCGCCTTCTCCGGGTGTGTGCCCGTGCTCCAGAGCAGTAAACGGGAGCGTCCTTGAACTGGGGCCGCATTCTTCAGAAGAGATGCTGACTGTGACTTGCGGCGAGTTCTGCTTGATGTAGTCACGTTATGGTACCAAGCCAAACGACAGCACGGCTGGCCTTGGCTCTGCGGGCTCCTCAGTCAGGCGTGGGGTTACAGAGAGAAATGGAGAAAGGAAAAAGAAGCGCTAAAATCTGATTAGATGTCACTGTTAACGCTTTGCTGTTTCGTCATGCAGTTTTCCTCCAGCATGAATACGTCCTTAGTATTTCCTACAAACGCAGGGAGGTTGTCCCTGTTAGCTTGGTAGGAAAGAGTTGGAATGAGCAGGGTGGTGGCTGCTAGTGTTGGACACGATGCTGTGGCTGAGAATGCCTTTTAAAAATAAACAAAAAACAAATAGGCAAATAAAACAACAGGGCTACTTGGGTAACTTGTGTACAGTCTGCCTGGCAGTGTTATTCCTGGTTGACCTTTTTTTCCGTGAATGTCCTTCTTTACCTTTTTCTTTTGCATACTATTTACCTCTAAATATCGTGGCAGGAGCCAAGTCTTGCCTTACTGGCATTGGTTTTGCGCGGTGTCACCATCTGGGAGGCTTGGCTTTGTTCTTGTGGTGAGTGACGAGGTTTTTGCGGGGTCACATGCATCGCCGGGGGGTGTGTGTACATAGGTATTCTGTGCCTGTGTGTTTATGTCTATCTGTACACAGATGCATATTCTCAACTGTGATTCTGTATTGTGGCAGCCACGTAATTTAGAAACATGCTTAACGTCTAGGTGGGGGGAAAAAAGAAAAAAGCAAAACCACCGACCAAAGAAACCCCAAACAAACAAAAATCTAACAACCTAGAACTGAGGATGCTGTGAGTCTGTTCCCAGACTTTCCCAGCCCTGGCACTGAGCCCTCTCCGGGCGCCCGACCGTCCCGAGCCCCACGGCAGGCGCTGCCTTTCGGTCGTCCTTCACTCTTGCCTCCGACTCCCTTTGCTTCCTGCAGCCCTTGGGAGCTTGAAGGAGCTTTTGGGAAGGAAGCCACGGGCTTGTTTAAAAATTTGTGAGTTTGGATAAAAAGCGAGGCAGGGAGTACTAAAGTGTTGAGGTGTACGTGATGCAATATAAAAATTTTCTGTATTTACGCATTTGCTATTTTAATCTGAAACGAAGTCGTTGAAATGAAGCAATTTAAAGGGGAGGCGGGGGAAGCGGCTGGTGTTATGGAAAAGGTGAATGAATTATACAGCAGACAGACTGACACATTCAAGTCCGGTGTCAAATACAAACTTATGCCCTGAGCGTATCGTGCCTGCCTGGAAACTTTTACAACCTACTGATACCATGATATTAAGGCTGCGGAGTCATTAGAGGAGAGATTGTTTCAAATAATTTCCTGGTAGTAGTGAATTACAGGCACTAAAACTACTGCTGCTGTCTCAGCTACCTGACTCTGCACAGGCTGAGATTGCTGCCAGGCGCTGCTGCGAGGAAAGGGAAGAAAAGTATTAAATCTGTCAGAGAAAAAGGCCTCCTCTTGGCTCAGCTGCTGAACTAATAAGACATTTTCGAATCATTTGAATACGGCGTGATGGATTTTTTTTTTTCAGTCATTAGTTTATAAACTTCCTTCACGGTTTGAGGTGAACATAATACATACTTTTTTTGAGGCCAAACCCAGCTTTTTCCCCCCACTGCAGCTGCCCGTGGGAGTTTCCCTGGGCCCCTGGCCCTATGGTCATGGGCAGGTGTTCACTTTTACAGGGGATCAGGCAGCTCCTTGGAAATGTCGGTTGCCTTGTTGGCTTTGGTGTGCCTGGGGGGGGCAGTGGCTGGAGGGGTGTGTCTTGGGGAAGATGGTTCAGTGGCTTCAGGGCAGCTGGGGCTTAGGGAACACAGATGTTTAAATCTGTGCACACCTGTGCAGATTTTGGGCAATGCTTTTTCCTGGCTAGAGTGGTAGAAAGGGGGAAAGGAGGGAGAAAAGAAAGGTCACTTTCCTTTAAACAAATTGTGTTTGCACTTTTTTTTTTTTAAGAAAAGGGGGATTTTAACAGTGGGCAGTGGCTTTCTGTCTCGAGTCCTGCTTGTGCGTGTGCAGAGCTGTCCTGTCCTGACCCGGGGAGAGCTCTGGGTGTAGCAACCTCTCATGTGCTGTGAATTGCAAGATTGGTATGTGCCTTATCGCGGTTACTGCTGAAGCGCTGTGAGTGGGTTGGGTTGCTTTGGGGAATTGTAGCTGGCCTTTGTATCTTTTCTTCTTAGTTTGTGTTGTAGCTTTTAGGCCAGAAGTTGTCAACACCTCCTTCTTGCTGTCCATGTGTAAATTACTCATTAATGCTCAGAGTGCTTTAGGCAGGGGAGACCAGTCTGGAAAGCTGCATATTCACTAAATCTTTTACAGGTAACAAATCCCAAATTTTCCCCTTGCTGTCAAAAGGAAGAGAAGTTTGATGTAGTGGAGAGAGCAACAGTGAATGTAGCTCTGCTTGGCTGGTACGAGCAACGGTCTTGCCTCCCTGGAAGACTGCACTTTCTTGTAGTGTTTTCTTATCTTGCTGAAGATGCCTGTTAGGCAGAAGACTGGGAGGGAGCACTTTGCCCTTTTTGTCTCTTTTTGAACTTTGACCACTTGATCAGGATTGATTATAAACCCAGCTGCGAATTACTCTGCTTCTCATTTCTCTGAACAAAGGTGTGTTGGCACGCTTCCTCGCTACGGCTGGAGTCTCCAGGACAGGATCCGCGCAAAAAAATGGTTGAGGAGGAAGCTAAGAGCTTGCCTATGGAGCTGAGCGAGAAGGGAGGTGTGGAGAACAACGGATTTCTTCAAAATGAGGCTTTTGATGACAAGGAGACCGATACCAGCAGCCAAGAAGAAATGCCAAAAACATGCATTGTTGATGTGGACCAAAGGGCTATGGAGGAGCTGGTGTTGAAGCCCTATGCAGGAATGCCAAAGGAAGTCTTGCTGAAGTTCTCCAGCCAAGCCCGGTACAGAGTCACCAGGGAGATTCTCTTCTGGCTGATAATCATCGCTGCCGTTGCGCTCGTGTGCGCTACGATTGCGATTATCGCGCTCTCTCCAAAGTGCCTTGACTGGTGGCAGGCCAGCCCTATTTATCAGATCTATCCTCGTTCCTTCAAGGACAGCAACATGGATGGGAACGGGGACCTGAAAGGTAGGTGAACTTCTTGGTACGTGCAGAGCTGCGTGGAAGTAGTTTGTGCGTGTGTATACATGTGTATGTACACTTCAGAAAATACATAGATAGAGAAATCTCCGGATTGAGAAAGCCATCCTGCTAGATAGAGGAGTGAGAATTGTCTGACTAATCATTAACGGCAATTCACATTGTCATTAACGGGTCTGGGAGCTTCTTGCTCAGCTTGTGAAGTCTGCCTGGAGTTGGAATGGATGTTTAGAGGCGGGGCTGAGAGCAAGGAGCAACACAACTGCCACCAGAGTAAAATATCTTCACAAAACCGAGGTGAGTCAGGAGGACTGGTGGTGCTGAGCGCTTTGTCGAGCACTTTGTCCTATTAGGTGGGCTGCCTCACCTTGAGGACAAGTGTGAAAAATAAAATTGAGAAAGAGGAGAGAAAGATGAGTTACTTTTTGTTCACTCCTTGGGTGTTTCTGAGCTCTAAGGAGTGCATTGAGAAAGGGGAACCTGATACTAAGAGGCAAAATGCCACTTACCAGTAGCTTGGCTGAGACTTAAGAAACAAAACTGTTTCTGCAGTTGCGTGCCAGTAGTAACACATCAGGATGATAGAAGAGATTTGGCTTTTAAAAAAGAAAAAAAGGTAAACCAAACCCATCCCCCGCGCCCCCCAAAACAGCTAGGGGAGTCTGGAGTAAAGGGTCCTAGAAAAAAAAAAGGCAACAGAAAAAACCCCATGAGACTTCACCTAATGGCAGGGAAAACCTGGGATCTTCGCATCAAAATTGCGCATCCCTTTTGCCAGGGAAAACATGGGATCTTCGCATCAAAATTGTGCTTCCCTTTGGGTGTTCTGAGGGTTAATTGATGTTCCTTGAAATGGGAAAGCAATGCTGTTGCTGCATTTTAAGAAAACATAGGAGTTTGTTTTTAGAAGCGAGTGTTAAATTTATTAGATGAAAGTGTAAATATTTTTATGATACAGAGTAGAAATTCACTTTGATCTGATTTTTTTTTTCTAAATTCCTGCTTTACCTTCCTGTAGAAGAGGCTTTGGATGGTTTCCGTTCTGTGATTTCATGCTGTCCCTGAAGAACTGTCAGGCTTGTGCTGCTACCTGAGATCAGTGAAAATGGGGGGTGGTTGTGTGTCAAAGGAACCTGTGCACCATCTTTCACTGCGGGCCTGTGGCAAACGTATTTCAACAGAAAATACTTTGTCTTATCTAAACAGATGATGTTCTTTTCTCTTAAACAGGTATCCAAGAAAAGCTGGACCATATCACGTATTTGAATGTAAAAACCATCTGGCTCACCTCGTTCTATAAGTCCCCCTTAAAAGACCTCGGATATGGAGCTGAAGACTTCTATGACATTGATCCCATGTTTGGATCAATGAGTGATTTTGAGAATCTGCTTGCAGCCATACATGACAGAGGTAAGCTGCAATTCCAAGCAAAATAACTCCATTAAAAAGACACTCGCTCGTGTTACACAGGTGTACCTTGTAGCACGAGGTTAGGATTCGAGATTTCAGTTTGTGCATCTGACAGTTCCCCCGGAAGCAGACGGAGGTGTGGGTGGAGGGTGCACATAAACTCGCCAGCAGCGCCGGCACTGTCATTGCAGTTTCCTGCCCTGGGGTAGGGTTTGGAGCTGCACCCATGGGACAGGGAGCCACAGCAGCCGTGTTGGGTTGTGCCATGTCCTCTGCGAGGCACGGTGCCCACTGGGGATGTCGGTGGGTGGTAGGGCTTGGCGTACCGTCTGCGGTCCCTGATGCCTGTGGATACGGGCTTCAGTAGTCCAACGGGATCAAGGCTGAGGTGCGCTTGTTTCTGACTTGGAGTTCTGTGACTGATGGCTGCTTTCTGAAGAAAGGAGGAAAACAATTACAGGGTTGGGAGGGAACATACACTTCCTTCCCACGACTGCATCCGTGGTGGGTGCGTTTATGCCTTTAGACCAAATGTTTGCTCAGATGTTCCCCTTGCAGCTGTTAGGCTGAATGGAAAATGGTTTGGCTGTCCCAAAAACATTTGGGATTTCAAAAAATGTCTGGCCTTTTAGAATGGCTAGAGGAAGACTGGGTGTTCACTGATGCTGGACTGGTGAAGTGCCTGTCCCACCCAGGAGGTGGGAGACGGATGTTGAAGTCAGAGTTAGTGGACGTGGTTCATAACAGCAGAAATCCGTTCTGATTTTTCTTCCCCCTCCTTCCCCTCCCCAGCGATGGGCAGAGGGGAGCAGGAACCAAGCAAGATGCACCGCAGCTCCTTGCAGACTCTCGTTTGATTGAGTTCATCAGTACTCCGGGGCTTCTTGTTTGTGCTTGTGCATTCCTGTATCAGCAGCCAGCGGGGCTGCGCTGACTCAAAATGTGACGTCCTCACCAGTCCCTCCGGCCTAAACCCTTCCAGCAGGAGCCTTTCTCTTTTGCCGGACCCCTGGGAAGGAGGAAGCCCAAGCGATGCTGATATTGCGTTAAGAAAAAATGCGAGCTTTGTCTTGAAAGACTGAATTTAATGTGGTTTTCTTTTTTATTTTTTTTAAGGGCTAAAGGTGATAATGGATTTAATACCAAACCACACAAGTGACAAACACCGATGGTTTCAGCTGAGTCGCAATCGGACTGGGAAGTACACAGACTACTACATCTGGCAGGACTGTGCGCTGGCCGCCGGATCGGTCACTTCTCCAAACAACTGGGTAAACACGGGAAGGGACACGTGCAAATCCCAAGGTGGATGTGGGTCGCCACGTAGTGAAAGCAGCTGTAATGTAACTGTCCCAGTGTGCACTGTGTCAGAAATGGCTGTTGTGAGGTACAAACTGATGCTACTAAACGAGCTAGTGCAGATTAAGATGTAAACCAGCTCAAGGTGGAGGGGTTCCTACTTCAAACAGAATTTTAAAAATGGCTCGTCTCTTTCCCACAGCACCAAATCTTACTAAACAAACCAAAAAAGGGGTAGTTGTGCACAGGTTTTTCACACATGCCCCCTTCTGTGTCTGGGTACTCCACTCTAGAAACTTCATCTCAGCTCCTCTGAAATCATAGCTGATGGGGAAGGAAAGAAAACTGTGTGTTCTTGGGGTTTTTTCCTTTTTCTGGAAGGTGAGCAGGCCAGAAAGTGGGTGACATATTTCAGATATATTTATTTGAAATTTGAACTGGTAGGTGCATGATTAGCAAATTGTATATTCTAAAAACTCAAGGTGAAATTAATATTTTGGACAAGCTGATGTCTTTTTAAATTTTTTTAACTTACAGACTTAGGACCTATCCTAGGTACTTTGGAATCTTTTATTACAGAGATTAAGAACATTTTAGCATGCTGACTGTTGGTGCTTCAAAGGGGTAATGCCAGATTGCAGAAAGCACTATGTTAACTAAAGCTATTTTTAATAAGCTTTAGGAAAAACAATTCCAAAAGAACTGTTCCCACCCATGTCTTCCACTCTATTCTGAATAATTCTGTGTGAAAGTCTATTTTAAAAACAAACAAACAAAAACCCCACCAAACCCCAAACCAATGAAATCGAACATTGAACAAGGAATATTTATGGCAAAGCACGACTAAAGGGAGAGCAACCAGCAGAAGGAAATGTAAAACATAAATACTAAAATACACTCAAAATTTAGTACATTGATTAGGCATTTTGTGCTTTATTATATGCTTGAAATGCACTACATCTTAAAGTATGCAGAGGAGTAAATGTTTCTGAAATTAAGAGTTCTGATTATCCCCCTCCCTTGTATGAGCAGGTGAGTGTCTTTGGGAATTCCAGCTGGCAGTTTGACGATGTGAGAAAGCAGTGTTATTTTCATCAGTTTGGGAAAGAACAGCCAGACTTAAATTTTCGCAACCGTGCTGTCCAACAAGAAATCCAGGTAAGTATGTAACCCACTGCTGCGGTGCCTACAGCAAAGCAGCCATTTCTACACTTGTTTTCACTGATTATTTGTGCTACACAATTTACAATCTAGTTGAAGTAATTCAAGGATTGCAGCTTATGTAAACTATCGAAACAAAAAGGTGTCTAGACAAACATGAAGTTTATAAGCAAAATTCAAGCTTTATCTTGTAATACTTCCAGTATCAGAGCTACTTTAAGTCTTTTTAATTTAAAAGCAAACAAGCAACCAAAAGGGCCTGGCAGCATCTTGATGGGTTTTTGGAACAGGCTATTGCACTTCTAAAGGACCTCCCTTTTCGCTTTCTCTTCCCACTAAAGGCTACCTTAAAATTTCTTTGCTTTGATGCTTCAGGAGCCCTCTACTTTTCAGCCTAACCTTATTCGCAGAGTGTTCATACTAAGCTGGCTACGAACCAAACTTGTCCTCCAGCTGAAACAGCTTTTCCCACCCTTGTTTATGCTTATTTGTTTTTCAGCTCTGACAACATCCCCCTTCAGCTTATGTTAAGTGAGATTAAATGGGGGTAGGCTTTTCCAGTCTTCCCTGAAGTAAGAGACTCTCCATCCCTTTATTTAGCTGCTACTTATTCCACACAGTGCTTCGAGCTGGAGGTTTTTCTCAAATGTGGGTGGCCAGAATGAAACAAATTTAACAGAAAAGATGTCTGGGCAGAGTCTTGTGCAGTGGCGTAGGTACTTCTCCTTCTGAGTCCTAAGATTGCTGTTACTTCCTTTGAAGTCGGTCCTAGTAGTCAAATAATCCCAGGCGAGTGCTGTCTGGAAGCAGTTAACTGCTTTCAGCTCTAGTCTCCATCAAGAGCCGAGGATGAAGGCACTTGGCAGGTTTGGATGTTGTATCAAGGACAGCAATTAACTGAAGGATTGACATTGAAGGTAAAGCCACTCTTGCAGAGAAGCCTGTGCTGAAACAGAGCTGAATCACCCCAGCGGAGGGAGGTTTTTATCTCTGTTGATACAAGGAGCTGTTAATTAGCCAGTGAAATGTGGAGATGGCCCTTTGTTTTAGCAAAGAGATATTTCCTTTTTCAAGAAAGCGAGGAAATGCTGATTTGAATTACAAGGAATGCCTGTGCTTGTGGATGGATACTGGGTGGGGAGACACGAGTTTCGATGTTTCTGCACCTGTGACGACTTTAGAGGGCAGAGAGACAGCTGGGCAGCTGTCACAGTGAGAGTGCTTCACCAAGCAAGGTGGTGCTCTGATGAAACCTCGTGCCCATCTGCATCAGACAATGTAGAATTCATTAAAATACGGGGAAGTTGGTCTGAACATGGGGAGTCTGACAATTCCTGCTTTTCCCCTCCTGCCTTTAAGTTACATGCCATCAGGTAGTACCGCTATCTCAAGTGTTTTGATTTAGTCCTTGAGTGTTGCTGCTTCGGTGTGTTTCTTTGGTGGTAGTCTTCACAGCTGCCCAGTTCTGCTGTGGTGGTCTCACTGTCTCTCTGGGGCCTCTCTCCTCACCGCGGGTACTGCATGGGCACAGAGAATCAAGACGCTTCTGGTCATGCTTGTTAACTAAAGCTTGAAATGAGGCTGCTCGCAACTCATCCTTGAAGGACTCCACTGGTAACCTCTCTACATCTTGGTACCTCCCTTAATGCTACGTCTTTCTTGCCCCCTTTTTCCTGGCATTGCACGTACTTTTCAACGGTCCTGGCTAATTTGTTTTTGAATGGTACCTGATACATTACTGAAGCTCCAGTAGCAAATAGATGCTGCATTTCCTGTGCAAAGACGTTAAATGAAAACTAGTAATTTTGGTCTGATAACACTAACCTTTGCTAAATACTTACAAACATCATTAATTGCTCCAGCACTTTAAAGAGTAATCTTTGTTTAGCATTTAATTCAAAATCCTGTTTCAGAAGGTTAGAAGGACTGAGTAGGAAGACAACGGACTCTTCCAGAGAAGCTCAAGTCTTTGGTTTAGCCCCAGGGTGTGCAAACTAGCAGCCAGCAAGCTGTAGCTTTCTTGCATAAACAAAAGTAGGTCTGTCGCAGTGAGCACCACCACGTCAGTGCTTGATATTTATGCTGCTGATACCCGGTGTTGCTTTTGCGATGAGCACGTGCATAAGCACGAGTTAATTTTTGGTGGATTCAGTATTGGACAGATGCCACATCGACAGCTGCTGCTTTCGGAATGGCTCCACAAGAAGGTACAACTCAGGCAGATTCTTTATCTGCTAAGCGAAAATCTGTAAAGCTTGAGTGCGGACTAGTTCTGCTCCAACCTATTCAGGCAAGTGTACATACGTTTTTAAAAAAAGGCAATTCAATAGCTGTCTTCAAAAAAAAAAACCAAGTTTTTATCCTCAGATGAAGAAAGCTATCTGGTCTAAAAGAATATTTGCAGAAACCATTCAAGAGGGACTGAACTTCAGAGTTGTTTGTTGAAACTGGAGCAATTAAAACTGTAGTAATATAATAGCTACTGAAGCAGGATATAATTTCATTAATAGTGACTAACATCTGATTTTGATAGTGAAATTACAAATCAATAGCAGTTAACTTGCATAATAATTTTTCATGTTCCTGCAAATCAACAAATAAGCCTGAAAAATAAAATAAAATATTTCACATCAGGAAAGGGAAGGGATGTTTAATGGTCAACTACTCCAAACCCCCTGCAATGAGCAGGGACATCTTCAGCTAGATCAGGTTGCTCAGGGCCCCGTCCAACCTGATCCTGAATGTTCCCAGGGATGGGGCATCTACCACCTCTCGGGCAACCTGTGCCAGTGTTTCACCACCCTCACTGTAAAAAATGTCTTACTTGTATCTAGTCTAAATCTTCCCTCTTTTAGTTTAAAACCATTACCCGTCGTCCTGTCGCAACAGGCCCTACTAAAAAGTTTGTCCCCATCTTTCTTAAAGCCCCCTTTAAGTATTGAACAAACATTTTAAGAGCTCTGTTGTATAAAAAGCAAACTGGTGGCACAAGGTCTGTGCAGAACAACATATTCTTGCATATTTGAGTCAATGTGTTCTAACTGTGTGCAGCCATGACAGGTGTTCACGAACAACAGTGCTTAGCATCAGCCCAATTGTTTTGATAGATGAGATTAGGAACGGCTTTTAGTGAGGCATGCCCTAGCTTTGATCATGTGAATGGTGGGAGAAGTTACAAAGCAGCCTTTTTCTTTTTAATACTGGGTGAAATAGTAAGACATGCTTTATTTAGATCTGAGTTTGACCTTAGAGTGACATGATTCACTTCTTAACTTCTAGTAAAATTTGAAATTCGAATTAAAAAATAGATTGTTACTTATTAATATGTACTAATGGGTTGAGTTTTTCCTTTAAGTATGTACTATTTTGAATGGGATGGGCTCACTTGGAATTCTCAACTTTTACCTTTGTCTAGGATATTATCAAATTTTGGCTCAGCAAAGGAATCGATGGATTTAGTTTCAGCGCTGTTAAATTTCTTTTAGAAGCAACGCATCTACGGGATGAGCCTCAAGTGAACAAGTCCCAGAATCCAGTAACGTATATGTTCTGTCTTTGCTTTTTTGCTGTGTTTCCCACTGGGGCAAGAGTGTTTTTACTCTTTTGCGTCTTAATTGTGGCTTTAAGAAGACTGAGTCAGTTGTGTCCTTTGGAAGACAGGTGGCTCCTGGGCGTTCTGCAGAAAGAGCACATACAAGAAAGAAGCCCCTGGGCTGAGGGTGTAGGTCAGTGAGATACCCACAAGCAGGAGTGCTGTGGGTGGGAGGAGAATTTTCCGTAGACCCTTCGTATTTCCGTTCTGACATAGTTGCTTTGAATTTTGTTTAAAATAATTTGCTTTTCAATTCATATTTTAAGAAGACCAGTCTTGTGATTTTTAATAGTTGATTGGTTAACTTTGGGGATAAGATAGGAGGTAAGATGAGAGCTCTTGCTTGGGATCCCATGACAGTCACTACTAGCACATGTTTCTTCTACACTGATGTAAACCAAAACGTCCTCATATTGGCAGTGTGTCACAGGCAGAAGTGTCCAGACACGTTCAGAAGCACGCACCCCGTCATTCCTGCTATTTGCTTTCCCTGTGGAGTTGGGGATCACATAAAAGCGGTCAGCTCCACAAGTATGGTTGCCTTTGTAAGTTAGGACCAATGGTGTTGTCCATCTTTCCAGCCTGGTGTGTGGCCACGGCACCTGTTGTGCTCGCTGCTCCAGATGGGATCGGTTGGTTAGAGCTGCGGGGGGATTCTCCCTCTTGAAAGATGGGAAATATTGTGTTCTTCTTTAAGGAAACTATCACAGCCTATTCCCAGCTGTACCATGACTACACGACCACGCAAGTTGGTATGCATGATATCATCCGTAGCTTCCGTCAAACCATGAACCAGTTCAGCAGTGAACCTGGCCGATACAGGTAATTATTATTACAGCTAGTGATTTTTTTTCCCTTCTAATATTTGTCACCCTCTTGCTAGCACCAAAATGTTTTTTAATAACATAATATGCCATAAAAAGTTTACTTCCTTAAATGCAAATATTGGTGCATAGGCTATACTATCTCCTCCCCAGTGTGTGAGGGAAAGGAAAAACGCTGGCCTTGGGTAGCTCTGCTGTATCCACGGGCTGTACAGAAATAAGCAGAATGGGCGACCGTTTGGATCACAGAGATACTGTCATTAATCAGCCCTGTGGCTGTTCTGTTGTATCTTATTACTAGTCCAGTTCATGTCAGACACAGTCAGACATCGTTAAAATCATAGAATGATTGAGTTTGGAAGGGATCGCTGGAGGTTACCTGGTCCAGCCCCCCTGCTCATCAGGGCTACCTAAAGCTGGTTGCCCAGGACCATGTCTAGGTGGCTTTTCAACACGTCCAAGAATGGAGACTCCACAGTCTCCTTGGAAAACCTGTGCCAGGTCATGGTCACCCTCACAGCGAAAAAGTTTCCTGATGTTTAGAGAGAACCTCCTGTGTTTCAGTTTGTGTCCATTGCGTCTGGCCCTGACACTGGGCACCACTGAAGAGAACCTGGGTCTGTTGTCTTGACCCCCTCCCTTCCTGTATTTGCATACATTGATGAGATCCCCCTGAGGCTTCTCTTCACCAGGCTGAACAGTCCCAGCTCCCTCAGCCTTTCCTCGTAGAAGAGATGCTCCAGGCCCTTTACTGGTCTCAGTGACCCTTTGCTGGATTCTCTCTAGTATGTCTATGTCCTCCTTGTGCTGGGGAGCCCAGAACTGGACACCACATTCCAGTTGTGGGCTCAGCAGTGCTAAGCAGAGAAGAATCACAGAATCACAGAATGTTAAGGGTTGGAAGGGACCTCTAGAGATCACCTGGTCCAACCCCCCTGCCAGAGCAGGTCCACCTACAGCAGGTTGTGCAGGGTGGCGTCCGGGTGGGTTTTGAATGCCTCCAGAGTCGGAGACTCCACCACCTCCCTGGGCAGCCAGTTCCAGTGCTCTGCCACCCTCAAAGTAAAGAAGTTTCTCCTCATGTTGAGATGGAACTTCCTATAATCGCATCCCTTGACCAGCTGGCAACATTCCTCTTAATGCAGCCCAGGTACCATCAGCTGCCTTTGCTGCAAGTGGACATTGCTGGCTTGTGTTCAACTTGGGGCATCCCCAGGTCCTTTTCTGTAAAGGAGAGCACAGAAACTGTTGGAATGGAGTGTGTGGATGTAGATTCAGGGAAAAAAAAAAAGACTTCATTCAGATACTTCCAGCCTTGCGTTGACTCTTGTAGAGTTTTCTGCAGAAATTTCCAAGAAATATTTCTCCTTGACTGCTTTACAAAATACTGTTTCTCTGTTTTAATCCTTTTTGACGTCAAGGAGGGAAGCGAACGTAATTCTTAATGCCTTGTTATTTTATATGTATGTCCAACACCATTCTAGCTTCCTTCTGCTCTGTGCAAACCAAGAACGAGGCACAAAAGGTATTTATGTACTTCTTTGTAGATTTATGGGTTCTGATGGTGATGAAGACATTGAAGCAACAATGATGTATTATGGAACAACTTTTATCCAAGAAGCAGATTTTCCCTTCAATTTAAACCTAATTAACATGAAAAATCTATCGGGCAACAGTATTTTTGAAGCTGTCAACTCGTGGATGAAAAACATGCCTGCAGGAAAATGGCCAAACTGGGCGGTAAGAGTTCTAGACCAGTTCTCATAGGAAGGGCTCGTTTCCTACAGGTGATAGAAACATCTCCCCATCCCCAGACACCAATATCAGTGGGACCAGCGGCAGGCCGAGCCCACAGCTGAGCTACAGTAGACACCCAAGTGAAACTCTCAGCTGCTGTAGTCACAGTCGTTGGCAGTGGCCAGCCGGCTGGCTCTCCGGCCCTTCGATAACAGTTACAGCCTCTGTGCAAGGGTGACAGAAAGGAATTTATGATCATGCCTCTCCCTCCGTGTCTCCAATGTCACATGGGGCATTGGCTTAAACCACCACCGAGGCTGGGACAGGCACAATTATCTTTGGCCGTAAACTGACTCAGCGCGATGGATTCTAGAAACCTCCCAGGGCTAGGAAGCATGTTTGGGATGGGCAAGAGGTCTTTTCAAACCGAGCACCACCTTCACCCAGCAGAGAAAATGGCAGAAATCTGAGGAAGATGTAATCGTGGAGAGTTGTTGTCACCTCTCCTCACTTCTGCCTCATGTGCTACTGGCAGGGCTTCCGTGTGCTAAATTATTTGGGTCAGAAGTTTCTACTGCCAGCAAGGTTTAAAACAGGCCTGGAGGGGGAGAAGAGAAAAAAAACAAGAACAACCCACCCCAACCTACTACCTTGTTAAATTAGTTAACCAATTTTACATAGGTATGGAATTTTATACTGCGTGTTTAACAGAATGATGTTTTCTTCAGGTTGGAAGCCCTAACGCTGCTCGGATTTCATCTCGGATTGGGAAGGAGTACGTCAATGTTATAAACATGCTGCTTTTAACCCTCCCTGGTACTCCTGTAACTTACTATGGTGAAGAAATAGGCATGGAGAACATTGCGTCAGAAAATGTAAGTGAAGATCATATAAACTCTGATCCTGTTGTTTAGTTACAAATAACAGAACTTTGAAAAACCCAAGAACTTTTTTTCAGTTAACCAAACCCAGCCCTTCTGGCTGTTTAGATGGTTTTTGGTGTTCCCCGTGGCAAAACCGTTGGACAGCACGTGGAAATGGCCAGGCCAGAGCCCAGAACCAAGGCCTTGATGCGTGTCTGAACTGCTAGACTGCAATCATGGCCCCCGATTTCTGTCCTCTGCCGGAGCAGTCTGGCATGGTTTGCAGCAGCCTTGCTTTGCTTCGCGTCGCTTCAGCGGAATGGGCATCAAGTGCCAACATTGGGCCTGGGCTAGTGGTTAGGAGGGGTGTGTTGCACTCACCTGAGGCAAGAGGAACCAAGTCGCTATCTCCTCCCTCCCACAGAAGTATCCTAATCGCTCTGTCAAAGTCCATTATTTCCTGGCCGCTACTTGAAGGAAATCAGTTAATGAGAAACTGCAGCTTACACTCACCATCTCCTGCAGACCGCTTTGTTCTCACTATGCAAAGGTGCCTGTCTAAGCCACAGTCCTCCACAACGTGCCCAAGCTCTGAAGAAGGGATCTGTGGAGAGGGGTGGGTGTACTGACCAGCCCCTGCTTACTATTGCCTGGTGGCAAGCAGAAAGGGCTTTTGCTTGTCTCACAGGGCTTTTCGATTTGTTTTTTAGATCCCTCTCTATAAAGTGTTTAGGTACCTGAGCCTGGGAACCAGGTGCCCGTCTGACGATCGTAGCTACAAGTAACACTACAGGATGTTTGTGTGTGTTAGATTACAGAACTTCTCAGAAGTAAATTTATTCAAGGTCAGGGATTAAAACAAAGTGTCTGTGCCTTTCATGCTGTGCTGACCTGTGTTAACTTACCAGTTTTCACATTCAACCCCTGGAATTTCTTATCTCTTCTGCGATCAAACCTGACTTCTGTTGTGTCTTGTTGTCCAAGTTGTATGGGCATGACTGGAAAAGGTCATACCCAAAAGGGAACAGCTCAGCTCTGCCTCTTCTGACCACTTTTGAGTACCATGAGAACACAGTCCTATGGCAGACGTGGTTTTCACTGTGGAAAGCCTCTGTTAGGGAATGAGACCGCCTCTGGCGATGTTACCAATGGTGTTGGCTACCTTTCCAACCAAAGGGAATGAGGTACTTGAAGAAGCAGAGGATCACTGCCAGCTTTGTCTGATTCAGATGTGAGGAAACGACTGTCTGATTGAAAAGGAAATCTCTTTTCCTCCGAGAATCTCCTAGGTCAAAATACCCCCAGCATTTTCTTCCTGCTGCTGATTACTGCTGACAGAATGATACTCTTCAGAAAAGTGGCTTGCCCTTGGCTCCTCAGGGTTTACCCTCTTTTAGTGGCTACCCTGTGGCTCACGGCTTTGTAACAACGCAAACCCACTCTTCGTTCAGTCTGTAGAGGAAGAATCCCTGATTAGTGGGTGTCCTAGAAAGATGGAGAGTATTTGCTCAGGGTATAGTTTTTAGCCCCAGCATTTGAAACACTTCAGGAGAAGCTGAAAGAGGTAAAGATGAAAAGGAGTGTTACTAGTGTTGAAAACTTGGGATTTTTTTTTTCCCCTTGCTTTTCAGAACATGCTAAAAGGAGAAACCCATTATTTATAATGTCACAAAGCAAAGTGACAATTTCTTTTGTTGAGCTGCTGTTCTGACAGATTGTATTGAAAAGTGCCCTTTATATGAAAAACAGTTTTCATGGAAAACAAACACTCAAAGTATGTGAAAAATATTTTATGCCCTCTTATATCATTAAGTGTCAGATCTTTTGGCAAGCTCCTCAATAACAATGAGCAAGCTTTTGAGAATTTTTCTGAATTCTTCCAAGTGAGAACTTCAGACTTTTTACGTTGACGCTTTTTAATCAGCTAAAAGCTGGTTTTCAATAAAAGTTTTTGCACTTGCAAATAATTTTATCTTTCCAATGCAAACAATCCTGTCCAAATTGTACCCCTTGTAAATGTAAGCTTGAAAAGTTCCAAGGTGAAAATTGGGATGGTTACAAAAGAACAGACACTGAATAGCATTTCCTAGTTATTCTGTTATTTTAACAGCATCTCTTCTTAGGACACATTACCTCATGTATTCACTCACTGCATATCTAGGTATTTATCCGACTATCCCAGCTGTCGTTAGTAAACTCTTATGCACTGTCTCTTGTTGCAAGGGGGGGACAACTCTACTAGAGTCATTTGGGAATTCCACGTTTTACCCTACGATGATGGTCCATTCTCCTCTATTTCAGGAATGGTCTTGATTCTTATTTCTTTAGAGCAGGATTACATCCTCCTTATTAAAATTTAACTTAAACCAAAGAAAGTGATACTGAAATGGTGATCGTCTGGAAGATGTGAGAACATGCTATTCAAGGGATAACTTTTTTAATATGCTGATCAAAACAAGTAACTTCTTTGTAATGGCTCTGACACCACTTTATTTTCTAGGTGACCTTTCCAGAGAAATCCCCCATGCAGTGGGATGGCAAAGTTAATGCTGGTTTTACTGAAGGCAACAGTAGCTGGTTACCTGTTAACTCTGACTACCAAAATGTAAATGTTGAAGTAGGTATCTACATGTGTGACTAACTCTAATGGTTTAAACATTATTTTAATGTATCTGTTTTGCTCTGACTTCTTTTGCTTAGTGGGAATTGGTAGTGTAGCTAGTTAGAACAAACTCAAGGGAGGAATATAAAAAGCTACTGAATCCTAACAAGTTTTATTAGAAAAGGAAATCCTTGCACGAGCAAGGAGTCTACTTCATCTATAATCATTTAAGCAGGGCAATGGCAATTATAGATGTGGCAACTGGCTCTTTATTAAAAGGATGTTAATATTAAATTGAAATGGGGTCTTTTTTTCACTTCTGTTACTATAGAAAGCACTGGCCTTGTAACACGAACTTAACATAGAACATCGCTAACATAAGTAAATAAAATTTTATTGAAGGCAGTTGAGCAGTGAATCAAATGGATTTTCCTGATTTTTATAGTGCTGACCAGAACTGAAGACAGAAAAAAATAAATTGAAGACAGGAAAAATAAAGCAGAAAACCAACCCTGTAACTTCAGTAGATTAGACTAAATGAAGAAAGTTCAGTATTGAGCTTTGAATGGCTGTGACTTTCTCCTGAATAAAGGGTACTATAAGGACACTGAGGGAGGAAGAAGTAGTGTCAGTGCTGGGGAGATTCTGTCCTGCCTAATAACCTCTGTCTCTGCCACTCCGCAAGTGCCAAGGAAGCGCATGAGAAAAAACAGTTTTTCAGTGGAATTTGCATACAGATTTGAAGAGAGGTAATTGTCAAACCCAAATTCTAATAGGCGTGTTCTCAGCAGACTCTGTGGGTGTCAGAGGTAAGTAATAGTTCCTACATCCAGTGCAAAGAAGTGACCCTGTTAATGCTGACTGTTGCAGATCCAGATGACCTGGTCCAACTCAACCCTGAGTTTGTACAGAGAGCTAACTTCACTCCGCAACAATGAGCTACCCATTCATCGGGGATGGATGTGCTACGTCTGGAATGACAGCAACGTTTTTGTGTACGTGAGGGAACTGGATGGGTTAGACAGAGTCTTTATGATGGTTCTCAATTTTGGGCAGGAATCAACAATAGACCTGAAAGCTATAGTTCCTAGCCTTCCGTCTGAAGCTACTATAAGACTAAGTACTAATTTTAGCAATGCTGGTAAAGCTGTCAATACTCAACTAATAAAAACTGAAAGGGGAGAAGGCCTGGTCCTTGAATATAAAACAGCAAAGCCTGTTCATACTATGGCAGCTTTTCAAGGAAATTGTTTTGTGGCAGAAAAAGCTTGTTATTCCAGTGCCTTCAATTTACTCTATGTGAACTGTTAAGTGGAGGAGCAGAATAACCAACCTTTCATGTTAACTTAGAAAAAGCTGTTTTTGGGGAAATGCTAAAAATTTTCAGTTTTCTCTGGCTTTTAAAACTTTGTGTACGAAATAAACATCCTGAAAAAGAAAAGAGATACCTAACTGTCTTCCATCTATATTGGTGATGAAAAAGTATGGTATAAACTCTTCCTAAGGAAGAGTATGGTATAAACTCTTTCACAGGAAGGGTCTGTGGAGAAGAAAAATAAACCTGTCCTAAAAAACCGGTCCCATTTAACTGTGTGTATGTCTGTGAGGAAAGACAACAGTTGCTTTCTGGGTTCTGTCCCTTACAGTTACTAGTCACTAAGAACTCCTGCGGAATCCAATGCCTGTGGCAGTTCACAGTAAATTTTTAAGTCTGTAGATTTGTAAAACTTGTTCTAAAGGGGTGGCCCGCTATTTGTTAATACAGGCCTGCCCCCACCAGTTAAAATACATCTGCACTCTCTTATTTCTTTTTCTACCAAGCCAGAGGTGAGGTGTGCATATGTTACTTCAAAGTCAGCAACTGAAACAACTCTACCAAATGTCACTTGTTCACATGCTTTGATTTGCGCTTGGTGCACCTACAGACTTACGTGACACAAAGGGAAGGAGAAGCATTTGACTTGGTGGAGGCTAGTTGGGTCACGGGGGTGATCTGGGGGACTCCGTTTTGGTTTGAGGACCTTATAGCCACATAGTGTATCTCCCACCAGCTGCTGGCCTGAGGTGTGCACCTCATGTCTATCTTACCAAGTGATGTGGAGCAGTTTTGTGCACTCAGAGGTCAGCTAAGCTATGAATCACACTGCTTAGTGGGGGCATTCTTTTTGTTTCATCCTCTGAAGAGACTCTGGCATGTCCTTCTGGGGCATTCATCTTGTCTTCTGGAGGGACTTTGGCACCTTCTTTTCAAGATTACCATGCTAGTTAAAGTATCTACAAGATTTTGAATTTACTCAGATGAAAGAGTTGTGCCAAAATTCATGTTCTCTTTCAAGAGTCTATTTCTTCTTTGCCATTTATTCAATCCCCCTATATGATCAGTAAATCGTTGCTGCTGTGTAGCCAGGAAGGGCAATAGTCATTGTCACCTATGTAGCGGAATTAGTTTTAGAAGACCCCAGTGAGACTTGTAAAACAGATATTTCTTGGAAGTTTTACTGCCTTGTGCAAAATGTCATCTTGGAAGAGAGGTCTTAGACTGGTGAGGCTGCCTGTACAAAGTGCAAGTCTTCACAAGTTGGGTTTTAAGCACCAACCTTGGCGATTCACCTCCACTTGTCTAGTGCTGCACCTCTTGCTTATGTGAACAGACCTGTACTGAACAAAGTCATTAATGCAGGTGGCTACTTCTGTACCATCTGCCAGGGGAGAAATGCAGCTCTTGCTTTGTAGATTTATAAGCCAATGCCACAACAATTCAGCCTTGAATTTCTTGTCTGCTTATGCAACGATCCAAGAGGAGAGATCCTCTGGAGAAAGGTGTTCACTTTTCATACAAATAAAAATCTGACCAAAAGTTCTTTGGGTTGTCAATGTGTTCATTAGCTATTTGCAGGATTTCAGATGATGTTGGAGATGGCATACTTCCTCAAGCTCTTTGTTCAGAAAAGCAAGGTGTCTTGCAACCTAAATAATGAAAATATATTAATACAAAAAAAAAATCTTTGCACTATAAACCTTTAGATTCTTGCACGGCTATTCTAATCTTCTTCTTTTCCCATACTAATGCTAAGCAATACCTTGCCTGAAGACAGAATGAGGCTTTTTGTGAAAGAATTCACTTTGGGAATAACTTCCACAACAACCAAATAGTATTTGCTAGGATTTGTTAAAATTAACAGTAATAAAATTTGCATCCAACTGTGATAGTCTGAGACATCGGTAACAATATGGCAGGTCTTGGCAGTATGTTGCTTTTAGCGCGCAGACTTGTACAGAGTGCAAAATGTTGAAACCTAACTGCAGTAGCGACCTTTGATAGTACATACCATGCATTACAAAATGTAAAGATCAAACCCATCATATATGTTTTCCTCATGAGGAAGATGGAAGTAAAGAGCCAGTATGACAATTTTAAGCACTTAATACTCCACAGTGCAAGACTTTTCCTGCTGGAACAATGTTTTGCATAACTTCAAACCTTTCATTCAAAATTCTCAGCACATTACAGTGGGAGTTTAATACTATCTTGAGATTTGAGGCACAATGGGGTTCAATAATCTTTGTCACTATCTCTTTTATATATAAAAAAATATACATAAATATTTATCTTGAGATAAATATGATTTTATATATAGAAAACCTGCTTTTTATATATAAAGATATATGTAATGTGTATATATACATAGAAAATATGTATAAAAGGTTGCAAAAGCAACCTTAATTCCAGCAGGCGTGTTTTTCTTCTGTTAATACTTCAAACATAACCTCCGTAGTTCATGCAGTCATTAAATGTGAAGTATCAAACAAGAGGACACCTCCCTCCACCATGTTATGGAAGCGTGCAGTAAAGGGAACATACCACATTCAGTGAATCCTCCCAGGATGAATCACAATGACTGCCCTTTGGCTGGATGTCTAAGATGATATTAGGGATCCAATTTCCTGGAACAATGAAGCTACTGATCACTTGATGTTGAATAAACAAGGAAAAAGGTAAGTGGGGATGCGAGTTTTTTAGGGATAGGTAACAATTAACACATATGGGTGTAACTATTTTCAGGCAGGTCTGCAACAGAGAGGTATCTTGTCCCTCCTAAGGATGCATCTTAGCTCAGTTTTAGCTATTTGCCAGTATGACTGCACATCTCATCTTTGCAGAGAATGGAATTTACTGCAGAGCTTTAGATACTGGATCATATTGTACAAATAAATGTATTTAAGGAGTCAATCTCTATGATGTTTAGTTACATGACTGCTAATATTCTGATTTAGTTAATTCCATGTATCTGTAATGGTCTTATTCATACCTTTCTTACTTGTTCTGCTGGCATGATCGAGCGTAGCCTTTCTCAGTTTCTGAACATACTGTAAAACTCCCGTTAGTGGTATCCGTTGATCATTTTTATATGCCGTAATAAAAACTGAAGGATAGCACTGAGATTAAAAAAAGAAACAGTTAAAATACTTGACAACTGATTTTTCTCATCAAGTGAGTAACATTCTTCTCCATTTATCTTGCTGTACTACTTGTTATGGTTTATGTAAAAACGTATCTATTACATAATTACCTGCTCTTAAAAAAGCACTTTTATCACTCTTAACTGCAAACAGTATTTTGGTCTGAAAAATTACTTCATATTAGGGGATCATCTACTTGCAACGGGTAATCAAAAACATCCTCTCCCCACTGGTAAAGGTCTGATACATGTCTGCTTGCTGATGATTACAAAAAAGGGGAGTAATAACCACAGAATGGTTCACCTTAGAACAGTAGTTAAGGTTTACTTTTGCAATCTTTCTAAACATAAAAAGTAGTTGTTTTTATACAGTAAGATTTTACTTAATGAAGCTACATAACATAGCTAATACATTACTTCAAATAAAGTCTTCCTCTGAGATGACAATGTCAAAGCTATAGCTCCTTTTCTATTTCATTGTTTGCCTCTGAAAAGGTATTTAATCCATGGAAAATACCTCCTTCCTTCTGTCACAAACTCTGCAAAACTCAGTAGAACAACAGAAAACCCACACAAAAGGACAAAATATTTTACATGGCGAGGTTTGTTATACAATAGAATAATCTATTATTTCCCGGAGTCCTGTAACAGAAACGGTTTTTGAAATCTATTGATTATTTAGGAGAAGGTGTTTGGTTAATTTCAGTAGTCGTTTATGACTCCAAATATTGCTAAGATAATTACTGAAATAGTTTATATTTGTATTGATGACTCCTTTTAACACAAAGCAGCAGCTAAGACAATTCTAAAATACTGAGGTTTAAAGCACTGAACAGGTAAAATAGACTTTTTTTTTTAATTCCAGTTATCTGCTTTTTGTTTTCTTATAAACTGCTACACTTTATTACTGTAGTATTCCACACAGAAAGCATAGTTTTACCTGTGTCTTAATATTCTGGTATGGACAATAGCTTTTGATATACTTCATACATTTTTCATCTGTTAATGGATTTCCCCATTCTTCCTGTTCTTCAATTGTCAGCGGGAGCTGAGTTTTCATCATAGTGTTTAGAACATCTATGAACGGAGCCTTAGAAGTTATAATAAAAATAAAAAAAAAATTTAAAAATCACAAATAAGACGCAGGACCTCAAATACCTAGGTCAAGGTTTTCTCAAACAAATGAGGAAAGTGAATTCTGAAATAGAATGTTTCCAGTTCTGAAACTGGTAGAATGAAACAGAAAATACAGTTTAACATCATAATCTGTAAAAGGTCTGCAGAACCTCACCTGTAAAACCACGGCTCTGATAAGTTCTGGATCAGTGTTGCACAGGGCTCCGGCAAGAACTCCTCCAGCACTGGCAGCTGCTAGTGCTGTGTATTTTGGCTGAGAAAATCCTAGTTCATGCAGCAGCATGATGCAAGCCTTAAGGTCATGGAGACCTTTGAGTTTATTATGCTGACATCCATCTTTGTGCCAGCTAAGGCCTAGCTCTCCTCCACCCCTGGAATTCAAAGCAATTCAAGTTAGAGTCTCTTTGGAAAACATTACATGGCAAAGCTTCAGATAATGAAAGGACAGCAGCAGCCACAACAACAAAGAATTGCAAAACCATAGTTTGCCTTCCCAATTAACCCTTCTTTTCTCTATTCCCATCCTTACCCTCCTTTATGGCTAAAATACACAATAAACAAACAAAAAAATGTGTGCACGAGGACTGGTGAAAATGCTAACTGTGTAAGGGCACTGTGCACTCGTGTCCTGGAACTCCCAGGAAAAGCACCACTTTAGGAAATGACACCGTCATTGCAGGCAATACAAAATTAGACACTAATATTATCTTTTTAAACCGGAAACTATTAAAATATCTAAAGCACTTTCAATACTTCTATCACTAATACTAACATTTATTTAAAACAGTAAAACAGTATTTCTCAGCTCCACACTAAGACACTCAGGCTCTGTATAGTGCATAGCTTAGGTTTTGAGACTGTTAAAAGTTGGGGGTTTTTCCTAGTTTGAATTTCAAATACCACTTGAAATGTTCTATTTTGTAATATAGAGTTTAAAATTTATTTATATGCCTTTCTAAGCAACCACTATTTTGGTTCTAAGCCACCTAAAGTTTCCTTACTCAGGTTGCAAGTTTAAAATGAATTAACCGATTAGCTTGCCAAAATTCTTCATCTTTGGATTAAGAATCCATCTTCACCTAGGACTGACTTGCATTTTAAGATACTTAGAGGCGTGGGAGCAAAAACAGCACAATGCTTGCCACTGATGATAACAAACTGGATATATCTGTATGCTGAATTTATTTTGAAACTGGTATTTCAAACAATTCCTCATTCTCCCCCTCCCTAAAGTGATTCTTTTGTTATTTTCTTTACCTCCTGAATTATCATCTCCATGAAAACGTGAAGTCTATTGTACATACTAGTTTTATAAAACTAGTAGATCTGTAGCCAAACCTGAGGCAAAGGGTTTAGCCAATAAAAGAACAAGGGATGCAGGTTAAATGCTTAGTTGTTGCTGTAGAAGGTAAATGGCTTTTACAAAACGCAGGCTGAATATTAGTACACAGTGCCCTTGGAAAGTGAGGGAGGTAGCATGTCATTGCAATTTGAACATGTTATCAAAATTTTTTTTGAGCAAAGATGAGACAAGAAGTAATGACGCTTCAAAAGATTAAAAGTTACATAAAACCATCCTGTTTCATTTAAGAAACCTAAATGCAGTATGTGGTCTTGAAAACATTTTTTTTTTTTCCTGAGGTAATTTTTTTTCTTAAAAAATACTTAAAAAAAAATCTAAAAAGAGATGGAAGTGAAAAGCATGAAGAAATTAGGTATAGCTACACGCAAACTACTTCCGTACCTCTTCAGTTGCATATCAAGAAATATCTGTATATCCCACAGATAAACATATTCTCTTTTATATTTGACTTACCTAACGTGGCAATATGCTAATATCCAACCCTCTTCAATTAACATCAGCTTCTCTTCTTTAAAGCTCATGTTCAAATCTATGCCATAAGCTCCATATACATGAACTAGAAGTGGTTTCCTGTGTAGCTCTTTAGAATTCATATTATGAAAAACTGTAATTGGCACCAAAGTTTCATCCTGGAAATGAAGGAGTATTTTACAATAAAGGACATTTCAGAAATTTCAATGACACATGGCAATGAAAACTTCAATTATTTATTTTAAAATGTGGTTTTTTTTGATTACAGTAATTTTTTTCACTTAGAATGTACAAAGCACTCTTGAAAAATAAAGCAAGAGACTGAACCTCTGCTGTGTAGGCTTATGGATGCGGAGTATAAAATTCATTTAAGTGCAACACCTGAGGAGTTTTTAAACTACCCAAGCACCCAAGTCTTGCTTCCCCCTTTAACACCAAGAATATCTATTATTAACAAAATAGTTTACCACTTACTGCAGCACAAACTCTTTATTAACATCTCCAATTTTTTAAACTCAGGCTGTTTAAACTTTCATTTCTTGACCTATACTGTGCAGCTGGTTGTGGGGTGTTCTTTTCATCAGTTGGCATCTTTTTCATTTATCACAGAGAGTATGATACTATACATCAACTAGCAATTCTAAGTTATACTATACTAAGATTCTCGACTCATCATATACTGTTATCTCCTCTAGCATACCCAGGTTAATGGGAAAAAAAAAATCACGATTTTTTCTTGTTCCTCTCTATAGCAGTGAAGAAAACACCCACTGTTTAGTAACTATAGCACCAACTGCACTTTACATTTTTTTAATCTCTATTCCCTGCCAAATGCATTTTCTTTAAATGGGTGGGGCGGAATAGAAGAATAAAGGGAATGGGAAAAGGACTGAAAAATCTTACCTTGCTTTTAGCTAGTAAACGTGTAGTGTGACAATTCGTAATAATTGGTACCTCTTGCACAGCTTGTTCAATGAGATTATTTTCTTTAAATGAATATGCAAAACGCTTAGGGGGGTGTACTGGGGAGGTGAGCTGAAAATAGCAAGTGCCGGTGGTATGTTCAGGATGAGATTCCAATTCAAATTCACAGGCCCACGTAGGTAGCTGAGAAAACACAGCATTTCGAGTGAGACCCTTACACTGCTTCTGTAAATTCTGCCTAGTGTGTCCTTCAGAGGAAAAGATTTTTGAATCTCAAACTAATTATCTTCAGTTTGTATGTGGCACAATCTGTATTTCTCTTAAATTCTGTAATGAAACAGTCAAAAAATGAAAGGCTTTGGCAAACTTTCCCCCTAAGGCCACTGGATAAAAGTTTAACAATGAAACAAAAAAGAAAAAGAAATCCAAATTCAGTTTAAAGTGGGCACTAGTGCAGATTTTGTTTTTTAAATTAAAGCATTCTTTGAAATGATTCTGCATTGTTTTTATTTTTTAGATCCTGTTTCCCCTCCAGTTTCCAGGCCTACTTCAACATGTTATACAGCCAAGTCCCTGTCAGTTGTTAAGCTTTTGCTGTGAGTTAGCTCAGTAATGCTAAGCCACTGAAAACCCCTGCCTCTTAACTTTGTTCCTAGTGCCAGCCATTGTGAAGAACAAAACCTTTTCCTGGCACATTCACCCTCAGACACTTACTGCTATTATATTTAAGATTTTTAACTCTGCTAAGAATAAAAGAAATCAGGATTCATTCTTTGAGAGCAGCAGGGATATAGTCAAACCCTCTGCCAGGCCACTACTTACTTGGGTTCGATTGCTAGAGACTTTTGAAATGGCAGCAAAAGTCCAAGTTCTCCGGAGCAACTGCAGACCCTTTCTGAATAAATAAACTATGACCGTTTTCAAAAATGAAGGTTTCAGAGACCATACAGCGTACCTTGTTGAAAACCTTTTTCTGTAGCAGTTGTATAGAATGCAGCATTGATAGCTTGTTGCAATAAACTTGTGAGTAGTTCAGATTGTATTTTTCAGAAAAACAAATCAATTAAGTATTTCATCTGAACGGTCTACATAAATTATGGTTTTGAATTGAGTCACTTTGGTTTTAATCCACAAGTATTTCGCAACAACTAGAGAAGGGAAGAAACACTTTGCACAAATTGTACCGCAATATCAACTCTTCCCATTTATTATGGGATAGTGTCCGTACTTGTCTTCTGAACGTTCTAATCTTTCTTCTGTGGGAGGGCCAGGCTTATTTCCTTTCTTACACTGATGAGCGTAACCAAAAACCGGCCCAGTAAAGCTAAGTAGAGTGTTTAGGGAATCAAGGCCTATTTTACGTTAGAAATCAGCTGTATTGTAACAAGCTTGACTGTACTAAGTTGAAGAAAGAACTCACTTATAGGATAGCTGCTCTCTAACTTTCTAAGTGCTGCAATAAGCCACCACATGAAATCCTAAAGATCAGCCACAGGTAATACAATTACTCATAATGACAAACTTGGCAGTTACTAATAGTTTCCAAACCACTTCTACTCCTGGAATTTATCTTTGCTTTCATTATAATGTTATGTTAAAAAAAAATAATTAAGTAGTGCTGGAAAAATACTCTGCTGCTTAAGCCAAGCTAAAACATACCTTTATTGTCTGAACTGAATGTGAAACAAAAGAAATCACATTTAAGTAAAGATGACTAGCATTCTTCAGGAACATAATACAGTGATCACTGAACATCTCCAAGTCTACTAGCTTGGTTTTCTTTTCCAGCGCATGAACTAACTGCCAGTTCTCCGTGCCACTGGAAGCTACTGGTGCCTTCATTAACTACAAAAACAAAAAACAACCTTGCATTACTAAGAAGTGGTAAGAGTTACAAATGAGACGTACAGAGATATAGGTGATCTCATGCAACAATTTTACTACAAAAAATTATTAGTTTGTATTTGGAGGGGGGTGGCATTTGCCTGACTAAACTGGAGTTTTTTAAACTTCCTTTCTTTGGGCAGAATAGAAGAACAATTTAGTAACATTTGGAAAAGTAAAGTCAATTCTCATTGATTAATCTATAGAAGATTTTCAGGCAGTAAGTGTGGCCAGCAGAACTGTAGGTAGTTTGATTATTCAGACTGAGATCACCAACTTAAATATTAATATAGGAGAAATGAGTGTTAAAAGCATACTCATTTCTTGACGCTGCCAAAGCAGTTAGAATAAAACTGGCATGCTACAGGCGAGACTCCATGTACTACTATCAGTCTTTCAATCCATGCAGCACTCTGTGTAATTCTCTTAAAAAATTATTTTGGTAAGCTGTAAAGCACATAACTAAAAGCCAGCCTTACTATTTCTATATGATCTGCAAAGGGTATCTGAATGAATCCTATGAAACTTGTTATCAGTTAAAATTACCTTATATTCTGCAGGTTCTCCGTATGTGGTAAGAATATACAACTCGTCATTTCTGTGCTCAATATGGTAAATGAGCCCTTTTGTTCGTGCTTGTACAAGAGCAGGTAACTTAAAAGGATGTCTACAGTCAACCAGCCAAACTTCTGAGGTTGTCTTGCTGTTGCTGTTGATAGTGAGAAAACGCCTATCTTTTGTGCAATATATGTCCACAAAGAATCTGGAAGGAATAATTGGAGGGGGGGAAAAAAAAAAAAGCTTAAACTTGATTAGTATTTTAAAAATACATCGGTTGTTTCAGAATCACAGCCTTCCATCTGCAAGGTAAAAAACAGCATGCCTATAAGTAGGCTGGAGAAATTCCAGACTACTTGTTTCACAAACCCACTCCTACTGCATTTATCCTGGGATTCAAAACCCCACAATCTTGTGTGTGGAACTCGGTATCTGCAAGGAAAACAGTTCAGTTGTTACCTAACTGAATTCAGGTGTTTGCACCACTGAGATAGACTGGAAGTTAAACTTTAAAATTCAGGCAAAACGTAGAACTTTTTACTGACTTTGTAGCTCTATTTTTTTAAAAAAAGTAGTAACTGATAAAATAAAGGGCATCATCTGGGAACAGCAATAACATAAGGAAAGTAGGAGCTATTATAAATTGATAAAAAGGCTAAGTGTAACTGACCTAACTTTGTCTGAAGCAACTGAGGCAAAAAAGGCAATTTTTTTAAAAAAAATAGAGGCCTATATGAACGCCACTAAAGACAGTGTTGCAGTAATAAAGCTCGAACCTAGGAACTGTTTTTGGAACCATCTACTGGTTTTAAATGCTTCTAAAATCTAGAGACAGAAAACAGAATGATAAACAATGGCTGGATGCTAATATTAGACAAGTTCAGACTGAAATTCAGATTCCAACTTCTGTGAGTCACCCTAATTAATGTCACATCTTGGGACATAGCAATTTCTTTGCCATTCTGAATCTTAAAGAGTGCATGTCTCTAAAACACAAAGATCCAGAAGATTTCATCAACAAATTGAAGAGTTGAGTACCGTAATCTATATTATACACATCAGATACATGACTGCAATAATCATCCCTGTAGACTTCGAAATATTTGACTGGTGAAGGAAAGGATGCTTTAGATAGCATTTTCAGTGCCTTTAATTATCTCCAGGTGGAGGAATTCTGATTTGTTTTGGTACTGTCGGTTTTTTCCAATTGCACTCTGTTGACATCTTTAGGAGGACAAGCACAGCGGGGGGTCTGCAAGGAATCAGCCTCCTGCCTCTCTAATACACACGAATTTGGCAAGAGTGCGGCGCTGCATTCAGCAGAGGTTCCAACGGTTCAGCTCTGCTGACCTTACCTATAACAGAGTCAAGCTGAAATGCAGGTCACACTTTTCCCCAAGGACTCTGACCTTGATATTACTTTTTTTTTTCTTTGCAGGTTGTTTTTGTTTTTTAAGGAAGCCAAGAAATTTTCAGCTGCTTAAAAAAAAAAATTTGATTGCACCTGAAAGAGCTGGTGAGATGTAGAATGGAACTGCTCAATAACATTACAAAGGAATGTCTTGCCATCTCCAATGAACAAGTGAGTTCAGTTATGAGCTGCAGTAGCACACAAACCTTTAGAGTAACTTTCTAGTAGATTTACTGTAATGACCATGACCTTCAGAATTATGCCAACAGTTTCCCTGTGGGGAAGTGTCAGGTCAGTGCAACTTGATTTTCCAAAAGTATGCATCAAACGCAACCAGAACAAAAGGATCTTATTTACTCTGCCTCAACTGCAGATTTTTTAATATTTTTTTTTCCTAGGTGAAAGTATAATTGAAATTTCTTTACTGAATATGTAGCTGGAATTAAGAATAATCACAAACATTTATGAGATGCTGTATAAAACTACCATGTGCTACACGGCTGAAAAAACCTAGTTCTGCACTCAGTTTAGCAAGAGCCTTCTTGTCTTCCTAAACCACTGCTTAAAGAAAGGTTATTGAGAGGGTATTCAGTCAACAGTAGTTGTATCTCTGGGAATGCTGTAATGATTTTGCTCATCCATTACCCAGAGCAAGGATTAGCCTGAACTTGTATGTTTTTAAAAAGATGTATCAGACATCAATAGCAGAGAAAACAAAGTGAAATCCGCAGTCTGACCTACCCTGTATGAAACTGTCACACATTCATTAAAGGACACCCTGACCTGAGACTGACCTTGACATTTATAAACTCAGCTGAACTCGTGAGGTAACAGAGGAAAGTTAAATCTCTGTTGATGACATATCAAGAGGAAAACAGAGCACATTCTCAGACTGCATAAGGCACTACTGACAGCAGAACACAACTCAAAAGTGCCTTTTACCATTTGGAATAGGATATGGAAGAATTTGTTTTCCAAATCAGTTATATTTTCTTATAAAATACCCCAGAATATGTAAAGGACTTGTTATATTTTAGGTATTACCTTGCATCTTGTTCCGTATAAACTAACTTGGTATGTTTCTGATTAGTGAAAGTGGTCATAAACACATTCTGGCATTTAAGGTTCTTCTGACTTGTGTAATACAGAACATCATTCGTAGCCCATTCTGAAAAAAAAAAGACAAATGCGTATCAAATTTAGAACAGTATATACTGTAACTGAGAGAAAATGGAGCTCCATGAGCACTGGACCCAATGCTGAAAAAGGTGGGTTGCAGCTGACATGGAACTGAGGACAGCATTCCAGAGGCTGGGGTAAGCCACAGGAAGACTTTTTTCCATGTTTTTTCTGAATCCCACAGAACAAGAATCTAGTGATATATATATCAATTTAAAAAAAAAATTAAAAAAAGAGGCAGAGGACAATGTTCCAGGGCCCAGGAAAAGGAAGCTCTTGACCCTGGGGGGCTCTGCAGGTAACATGCAATACAAGCATATACTTCACGAGTGGTTGTAAGACTTAATTCTCTTGCTCACCTCTGTACCTCACTTACCCCTGAGTAGGTCTACAAAATGAGTGTAATCTCTACGATTCTTATAGTAATTTTTTGTACTCATAGTATCTGCCCGATATCTGTCACACCTATGTAGCCAACAGAAAGTTGGTTTCTTAAATGTACCATTTCTTCCAAACCTAGATATTCGAGTATAGTGAAAAATGTCACTGGCAAATTTGCAGGCCTAGTTTTCAACAGGCATTATAAACTTCAATTGTACAAACAGCTACAACAATAAATTCTTGATACTCTTCATTTTTGTAACTAAGAAGTTTTACCTAGAGTTTTAAATTTTTGTCCTGCTCAAGCAAATTGCGTACTGCACTATATATTTTGATGACATCTAACATTACAATCCAAAGCACAAGACGTGGAACACTGTATGCACACTATTGCACTCTTTTTGCTCTATTCTTTAACAGACTATAGAAGAAATAAGTATTTCCTGTTCACTTCAGTTTACTTTTATTTACCTGAACAGCAAGGTAAAGCTCCATAACCTATTCTGAAGGAATTGACTCAAGGCCTGACATACTTCTTTGGGCTCTCAATTGTGACCCACATCCTGGAATCCAGTTGAAATTCCAGCCAATACTTAATAGCAAGTAGCACTTGCACACTTTTCAGTGAACCTAAGTGCCTACAGCCATCAGTGGCTTCGGCTGTAGCTCTAAGGGCTTCATAACTAGAACATTTCTCGAAAAGATCTTTGTATAGCAAACAGTCATGTCTAATTTTTTAAAGAAGCGCATTGAATTAAATGAATGACATGCACGACTGTTCAAAAATATACAAATGCTTGCTTTTACAATGAATAAGAACTTGTATCATGACAGCAGTCACTTTCATCCGCATCAGGTAACTTGTAATTGCGCAGTGTGGAAGAAATCGTAAATAATAAACAATTCAACAGCTTTACGGATTAAATCTAAAAATGTTGTTTCCTGATTTTTTAAAAATGCTTTAATACTATTGTAGACTAACAAAAATGTTGTGTTGAAAGCTGATGTGATCCACAGGATATTTATAAACAACTTACCAAAACTAAATACACTTGGAATTACTTTTTCCACGACACGAAATTGACCAAGTTTCACAACGATGCAGGTTGCCTCTTCAGAATTTTCACTTTTTAAGCTGATCGCCATGTGTCTCTGATCTGGTGAAATTCTGATCCGTTGAATAAAGGCATCAGAAAAACCAAGTTCTTCTGTACTGAATAAAATTTCAGCATTTCCTTCACCTACTACATTAAAAAAAAAAAAGATAGCAAAAAAATCCTGTAATTAAGGCACTGTCAAAATGAACAGTGCTTGTTAATGCCTGTATTTAACAAGCCTGCCTGCAATATTCACAAGCATACTACTGGAATTTATTAACACCAAATATTTGTCTTGCAAGATATTTGCAAGTGCACTTTGTAAAAATAAACAATAAATTTCCAGTTTAAACTTCCAAAATAAAGTTCCAGGGGAAAAAAAGTCTTGTAATTATTATTAAAAGCATTTTAAAAATGTAGATCTTGCCTTCTAGAAAATGTATTAAATTTTAAAGTTCAGATACCTAAAGCACAGTTGTTTTTACTAAATCCAATTAGTATCTTTTTTCCCCCACCCTCTCAGAAATAAAAAAGTTTGAATGTGCTTTTCCTTTTTCAAAATGTTAAGTTAGGGCTCTGAAAAGAAATGCCTTCTCTCTTTCCTCTCCAGAAACTTGCCTTAGTATCAATGTATACTACTCCCTAACCCTCTTCATCTCACCTTTTCAGACTCAGGATTCTAGAACTATTAATCAAACATTAAAGAATTTTATAAAAGCATTTTCAGTCATTTTCAGAAAGAGAGAAATCAAGCTTTAATGTAAGAAAAGTACACTACATGATACACATACTACATTTTTAACAATGTTAGGAACAGAAGTCCCTTACCATCATCTGCTTTTGCAAGAAATATGCAGCCGTTCTCTTCAAAGTACACATTCTCTCCAAACCTGATCTGTTCAATACAAACCAAATATGTTTCAAGTCCAACATATAGTTAGACTATTTCCTTAGTATCCTTATATTCATTTATATAACATAATTTTAACATACACAAATGACAGAATATAGCATGTATATTTGATACTGTAGATACACATCAGAAAGGTTCTTTCAAAGTTAGGATACTTAAGTTACCTATACCTGCTCTAAATTTAACAAAAGCCTCAGATCATCTGCAATTGCTCTTGGAATCTACAATCACTTGTATTCTTCATTAAAAAAAAGTCAGATTATTATTGTATCTTTACTTGCTTTTGCCTATGGTGAAATTAAGGTAAATACACTATCCTAACAGGTATAAGCTGTTCTAAACATAGGCTGTTACCATACACAATTATTAAAATTGTGGGGTTTATTATTAAAATTATTAAACTTGAAAGTACCACCATAAAACAATCACTAAAACAGCATTTTATAGCAGGGATGGCTTCACTGCCTTTTATTTGTACCCAGTGATGAGAAACGCTTGTGTATTTTGCCACTTACCCTTGGGCTTCCCGAACTGAACATATACTTGTTGTGTAATTTTTCTAATTTTTCCTTGATTTTTTTTGTCATAGCTTTGTATCTTGCTGAAACGTCATTCCAGTTTTCCTGTTCTGATTTCAGAAGATCCTTGTACAAAAGCTCTGATGTTATTATGGATGTATTTTGCTTCCTTTTGGAAGGGATTTTTCCTCCTTCCTGCTAAGTAATGAAAGACAACAATGGCTACAAGCCAGGACTCCGTACTGCAATACGAATATACTCAGGTAATAATATTTCCTGAGTGACAGACCCAAAACTAACTTTGCATTATTACAATAGCACATGCCATTAAAGAGAAAAACCACAGTTGGAATCCATTTTTCTTTCCAGTTCTTCCTGATCTTTTAGGGACGCGTTGTCAAATGTGCTTTACTTGACACATTTATTGAGGTCTTCTCTTCAAAATTCAGGGTACTATTGATGTATACTCATAAGTTTTTATTTGTAAATATGTTTGTTCTTGTTCTACGACTACTTTTTAGTTGATTTTTATGGAATTCTGTTATTTTTGCTTCTTCAGAGGTGTCTTCTCGTAATTTTCCTCTCTTAAGGGTATCATCATCTCTTATTTCCTTTCCAACACATCAATGCCACCCACACCTCTGTCCCTGGGACTCCTAGCAGCTTGTTCAGGTTCTTGCTCCAGCTCCTCAAAAGTGTTAGTATAAATGTTCATAAGGCACAGAATGAAGGAGTGAAATGACAAGCATTCTGCAACAATTTTATCAGGAATAAGCTTAAGAATCTGGTTTTCCATGATCCACGAGCAGACTACTGCTACCTCATTGCCAAGAAATCTGTCTTCTCTTTTAAAAATGTTTAAAATGTGTTAAAATTGCTAGCACAATGCTACTTCTTTTTGCTTGCTATAAAATCTCATTTGATCAAATAAGCTTAACATACATTACAATACATAACATTACACAGATCACAGAAAGTAGCATTTTATACCATTCTGTCTATCACATGAACGTGTCTAAACTTAAACAGCAGCCTATACTTTTCACCCCATCCTCACTTTGCATTGAGAAGTGTTGGGTTTGTTCCTGGTCTGTCTTCACAAATGCACGAGATCTAAAACGTGAATGTTGTGAGTAGATTTTTGGAAGGAGGAGAAAACTATCTGCTCCAGTTACGAGCAGATACTCCCTAGGAATGTAAACCACCTCATTCATGAGAGCATGAGAGTTTTCATTACTGCTTCAGACCAACGGTCCTTCTAGCCTAGTTTATCAAATCAGAAGTACAAGTCAAAGAAACTGTGAAAGCCCTTAGAGAAGCTCTGGAGCAACTGTGTAATTGGTCAAGGTAAAGAAACCACAGGATGTGTTAGTTGTACCACCCTCTCTCCAGTCAGCGGCAAAATTGCTCTAAGAAAACACCATTCCCCAAACCAGAAACAAAAACTCCACAGTGCACACAAATGGATACTTAGGGAAGCATACGAATGGGACAACCACAGATGATATTCCCTAACAAGTATTCCCCCAGCATTCAACAATTCTAGCTCAGGAACTTTCTGAGCCAAACATGGTTCCTGGATATTCAAAAAGTCTCCTTCATGTACATGTACATCTCCTTGTACCTATGTAAAATTTTAGCATCCACAACTTATTTTGGTGAGTTCCACACTTTATGAATCTTTTGATTAATTCCCCCCCCCAACAGTTCCCATTGTATTTATTTGGAAATGTAGAGCTGGTGGCTGCAGTGTAGGTACATATTAGAGTTACTGTACACCTCCCTGCCTGGGGAAAAACCAGTCATCTAGAAGAGCATCGAGATTTTGAGGATAGCAGAGGATCTTGGTGACAATCAGTTTGCAAACATTTGCTCCAAAGCAAACAGGCACAGCTCCCTTTCAGGTGAAAACCACCTGTTGGTATCCTGGCACCAGTGTCATAGATCAGCATTTGTAACGAGAACCACACATTCCCATCCACCGAGACTTCCTTGAAACATTTACATTTCAGAATGTAGAGAAATGTTCTCCTTGAAACGTTTACATTTCAGACACAGACTTAGGAACCATTTACATTATGGTTAGAAATAAGAGGGTTACAACAAGATGATCTTTGCATCACCTTTCAAGAAACTGTCAACTTGAAACAATTTTGGAACAACCACGCAGCCATCTGAAAACATGTTTAAGATAAAATAAACCAAAACACCAATCTTTTAAACAGTACTTGTGCATTACGCATATAAATCTGTTTACAGGCTGTCATACTGCAGTAAGCTTTTATAATACCTTTAGCAAATTCTGTATTAGAAACACTGGAATAGAAGACCTGAAATTATTTCAGACCATTTTCTGACTCTGTGCATGATACACTGCAACCCATTTACACAATATTTACTAACAAAAATAAATCCAAGTACCTTTTGAAGTATAGTTTATCACGTGAGTACAATTATCAGAAAGCAATAGAATATTTTAATATTTAATATTATGTGAATAATAATAATTATTCCTGTTAGCACAGAAAAAGTCAAGTTTTTTGGTTTTTTGAGCCAGCTCACAATGGTTAAGTCTGGTGTTACCAGTTTGGACACTCTGCCTCTATACTAGCTGATCTCTCCCTGCAGTTTTCTCCTGACCCTTTATCTGGATCTTCCCAGAAGATACCAATTTTTTAAAAATTGCCACAGCACAAAAATCAACCAAAATGCAGCTTTCCATCAAAACAGTATAGTAAAGTTGAAAAACAGTGTATGTCTTTGAACATAACTGAACTACTAGTATTTATCCATCTGCTTCAAACTCTTTAGGAAAAACGTGTTTCCTTGACTTTTGAAAAAAAACCGGCTGGCTTCCTTAACAGATGTGCCAAGGTGGTTGTTGACATTAAGTCTATACTTAAAGAGCATACCTTGCAGGAAAAGAACCTCCACGGCAGGATGCTTCCAGGTGGCACAGTCCAGTGTGTGCATGAACTTCCTGAACGGTCCAGGATATGGCATTTTGGGGGTTTTATTTTACTATGAAGACATACCCCTTGAAGATGGTTATGCTTAGAGTAGTATTTGACACTGAAGCTCAGCCCTGGCAGAAGATTTCGCAGTCCAACACATGATGTCCCAACCTTCATTTCTCGACAGTCAACCTGAAATTCCTGAAAATCCCAAACTGATCACGTCCGCTGCGCATGTAAAATAGACATAAACTGAAGGTAAAACTTCCTCTTTCAAAGAAACGAGACTGATTCATTAGGTAAATCAGATGACAAGAAACAGTGAAACTTAAGCTGTTTAACAACTGGTAGACACGTAGTAACCTGCTACCTTACTCCAACACGTGGTTCCTGGCGGTTGGAAGTTTAACTCTAGTGAAACGATCAAACCAAAAACCGGTAAGATTTTGAAAAGTGTGGTGTGCCCCCGTCCCCCGTCCCCCCGTTAAGTATCACGTAACAATAAAATCACTTTCTGTCAAGAGGGTAATTTCACAGCAAGAGCTGAGCCCCCACCCCACCCCACCCCGACAGGAAAGCCGACAGCTCCGCAGCGCTGCAGGGGACGGGGCAGGCCCCGCCTGCTTCGCCGCCCCGCTGCCCCATCCCGCCCGGCCAAGGGCCGGAAGAGCCGGCCGGGCCCCGCTCCCCGCCAGCCGTGCGCCTCACCGCCGCGGCAAGGCCCTGCGCGCGGCCTGCGCAAGGACCCGCCGGCTCAGACTGGCCTGGACCCCGCCCCTCCTGCGGCGGGGGCGCCCCCCCTATAAGACGGGGCGCGGGGGGGG
>VZSF01010484.1:515456-732956 GCA_013398295.1 Chionis minor
ACAGGTAGGGGGAGCCCGCGGGCGGGAGGGGGTGCCGGGGCGGGCCGGGCCGGCGGTGCAGCCAGAGGGGAGCCTGGGCCGGGGCGGTTCGCCTCCCCTCCCGCCCCTCCGCGCGGGGCGGCCGCGGGTCCGTGTGGCCGGTAGCTTGCGGCGCCGGTGCGGGATGCGGGCGGCGCTGGAGGCGTGCGGAGAGCTGCCCGCGCCCCTGGCGGGGGGACTGCGAGGACTAGTACGCGGGGGCTTCCAAAGGGGTTTGCAGCCCTCTTCCTGGGGGGTGGGAAAAAAAAAAATAATAAAAAANCGGTAGCGGCTCCCGGCTCCCCCGCGAGGCTGCCCGTAGTCAAGATGGCGGCATGGCGCTTCAGCCAGCGCGGCTGATGTTAACGCCGGGGGCGCGGAGCCGCGGCGGGCGGCCGGCCGCAGTCCCGGTCCCTCTCCCGGCTTTCTCAACTCGCTCCCGTTTCACGCACCGTTTCGTCCCCGGGCGCGGAGGCCACAGGCGACCCGTTCCGAGGCGCGCTCCCACCCCTCCGCTGGGCCTGAAGAGCCTGGCGCGGCGCGGCGGCAGCCTCTTTCAGCGCTGCCCTTAACAAAGATGGCCACCCCCCTCCTTCCCCTCAAGCCCTAGCCCGGCCGGCCCTGGCTGCCGCCGGAGGCTCGGCGGCAAGTCCCCGCCGGCCAGGGCAGCGCTCTCCGCCCGCGGAGGGTGAGGGGGGGGTCTGTGCGCTCCTCGCCGCCTCATGGCCGAGGCTGCCGGCTCTCCGCGCCGCCCCGCCGCGGGCAGGTGCGAGGCGAGCGGTGCGGGAGCGGCGAGAGCGCGCTGGCGGCTGCTCAGACAGGTAGGGGGAGCCCNAAATAATAAAAAAAAAAAGTATGTGAACACACGCATATGGCTCTTTTAAGTGTGCCTGCGGCAGATCCCGAAGCAGCCTGTGTCCCTACAAAGCAGTGTTTGTGGGACAGGGCCGGCCGGCGCCCCCTCAGCAGCCCGCGGGCACCAGCCCGGTGTTCTCAGGCAGCGGGTTGGCACCTCCCGTGGGTGCTGCGGGAGCTGGTCACGCTGCTGCCACCCAACTCCCGCCCCTGGTGTGTGTGTCCCCCCGGCCACCCCTCCGGGGCCTGTCACGGGGACCCCACTCACCTGGCAGCCGAACCGGCACGTCACCTGCGGCTGCCGGTGGCCTGGTGAGGGCTGGGGCCGGGCCTGAGCAGGGAGAAAGCAGCGAGTGGTTGGTCACACCTGGGGTCCCAACATGCCCCTTGCCAGCTCCCTCCTTCCATACTGTTTTTGGACCGTTTAGGAGCGATGCGAGGTTGGAAAGGAGCCTTCTGCAGAGGAGCAGGTGGCTAAAAAGCCGGATCAGTTTCACCAGTTGTTATTGTTATTGGAGGTGATACTTGGTAAATGTTGAGTTTTGTGGCAATGGCTGCCGGGAACCGCCCAGGGCCAGAGGGCTGAGGGGGGCAGTGGGTCTGATGGCAGCCGCTGGGTTGAAAGGGGCACTGGGCCGCTGTCCGGTAACGGAGCGGGAGGTGTGGGGAGGTTAATGCTGGCCTTCTCTTTGCGTGTGTTTTCGGGTTGCAGACTCCCCGGTCCTGTTCAACGTGGCAAACTTCTGTTTTATTACACTCTGAAGCAGGAAATGCCAAAGTTATTGGTAGGAGTATTGGGTTTGTCTTTGTAGGCTTCTGTTCTAGCAGGACGCGCAAGCTGCGCTCTGCGGCTCCGCTGCCTGTTACGTCTTCTCAACATACTGCCTTTGGCATATCCCTGTCTCTTAAAATCATGAGGAACTTTTCATAGCCATCAAATGTGGGGGGTGTGAGGGGTGCGTGTAGGTATTTGGGGAGAAGGCTTCTGTTTCTTCCTCAAACCACATGTATCTGTGACCTTTTCCTCTGCAGATTCCCTGGTTTTTTTCCATGTTCTTCAGCTTTTCTGTTGATTTTTACATGGTACGATGAGCAAGGATCAATTTAATCTTACTGGTACATCTGAAATAAAAATCAGTTCTGCACTCTTTACGACAGTGATGCTCAGATCTATCTATGGATTGGGACAGAGTATCAACCCTTCTTTATATCAATCTTTAAAGGAGCACCGTCAAAGTGTTCCTTACAGAGCTTTTAAAAACACTTTTCATACTGCTTATAATAACGCCTTACGTGAAATCAGTTTTGTGGTGTATTTATATATTGAATTTCCTTTTATTCAGTGCATACACAAATTGATTTGCTATGGTAAGGATGCTTGAGTGCAGGCTTGCTGATTTAATTAAGAAAAAAGCCCTTTTATCAGGTATCCTATGAAGCTAGCGTAAAGAACCAGGGGCTTGCATAATTACCTGTGTGTTCTTTATCAATAAAATGTTTTATGTATGTAGTGAGTTTGAAGTTTGGCAATATTTTTAAACTTAGCTTGTCAGAACCAAGGAATTTTATTTTTTTTCTTAAAAAAAAAAGTTCACATATGTTTCACGTGTAGTATGCATTTATAAATGGCTGGAGTAAATTCTCTAAGACTGGGTTTTCAGCTCTGCTGGTCTGTGCAATTGATGTCATTATCCCATCTGTAGTCTTTAGCAGGGAAGTTAGAGGAATAGGCATTGCTCCTTACATGTGCACTTATTCCCTATAGAAAGTTTAATGAAAATGTTCCTGAAATCTGTAAGCTTTGTATGTTGATCCTGTCTGTTACCTTCCTCTTGCTCTTTTTCCTCACAGAAGTCTTGCTCACCTGCTAATGTGCTTTACCTTCCAGAATTGAAAAATAAAAGCTAAAGTGGGGACAGGGAAGTGGTTTTCCCCCCCCTCCCCAACAGAGGACCTTCTAAAATAATTTTTCTTCTCTTCCTGCTCCTCTATGAAGGGTGTCTGTGCTCCAGATCTTCTTCCATGGTTTTCTTAGTCTTGAGCTTGTAAATTGTTTACGGTTGAATAAAACAATTTGGTAAACAAACTATTTGTAAAAATAAATAATGTACAGTCCTACTGATGACATTTAGAGATAGTGTAGTTATAGATTATGCTGTAGCTGATTATGTAGAAACTTTCTTGCATGCACCAAGTATCATGTTCCAGTCAGTACCATAGCACTAATGGAGGTTTGTAGATCATCAGCTGTTAACTCAATTTGGCTTTTAGTGCAACTAGGTCATACACAATGAGATACATAAAGAAATACAGGGGATTTCGGGTAACTGCCTCGATCTATACGTTGGTGGGGGTTTTTTTTGAGAGATCAAACATCTTTAGGTTTTTATAGGGAGTTCTAAATATGGTCCTAATATTGTCATTAAATATCGAGGGCCCTGCAATTGCCATTTGTGGTAATATTTTACTAGAATCTTTCTAGAACGGGAGACAACTTAGCGATGCTTTTTTAAAAAGTGTCTTGTATGTTAATGCAGAAAGAAATGCATTAGAATGCTATATTGCTAGGTGAATTTTGAGAGGAAAGAAAACGCAAGTCTGAGAGAGAGAAAACCGCAAGGTAAAGGTGTGAGCTTGCATTGTTTGGTTTTGGTTTTTTTTTTCTTTTAAGGTACCTAATTTTTGGAAGAGAGTCTTTCATTACAGAACCTAAAATACTATTTATTTAGATAATATTTGTATGTATGACCTGTGTACAAGTCCCATGCTTCTGTACACCTGTAAAGATCTTGTGCAGAAGATGGGGCCTTTCAGTACCAAAAGAAGATCTTGAAGACAGTGAAACAAAGCTTCTGGAGTTTTTAAAAATAAAAACATGCAAGGAAATGTAGCTGAACATTACTGAGGGAGGGGTTAAAGAACAGTGGGGCTGGTGATTACTTCCACACCATAGTTCTTTCTCTCTGCCATCACTAAAACCAAGAATTGTGTCTCTTCTGTTGAGAAGCATTCTGATATTGGCTACTGATATTGGCCTACTACTACAGAGTGCATCTCTGATACTGGCTACTGGTTTTATAGGTCCCTGGGACCTATATATTAGTTTTTTATGGCAGTGTGCAGGAAATTAGGGAGCTCCATCTTCATTGGAAGGCCATAATGAAAATAGAGAAGACCATCTTTCAACACCTTCAAAACATTATTATGAATTTAAACAGGTTTGTCACCTTCTGGTTTTTTGCCAGTGGATGATGCTATAGCAGCAGCAGCATATCTTTGTATGTATAACACAATTGTGATGCTTTTAGGAACTGACTTGAGGAAAACCAAATTTTGTTCCTTATGTAAAATATGAGTGTTAGATATAAATAATGTAACCTATTCTTCCTGTGTGCTCTGTTTTCTCAGTTATATTTAGGTTTTTAAAAGATTTGACCTGCTGTTGTAATTTTCAGATCTTACACCTCTTGATTTTAGTGGGAGACTGTGGGAGAAATGGTTTTTTTGAGTACTCAAATGCTCATGAGACTTCTGCTAACCCAGAGAATGCATTTTACAGAGTGGCTAGAAGATGCCTCTAAAACAAAAAACTGAAAACAGAAAAGTATTGTCACTGGTGGGATTTTTTTCCTGTTAGTAATGGCTTGCCTTTGCTATAAAAAAAAAAAAAATCTCGCAAACAACATGCTTTTCTGAAAAGTAGATCTTGACGGTTTTCTTTAGCTGTCAAGTTGGTCCGTTTTGTTTCCAGGCATGCCACTGTTATATGGAGATCTCAATTCTGCTAGTCTTTTAATTTGGTTCTCCTGTTCTGCTGTTTTTGTGATTTCCTTCATGTGTATATTTTCCCTATGTGTTACAGAAGTAGAAGAAATAGTGTGGACAGCACAGAGCTGTTTTTAATACTTTGGTGAAAATGTCAGTGCCTTTTCTATGCTGAGACTTGCCGATGAAAGTAGATCCAAAAGGAGTAAGCGTGATGCATCAGACCTGCTGTTAGAAACTAACAGCATAGCAAACAAAATTGCTCTGCTCACATATGTAGTGTTTCCAAGTATTCTGCAAAATAATAGGTCGTGGCACCAAATTGTAAGACTTGGGTATGAGTGCATTTCCAGTTAAAGCATGGTCAACAAAGGTTGACCTTTGTTTTGCTGTATGTGTCCCATATGCAGAGCTTCCATTTCAAGTGTCATAATTTTGGAGAGCTACGTCTCATGTGACTTCAGGCGTAGCTCTGGTCGTCAAAAAACTAAATTGTGTTGCTCTCCTACATAATAGAGCTATTCCTTGGAGCTCTGTCTATTTATAGTGATGAATTTATTTTCTGCTCTCTTTTTTTTTTTGTTCATCACTGTGGAACTGCTTATGCATCTTCATTTTAAAAATACAATGGCAATTATTTATGTATTCTATCCAGTGTTAGGAGAAAGAAGTTAAACCCAGGACATCTCTCCTTCCACATCACTGACCTAAAGAATAAGCCTTTTTGTCTGGCAAGGAAATGATAGTATCTTCTCTGCAATGGTACAGCTCAAACGGGCTGGGTGCTGCGTTGTCCTCCGTGGAGGAATTGGTACTTTGCTCCCTAAAGAGATGGTTGAGTGCAGCGGACTATGCAGAAGAGAGAACCCACACTTTCATTTTCCTGAACAAGTGTTTTAATTGTTTAGCTATTACACAAAATGCAAAGGGCCACGTTCTGCTTCTGCTGCTGCCTTGAATTCTTCAGTCTCTTGGTGCTGTCAGTGAATTTTGAGGGTCATGTAAAGGTTGGCTAATGCATCAGTCCCCTTATGGGGGCCTGGTAGGGGAATATGCAGTTGTGGCATCTGGAAGTCTGTGGCCTGGGATAGGTAGAAAATTTGGCAGCAGTTCTGCAAGCGTGCAGCAGTAGACTTCTAAGCTAGGAAGTAGCCTACCTGGCAACACATATCGCTCAGATTTTTTTAATCTGCTGGGACAGTGAGTGGCACAGAAAATTTTGCAGTGGTGATGGGAGGATAGGGAAGAACCCAGTCTGCCTCCCTCATTCTGGCATGGGCTCTATGGAACAGGAGTTAAAAGAGCAACTTTGCGTACTTATCAACACAGCACATTTGCTTTACTGTTATTGAGATATAATATATATAGACAGACATAATAAAGTCATAGTCCACTCTCTTGACCCCTACCATCAATACCACTGTTATTTTCTCAGGCTTGACATACTTGGACTAGTTATTCATAGCTATTAGCTAATAGCATAGCTATTATGGTTGATTCCAGACTTGCCTCTTCAGTTAAATAAGCCTGTGTTTGTCCTATTGAAAGTTTTATTCTTAATGTTTAATTTGTCCTTAATTTCGAAGGTTCTGAAGAAAAAGCACTTGAAAGATGTGCATCTCCAACAAGTGTCTGTAAGAAGGTTCGCATCGTTCAATCTCTTTTCAATAGAAGACCAGAATACAGAAGACAAAACTGGGACCTGGGTTCAGTATAAAAGCGTCTTTTATCCAGAGTACAGTGTGTGCTTAAGGTAACCATTATTTACGTTTTAAGTACTTCCTAAGATCTTGTACAGGTCTCATATAAAACTCATTAGTCATTCTTCGAGTGTTTTGTATAACTAGGGCATAGTTTACAAATAAACTGTTAGATGTTATTTTTAGTTGTTTGCTTACAGTAAGCAGCTTGTCTGTTTGTTTTTTTTTCCCTGGTACATTTCACTGAAGTGGCAGAGCTTGAATGAAAATACTGATGATTGTACCTATAACAGAATGCAAATACGAACATTTAATTTATATTTCTAATAGCTTCCTGTTTTGACATTTTTAGGATAGAAATAGGATATAAAAAACCTGAACACATTTACTTGTAATCTTAATAAAAATTTTAATGGCATGATGTTAGTCATAAAGTTCTAAAAGCTTTTTGGTAGTGATCTGTATTTTATTTAATTTTCGTCCTAATAGTTCTTGTAAAACTCAATGATAATTTGGAAGCCAATTTGCAAACCAAAAGAATAAAAAATTCCTCTTCCTACAGAAATGGTTTATGGCTAATGAAGAAATCTGTTTTGTATTAGAGCAGGTAAAACAAATGAAGATATCTGCATTTAAAAAAAAAAAGCATACAAACCCAAAACTAACCGCTTTTTGCCCTTAAAAGCCTGAACCCCTCCAAAACCCCCTCAGAATGAATGTTAATGAATTCTCAGTAGCTTTAGCAAAACAGTAAAGTTTATATCTCCCATTCATTACTGTGTTGGCTTTTTTGCCCCCCCTTTCTCCTGCTTTGGTTTCCTTTTCCTTGTTCAGTTTTGTACATATCTATAACTTGGTTTTGCCTCAACAAGTATCATTGCAACAGTAACCTAAGCATCCCTGAATCAATACTTGTTTTGCAGCCCCTAATTAGCCTTGCTGAGGGTGTAGGATTTTGCATTCTCTGCACAGCAGAAGATATTCTGGAGAGTCTGAGTCACTGAAAGTGCAAAGTGCATTTTTATTTAACTGGGACCTTTATAATAATCTCAAACTAAGATCTAACACAAACAAGTGACCATCATTAAATGGCATTTTTGCAAGGTTGTAAAAGAAAACAACAAGAAAAAAAACCAAACCAAACCAAAAAACCAAACCAACCAAATAAAAAACTAACCCACAACACTACATGCAGGTTTGCCTTAAATTTGCAGCTGGGTGAAAAGTCAAATACAAAATGTAGAGCTTTATAAAGCCTTAATTTTCTGTTTTCCAAGCTTATAATTATTGACTCTAGAAGGCTTCAAAAGGAAACTTTTCCATTTGAAAATGCTACCTATTCGTAATAGAAGTAGGTACAGTGTTTTTTCAGTGTGTGGACTTTTCCAGTGAACTGCTGAAAATACTACAGATTTATCCAGATGCTCACAGTCTACCTAATCTTTGTGCAGTGTCTTTCCTGGTTTTTCAGAGGCACATGGGTGATGAGAAATGTAAGGCTTTTAAGTAGAATTTAGGCTGAGCAAATCTGCAGTCCTTTATGCTGGAGTCCTGAACTTTGTCAGTCGGTCTCCATAGTTCACTGCTGTGGTTTGCAACACCCAGGGTCACTTGATTTACTAGTTGTGTGAGGTTTAAGGTAGGAGGCGAGCTAAGGTTCACCTGCGCAGGCAGGACAAAAGCCAAGGGAATGTCAGGCTGATCTTGCTCTGACATTTAATACTTGTATTTCCATCACTTCCCATGTCATCATTTTATGTGGCATTTTTATTTGGCTACTAGTAGCTTCATTGATAATAGGACACAGCTCAAACTGTAGACTGTGAACAAGCATGTTTGTTCATGCATAATTTTATTATTGGTGATCATTATATAGTATTCTATGTAAGTATGGGAATTTTGTTTTAACCTTTTATGTTCCTCTGAGCTTGACCAATGTTCCTGTGCTGGAGGAGGCTCACATTGGCTTTCAAAAACTGTATATTGAAGACAATAGGGAGATTGTCTCCTGGTGGGGATTTTGATTCATTCCTGCCTCGTGTTTTGTTCCGTTCTAGAGTATACTCGATGCTCTATAAAAATGGTAAACACTGATCCTTTTAGCAATAATGATCACAACTTACTTACACTTCTATGTTAAAATGTTTTCTCTATATATTGAAGTAGTGGCAATAGATAGTATATACTTATGATTTCAGAATATTACAGGATGGTGAAGACAGGAAGGAGAAAACACTTGCTGTGTATTTTGCCAGGGACAAAGTATAAATCCTGCAACAAAGTCTGCTTTACCTTAAGTCTCTATTAAATAAAGGCTCTGCATTTTTGCAGAAGCAGTAATTTAAGAGGGTAAACATAACAGTTTAATGTACATAACAGAGCAACAGTTCTCCTTGCTGAAACTTGCATATCTGGAAGACAAGAAATCTTGGAGTAAGCGCCCCTGGATCTTTGAGAACTGATCATGTCTTGGAAACTTAGGGATCCTCTGTATGTCTGTCACTCTTCCCTTCATTTCTCTCCTCCCATTGGCAAAATATTAATTATCATAAATTTCATCAATAGAAACAATTTTAACCAGATAACAAGAGCATATTATTAGCATATTATTAACAGTAACATCAGTCAGGTAAACCCAGAACAGCGTGCTTGAGTAGAAGAGCCTTTTTATGTATCTTTTTGTCAGGAAAAAGATGTTGCTATGGCCCCTCTAAAATCTTGACAAAAGTACTTTTGAATTTTCATCTACATGCGTTTTCCTTAAGCATTAACATCTTCTTAGGAAAGCTCATTGCATATATGTTGGATGTTAAAAGGGTTGTCAGCTAATATCTTGACAAGAGTAAATACTTAAGAAAGTTCATAAGGTTGTTAGTGGCTTTTGGCAAAGAGTATAAAGGTCAAGCTGTATCAGTTCAAGGGCTATCAAAACTTATCAAATTGTATATTCAGATATGCTATGACCTAGCTGGAATTACTGCTCTCAAGGGACTCGGGGACCAGTTTATTAGGCAAAAAGAAGCTTCAGTAGGAACTGCCAGTTGTGTGCGTGCTCTTATGATCTTCTCAACGCAGCTTGTTTTAATAAGCTGCTATTTTTCAAACCAAATTCAGGTTGAATTCACATTTGGGAAACAAGAGTATATGCCATGGTTTTTTGTCACTGGTTGATTTTTAGAATCAATGTTGATAACGAATCTTCCAAAGCAGGAAGCTAAAAGCACCAATATAAGGCCATTTTTGCTTAAAAAATTTGAACTGGATTTATGTGCCATTTCATCTAGATCCTTGAGGTGACAACATCATTGACTCGTTTTTAAAATCCTTATAACTCTTACAGTTAAACAGTGATTTCCAGTGTGCTTAACGAAATGTAGATTCACAATACATGGTGGAAGGTGGTCTCTTGAAGTTTTTATAGTTACTAAGGTGCTTCACAGTAGCTCTGTGGTATGAAAAGGAGTGTGATGAGTGTGATTTCTGTTAGCAGTGAAAGATGTGTCCAAATGAAATTTCTCGTGTCTCATTTGATTAGTCTAGTCTCATTTGGATTTGTACCATATTTGATGTTCCTGCACACTACATCCTTGTCTTAATGACATGAATTGGGTGTCTACATACATGAAATTGCTCTCTAGTGTTGTTTATGATTAATGTTAGTTAAAAAATAAATCCCTAAACTGACAGGAAGTCAGCCTAGGAATTGAACGGAATGTTTGTGGCAATTTAACACGGAGAATGCAGACATACTCACTCTAAGCTGGAATCTTGCTGCAGTTTTCACATTCAGATTTGGATATGGTAAACTGAGTAATCTAGTCTCCAGGTGAAAAATATAAACCTCATTTTGAGTGAAATTTCTTGCAAGTTTTAAGTGGGAAAAGATATCGTTCATTACAGATATTATCTGGCCTTCTGCATCTTTTCTCCATTAAAGAATACAGCTTTATTCATGAAACTTTCATGTTTATTTGTTAGTGAGGTTCGAGTTCTTTTTAACTTTGAGGTTACTTTATTTTAAAAATTATGCATGTGCTAAATACATGTTTTCTTGGTGATAAAAAGATATAGAGTAAGTAAGTAGAGACATTTAAAAATGTTTCTTTAATATTGCATTCCTAAATCCTCTTATTCTTAGTCAGGAATACGCTTTTAAATTTAAATTTTGTATGAATAGTTCTAGCAATGAAGTGATTATAGATCATAAAGATGCAGTGTCTCACTGTGGAGATGGTGTCTGTCTTTTAGACAGGAAAATTATTCTTTTATTAGAGTTTAAAAGGAGCAATCAATAGCTTCAAATTTTCTATTTCAGGTTATGGATTTACTTTAAAATTGTAGGCTCATTTTAAGCAATTAGAGAAGAAATAAGTTATTTCTGTGGTAAAATATTTTCCATTGATCAGTCATTTGGTGTTTCAAATACTGAAATGCAGAACTGAAAAGAATGTTAGCAGTTTACAGGAAGGGTTAAATCTTTGTAAAGAGTGTTAAGTGTTCTTTACAAGGTGTCATGCCTTTATTCTGAATATGAATGAACCTTTAGATAAAAATATGAAAGAAATTATTAGATGATTCTAGACCTTTGGTTTAGAAATGAGAGGCATGTTACTTGTCTGTGGCAAGTGGTATGTTAGAAAATGGTTTAGGAGTGAATTCCTAAACCTATAGTCCTATAGAACGCTTCTGTTAATAACATTTTGAAGATTTAGTAACTTTTTATTTTAGGGATAGACACAAAAAAAAGGGAAGCATATTTCAAGGAATATTGCCTACTTCTTATGGACAATTTGTCCACATATGATAAACTTGTTTTCTTCCATTTCTTCATGGTAAGAGGCATCGTATGGATTCAGCAACGTAAAGGCTTGGCCACAGAAGGAGGAAGTTAAGGAAAGATAAAAAGTGATTTGGTAACAAACTGTTTTCATTCACTGATGAAACTAAGATGTTCCATCATATTGCTTGAGATGTGTGTATTTGTAAAAAGAATTTGAAGTCAAAGAAGCCATTGTTTTGGTTTCTTACCATATTAAGCTGAGATCTTGAACTGGAGGGAAAGGGGAGTTACCTTGTTTTGCTATACCCAGAAAAAAACCCAAAAACATTTGATCAGATAATAAACTTTGCAGATAGCTCTGAGATTCTTACTGGACTGCAGTGACAATTGATGGTGACACTCACCAAGCCTTTTTGTAAAGTACCCTTAGCAGTACCTTTTTCACCCTTATCCTGTCTTTCATTTTTCACCAATATTGTACTTTTATTTTGTATCTGGGTTAATAATGTACGGTGATGCGTCCTGGTTTTTCTTTTGAGTATTATATGGAAACGTAGTCTACCTTAGTTTTCATAGTTTTTTTAAGTTTACTGTATGTACTGAGTTATTTGTATTATTTTTTCCTCATTCAGTTGAAGAATACAAAGGAAGGAACATGGTTTTGTTTAATTATGGTTGATGGAAAACAAAACATTAATAGGGAGCTACTGAAGGATTATTTTTATTCTGCTGTGTACAGCTGTTTATAAATACATGTGAAAGTCTGCCACTTGGTGTTGCCTGAATTAGAGAGGAAACAACGTTAGTATATTTTAAAGATACCCCCCTCTTTCTCTCCTGCTTTATTTATACATCCGGCTTTATTTATACATCCAAAGTTGATTTATTCATAGTACAGAGTAAGGAATTTTGCTTTGCTTCATATCGAGAGAAAAATAAGTTAAATTAGTTTATCATTTGTCTTCTATGAGGTTCTGCCTCAGCCATAGAAATTTTTGCATATTGTACCTTGAAGACTTATTATAAGAACACTGAAGATCAGATTAACCGTGGTGGCCTGAAATTCACTTTCTTCATGATGCTTACCTGTGCTTGTTTGAAGTACTTTATTGATCTCAGCAATTACAGCTTTGAACTGTACAGCATTCATGACATATTCCAAAGCACTAAATTCTAATTCTGTATTTTGAGGTGCCTGTAGAAATTGATGGGAATTTTGGGGTTGGGATTTAACCACGAGCCTCTGTGATTCCTTTCTGTGACTTTCGCAATTGGGGAGGTACATGCAGAGCAGCTGATCCCAAACTAGAAGCTGTGGTTTTTAGGTGCAGGACTGAGTAGCATGAAATTTGTAGCAGGTCTTGGGGTTAAAGAATACCTGTATTTACAGGTGCGTGTAACTTTTTAGTTTGCAAGTCAGATCTGTGACGGGAAAGGGTTGGGGAATAGCTGGTGCAGGGTTTGTCAGCAGGCTCTACAAATACAGTCCCCCAAATGGGGAAACATGTGGCTGCTGCTGTTTGGAAGTGTGTCTCCCTGAGCTCTCCCTTTCATGAGTAGATCAGCTCTTGGCATGGTGCTTTCCTCAGCCCTAAAAATTGTCTGCAATAGAAGTTGTACTCAATTCTTCACTGTTTGGATTCCCTAACTGTTAAGTGGTTACCGGTAGAATTTAAGTGCCTTTTCTTTAGCCTGGTGCGGCTTTATCAGCAAGTAGAGGTATTTTCCTATCATGCTAATTGACTTGGGAAGATTCACCTTTACTAATGTGGAGTAGTCTTAAAATAGTCTGTAATGGTAATATAGTTAAGACATGAGATGTGGTTTTTGGAGTAAATGGCAGTGGCTTTGGTATCCAGATCACTGTTGAGGTAATGGCTACTCCTCTCATTCTAGGAGATTGTTTGCTCCCTGCTTTTGCTCAGTGAAGGTTTCGTAAGCTGATCAGACGAAAGGAAGCAGCTGTTAAATCCTGTCCTGTTCTGCAATGAGTGTGGAGTGGGCATCTGGAAGACTGCAAAGGGGGAGGTCCCTCACAGCAAAGCTGGAGGCTTCTCATCATTAAATTATGGCTCACTTATGTGCTTACCACAAACAGTATTTGTGGAAGCAAAAAAAGAGGTTTCTGAGACAGAGTTAGAGACTTTGAATGTTTCAGGCAGCCAGAAATGAGTGCCTGGGCAAAATGCCTCTGCTGACCAAGAGAGCACATGTTGGGGTGTGTTGGTTTTGTACTTGGACACCACAAACTTTTGACCACTGAATAATGAATATAAGAATGTTTGAAATTTGCATGTGTTGCTTTCAATTATGGAAAGAATGTTTTAGAATCAGAGGAAGAACTGATCCTTAGTGAAAACTGAGTGTAGCAAAAATAATAATGTAGATGAGGAACATTCAGTGAGTTAAATAAAACATCACCAAAATTTCAGGACAGCCTTAAAAACAATAAGCGTGTGGCATGCATCTGTTGCGGAATCCTAGTTTATTCTTTGGAGCTGTCCTCATCTCCAGTTATGAACCATTGTTTTAGAAACAACCTGAAATTTGCTTTAGTGAAAATGTTAAGGCCAGTGCTATAGTATTATAATTTCTCTTTTTCACCTTTGTCTACCTCTTGACTGTGAAGTATGTAAATTTTATTCTTCTCTAGACTGGACACTCCACTTCTGGTTTTCTTTCTTCAGAACTTTCTGTTGAACTGCAAGTACTAGATTGCTAAATTGTTCACCCTCACCTTTGTTTGTGTATGATAATGTATGTGTATGATAAATCTCCTTTGCATACGGACTATGTACACAAAGAAATCGAGGGAGGAAAAAAGCAAACCAAAACATGTTATCCCAGGGCTAATCTACATGCCAACAAAGACTAAAATACTTTACTGTGTTAGCATCTCCCTCCCTCTGGCCCCCCATCTTACATCCATTTAGAAGATGAGACATTCACAGCTGTCTGAGAGACCCTAACTGGGTAAGACACCTGCACAGTTATGGAGTTGGTAGGATGCTAAGGAGTCAGCACAGGACAGTTTGAAGGGCAGTTCTGTGCTTGGCAGAACTACTGATACTGTCCATTTTCTTCTCACTTCCCTTGAATTGTCTCTCTTGCATCGGTTGTCCAGTGTAATGTTACTTGGAGAAGAGCTGTAATGTCCAGTTGAATCTCTAACATCTTTCATAAATTTCATTGCCCCTGTTTAGGAGCTCATTTCAGTTTGTGAATTTTATTTCCATTTGATTTTCTTTTTTTTATAGAATTAGTCTAGTTGCTGTTTGCTTCTCAAAATTTAACGTCATAATGTTTCTTTAATGTTCATCCTTGTCAGAAGCTAAAAATAGCTTTTTTCGTACTATAAATATACAATTTCATATTTGCAAAAACACTTTGGTTTTTTTCATTCTTATGACAGTCTTCCTCTAGGAAAGAAAGCTGAGAAAATGAGAACTAATTTTGTAGGTGCTAGAATTGTTGGATTTCTTCCATTTTTTCAGTGTTTCAAATTAGCATGTTCCTAAACAGCCTTAGAAGCTATATTTGAAACCTTATTAAAATATTGTGTTTTACTGCCTTGCTGAATTCTTTTTAGCATTTTTAATGCGTTTGAAACAGCTATGTGATCTGATTGATGTAAAGTATAGGATTGTTTTTATTTTGTTCATTTTGGGCTAGATTATCTCAGAACAGTTAAAAAAAATTGCTGTTTTTTGTGTAAATCCTGCTAGCCTGACATCTATAACACTTAGAGGAAGCTTCTTAGGCAAATTTTTATTCAACTTTGGTGCATGTTCTTTCTGCTGCCGTCAGTGTTTTGCTCACTGTGTTCTAAAATTTGCAGTTGGTATGTGAAATTCAGTTAATTTATTATCCACAGTTTTGAATGTTTATTTCACTTGGGTTATGCAAATGTAAAACCAAGGAAAATGCAGTTCACTGGACACATTAATCCGTTTCATTGTTCACATTAATGAAGTGTTCTTGATTTTGTGTGCAAAAATAGGGATGTGTGTATAGTTGCTGTTCAAAAAATAGTCTTTCATTTTTCTTGTTCAAAGAAATCGCTTTATTCCTTTCCTATATGTGTCTTCTGCAACTAAACAAAAATTGATGCTCTTTGGAAATGCTTTCATTTTGATAAAGTATTAGTTTCTGAGAAACATGTTCCTGGTTCATGGATTTCAGTGATGGAACTTTGAAGACAAGTGATTGTCCCCTTGTTTTCCCCCTGGTGGCTACAGTAGTAGCTGTTTGCTACTTGTCCGTGAAAGGGGTTTGCGAGAAGTGAACGTGTGCAGTGAACCTCTTTTCTGATGAGGCAAGATTTTTATTTTATTGTTTATATGTTGGTAAAGTCACTATTTATGCTTTCTTCCAGATTTCACAATGGACTCTTAAACGTTAAAGATGTTCTCACAAGTTTTGACAACACGGGGAATGTCTGTAAGTCATCTTTTATTTAAATACAGTACTATGTTGATAGAAGTCTAATTGTATCAATATAAAATATTTCTCTATGAGCGCTCAATAACCATTTCATTTTGCTTGACAACACCATTACTGTTGTCAGAGGTACAGACCTACATACCATAGTGTTTTATGTGTTACGCTGCTTTTATGTAGCACTGTTGTTGTAGATGCACCCTTAAGTCATCCTAGTGCAGGTTATTTTTGGTTCTGTGACTGTAGTGGGAACATTAGAGCAGCTGGACTGGGTTGGACAAAAAAAATCAGTTTAGCCCATTGATTTGTGTTGGCCAGTGGCCAGCAGTAGCTATCTGAGGAGCAACAGCGCAAAAACACTGGAAGCAAACTATGATAGTTCTAGCTTGGAGAAAAACAAAGGAAAGCACACAGTCAAGTTGTGAAATTCCTCCCTACAGAATGCTTTGGATCCTAGAACACGACATGAATTCGAAAAGCAAAGGGGAAGAAATTGTGTAAGAAGAAAATCACTGTGTCTATTAAATATAGACATCACTTACAGCTTAGGAAATATTGGATGTTAAGAGAATTAATGGGGCAGTAGGATGATATGTTTGTCATGATCTTTCACTCTTATCTAAGCATCAGTTACTGGCTACATTAACCTGAGACAAGATGAGCTGTAAGCGGACCTTCAATGTCTGACCCAGTATAGCTCTGCTTCAGTATACTTACTAATAAAATTATCTATGCTATTAATGGACTCGAATTACAAAATTGTAGTAGATCACAGAAAAGAAGCTGAGCAAAAATATTTAAATATTTTTGATGTAGTAAGTAATTACTGTTATATAATTAACATCTACAGATATACACGTAGTTCTTATTTGATTATTCTGCTTTATTTCTCTGGCTGGTTGGTTGATTTTTTTCAAACAAGCAAACGGAAAAAATAAAGTTGGGGGTGTCTCTGTAAGTTTGCCAGATATTTAAGAAATGTGCGCATCTCTCTTCCTCTTTATCAAACCAATGATAGAAACTGTTCTGATGTATTGAGTTCAGAAACTATTCTGTTTCAACTGAAAATTCCAGTCTCAGCGTTCCAAAGCTACGTTTCAGTAAACTTAGTATTTTCATTAGCAAAAAGGTCAATTTTGTTAATAAACTTTTGCCTTCAAGAGGAAAAAAGTAATCATAAACTATGTGCTATCGTTTTTAAAATGTGCCAGTTTTCATTCAGTTCTGAACATTGAAGATAGTTGTGTGGTCCTGCCACAAAGTACTTCTGGATATATTCTTTAACTGTTGCCAAAGAGAAGTTTGTTCTGATTTCTGAATGAAAATGATATCTAAGGGATATATGAATATCCAAATTAATAATATTAAGGCTGTGAAACAGAATTCACGTTTGTAATTATGGTAGACATCAGCTATAGATGGGGGCACCATAAGCTGGATGATAAAAACATTTAGAAAATGCTTTGCTTAAATTATGGGAGGATTTTAGAGAGATTTGATGTTGTAGACTCTCAGAAGAGGAAGCTAGAGGGACTTGTATAACAAGTTACTCTATTCTCATGAACTGTTGTCAATAGAGGAAAAAAATACATACTGGGGTTCTGTATCCACAAAAAATATTGTTGTGTTCATTTTTGGTGGGTTTTTTTTGGGGGGTTTTTTAATGTCTAAAAGTGCTTTAGTACTAACCTTTACATATTGTGTCAAGACAGTGTACCTTACTCTGTTAAACATAGCAACATGATTTTTTAATCTTTGTTCTTTTTGTGAGTAGTTGGATTGTAATCAATCTACACAAATTCCCTTGTTATCACAAATTAATTACTCTCCTAAAGTCTTTGTATGCTTTACTATTGATGTACTGTCAGCTCTTCTGTTAACTCATTCCAGTATTTCAACTACTTTCTTGTTGATTGCAGGTGATAGAACAAGACTTACTACTCTAATAGGCACAACACCACTACTAACACAGAAGTAATATGACATTTGTAGTTCTTCTTACTGTTTCTCTGTATATACAAAGACTCATATTTGTCCTTTTGGATTCAGTATTGCTTTGAGGGTTCATGCTGTGCTATTATATACAGCATTTGCCAAGTCATTTCCAGAATCACTGCTTCCCCATTTTTAAATGTCCGTGTCTGTAAGTATCTGTCTGTATTTATATAATATTGATTTATACCAGTTTTACTAAGCACTGTTGATTACGCCCTGTTAGGGTAACTCTAAACTAGTTATGCACTGGCAGCATGAAGTAGTGGCTTGAAGTGTAGTAATTGTGTTTTTTTGCTACCACTTGTATGGAGTAAATGCCCCCAGTGTCCAAGCCAGAGCAACTATGTGTTTGTCACACCATCACAGTAAAGTTCCCCCAACCATGTGTTTACTGAGCTGCTCTATCTAGATTGAACCTGACTGACTTTGTGTGCACTCCCATTACCCCTTTATTTGAATCGGCTCTTTCTTTGATATTTTTCTGTGTATTTCTTGGCTCTTTTTGTGTTAACCCACAGTGGAAACAGGGAGGCAGTAATCCTGTCTCCTTTTACTCCCAACAGTAACTATAGCTGTAGTATTTCTAAAATGAGGTCAACTAGTTTTTTACAGTTGCTGTCGTGTTCTTCAAGAACTTCTACAAGAACTACCCTAAAAAAAACCCCCAAACATTTCTGAAATGCTCTTTAACACTATTAGATTATTTCTTCTAATGCCTAATACGAATGGAACTATCAAGTATTGAACATGTTATCAGTACCATCTACAGTAGCTTGCTTTGTGAGGGGACCCATTGAATAACTACAGGCTTTAATGTTCTTTTAGTACACGCTGCACAGTCAGACTTTATTTATTTACTGGGCACTAAACTCATTTAAATGATTTGGACCAAGTTACCAGGAAAAAGTTAAATATTTTAGTGTTCTGTGTGTTTGTTTTGGGTGCCATATTGAGTATTTGCCAGGAAGATTTATGTTTTGTTAGAGGTTATGAGTTTATGAAATAGTTGTGTATTAAACAGATTTTGTAAAAACTGAAACATGTTGCATATTACATCCTTTCAAAACATAATAATTTGTTTCAAATAACATGTTTTGGGTGGGTCTTTTCTTTGTTTCTTCTAGTAATGTTCCTAAGTACCTTCTATTAAAACAAACTCTTCCAGGGAGCATTTCTATGGTCTTTTTGTTCTACTTTTTGATCTTTCTGCTTATGGTCTTTAACAGCCACATCACCGTACACCATCAAAAGAAGAGTGATAGAGCAGACTCTAGTTAATACCACTTTCTCTACGCTCCCAGTAGATATCAACTCAGTACAAGATGTACCACTAGCTGGCAGCATTATATAAAATATCAATAAGCAGCTTTTGAAGAATACTTATGACTGCTTCCAAAAGTGCTGCTTTATACTAGTACGACTTCAGAACAAAAGTGGAGCCAACTGCAGTAGCTGTAAATGGCCTGTTGCAGGGTCCCAAGTGTTAACTCTGGAAATTGCCTTTGCACAATGTCTTGTTAAAACTTGGTACCTACACTTGCATTCTGTCTTTTTTAGAAAGATTTCTGAAGATTCGTTTTCACTGTAGGATTGCTACTGTGAATGAAAATGCACAGTACAAATTACAGTTGGTTTTCACTTTCCCAGAAAAATGTGAAAATTTTTTTTCTCTTGTTCATCTTTTGTGAGAGAGCAGTTTCCATGTGAAGAGTCTAAATGAATTCTCCACACAGACAGGATGCAGTGCTAAATGCACTTCATTCAGCTTTACTTTTATGCATAAACAGGAGGCAGGGAAAAGGGGAGTGAAATGAAGGAAATGAGAGGTCTGTTCATTTTAGACAACAGTATGCCATCTGTTAAAAAGATGGTACATCCTGAGACTATCGCTAGTCCTAAGATAGTCCTTTAAAAGAACTGGTGGATCTCAGGCAGAAGGTTCAGTGGTGGCATTGTGGGATAGCATCAGTTGGCTCCAGGAGCCACATGCCACACTCATCCTTGCAGAAGAAAAGTATCTTCTGCAATAGACTGCCCAAAAAGTAAGAAAAATGCTACAAGAATGACCTTTTGAGAGTGTCACCTTCCCTGCCTTTCCTAGTGGGACAAACTGAAATGCTTGTATAATTATATTCCTGCAGGAATAATTTCAAATCATGTCTACATTTAAATTAAGTGAAATGAAGGGCCAAAATATAAACCTCTTTACTAATTGCCACTAGTCTGAGAAAACTACAGTGTCTGTAAAGGAGACTTTTTAAGCAGTGAAATACAGCTTGTTTTGTGATTTTCATCTAGTATCTACCTGATGTTAACACAGAAAAAAGATACTCCAGAGTGCTCAAGTAGTATAAAATTGCAACTATACCATATCTAATAGCAAAATATTTTCTTGTAAACTGCATATGGTGTTTGTTAATAATGTAACCATTTTCAAGAAACAGCATGTTCAATATATGTTCACTTTATTTTCTACTTGGATGAGATTCGAATTACATGTTTTGGAACTAAAAAAGCAGCAGAGGGTGCTACAGTTACAGAGCTACCCAGGCACATAGTCCGGGGTTGTTGCCCCTGTAGCCAAGCAGATCCTGCAAAGAATTCAGCTTTCAGTTTGAGGTAGATGTAAATAGGATAGTTTTAAATTCTGTTACCTCTGTTCATACAGGAAAACAAATGATCTATGTGAAATCCCAAAAAAGAATTACGTACTCACTTATTTTCTTGAAATAAAAAAAAAAAAACAAAACCCAAAAAAACCAACCAAACCCAAACCGTTTTATTGTTGGAAAATGTTGCATAGTTTCCTGAAAACATAGTGTCTGGATATAGCTACTGTTACAAAACACCTACTCACCATCTTTAGAATAGTTTTTGTTTGTGCTAATTTTATGTTTAGAAATTCCATTCTCCACAACAAGTTTAACATTGGAGAAAATCAGGAGTTTTAAAATGCTTTCCCTCCCCAATAAATGAGCTAGCTAAATTGGATAATAATTTTGCCCCTTCATATAACGTTTTTCATTAAAACAGCAAGAAGATTTTTCTTAAATTTCAAGTCCACATCAGGTTTTTTTGACTGGGGGGGAATAAATAAATGAGGATGTATTCTGAGAGCTCTCACTGTGTGACTCGCAGGTATCTGAGCTCCTCTATGAAGAGATTGTGGCAGCTTCTGATTTATCATGCCTGGAAGGATAGATGTCATCAAGCTACCTAGGGGGAAAGCATAGGATGGCATCCTTTATGGCAGCAGAGGTGCTTCTGTATTTCATGTAACATTACCTTGAATCAACAAGGGAGCAGGTTGCATTTTTCAGGTGCTGCTGTGCAAGTTTCCCCCCTCTTTGTAGAGGAAATGTCTTGTTTTCTGTGGGGAAAAATACCATCTTGAGTATGCTTCTTGCCTCCCTGTGCCTCGGTATGTATTCTCTGAAGAAACTGCCACTTCTTGTCTTCTGAGCCTTCTCTCGTTCCACTGGCGTGGCAGTTTGAAATTATTTACCATGTCAGAACCCCACACCCTCTTGAAAAAGTCTTCAATGAAAAATAAATTGACTGGAAGAGTGTTTGGATAGCAATGATACAGGTTGTTTTGAATGAAATACCGTATTTATGATACTACAATTTACTGTTCACTATGCAACTTCCCTTTAAATAAAACATTTCATGATCAAGGTTAAGAAAAACCAGCTGTTTTCTCCCTCCCATCCTCCATCCAATTCACTTCACTGATTCAGTTTACAGCATCATCTCAAGCAGTCACATTGCTATAACTGGCATAAAGCTTATGGAATGGAGCAGAAAATAAGTATATGGGGAGAAGCAGGTACCTTTTAAACTACTCTTACTGCCAGAATTGTTTTTATGAAACTATTCTTTGATGGAATATCAGCAATTTGTCTGTTTTAAGAACTGTCCTGCAATCTTCTGCTTTCCCCACTCACTAAAATCTTCTGTTTATCAGGTACCTATATGTGAAAAGAATAATTGTAACAATGGTCAGGAATCTGTTTCCTCTACAGTATTTTTTTTCCTACTGCATATTCCAACATAACTTGCCTCTGTGCCTATACTTTCAAATATGGCACCAGCTCAGAGAAGTGGGAGGTGAGGAAACCCAGCTGAGCTCTTCTGAGTACCCTCTTTTTGCCTTGGTCGGTTTGAAGTTTTTGTAATAATTGGTTCTCCTGCTCAGAATATTCCAGTGAAAACCTTTTGGTAAAAATATATGAATCTACTAGAGCAAGTGCAGTTACTCTTCTGTATTGCTAAACAGAGTTTTGTACCTTGGCATTCTGGTTAGCTAGGTTTTTGTATAAGATCTTTATAAAAATTGTTGGCGTAAGTATGTTTCTAAGTGCTAGTCTGACTTTATGCACTGGTGTTGACCTATAATCTGAAGCATTTTTGAAAGTATTCCATGTATTCTAAATGGATTATCATGAGAAGTTGGATCTTACAATTTAAATTAATTAAAAGAATTTGAAGATAGGGTATAACACCTGAAATTACATTGGTAGAAGGAGAACAGTATGAATTTAATTAATTTCATGGATTTTACTTTTACATTAGATAACTTATTTTAATCACCTTTTAAATTGAGATAGGGTAGGATAATAATGGTAAGCATCCCTTTAAGATGTTCTGCATTATTAAGCTTAGTCTTTTAATACATTGTAGACTTTTCTCTTAAAATATTTCAAATTTGAGCATAATCGAAATATATAGTTTCAAATTAGTTTCATTTAGCTTGATGTGCAGTAGGTTGTTCCAGTTTGGGTGGAATTTGCATGTTTCTTTGTAATGGTTCTTTTTGTTTTTGCCCTTCCTTTTACTTGGCATCTTCTTGTCCTGAGTTCAGTGCTGCTCTTCACAAAAGTACAGGCATGAGGTGCAAAACATGCTCAAGAAATGCCATGTTTGGAGTACATCCTTGAGTAGATACCTTCTATTGAATATCACACAAAGTTGCCAGTGGCATCTGATTTACATGTCAGATAGGGCATTTCTCTATTATAATATAGTCTCATCAGTGGCTGCAGTGTGGAGGTAGCAAGGACAGTGCCCGTTCTTTGTTTTCTCATGTTACACACGTAACTGAAATGTTATGCATAACTTGCACCTTGTTTTGGTTTTGTTTCAAGTCTTTTTAAAGAAATTTTTAAAGGTTGCACTGTATTTAATTTAAAAAGTCATGTTCAAATGGATGAACTCATGTCTTTTGAAAAGGGTGGGGTAAAATGTTTCAACTTAATTCAGCATCAATTCACAGAATTGAATTTAAATGAAACTATTTTGAGTAAAGTATTTCTGGAAATGAGAGTCTAAAACCTTACGTGAATAGTATACCCATTTGAAATTTTTTTTCTGATAATAGTTCTGACTGAAAAGTATGATGAAAACCAATCTACATACCAGTGGCCAGATGAGAATCCAGTGTAGAACTATTATTCATGTACTTAGCCTGACAAATTAAGTACTCTTATTGAGTCTCAGTGCAGTTAAATAAAAAATTCTGGTTTTTTTTAAGAAGTTTTCAAAGTATTTTCAATAATGTGTAAAGAAATGGACAAGGCATTATTCCAGAAATCTAAAGAACTAATTTTTGGTAAACCTGGTGAATTAAAAGAGCCCCTTATACAAGTGGTTTGGTAAATGGAAAATGTGTATATAACTGCATGTTTGTACTAATTACTGGAAGCTCAGCCTGGTGGTTTTTAAGGCTGCAGCCCATCTGCAAAATACTTGAGTGAGTAACTCATAAAGCAAAGGTTCAGAACATACTGATTCTCACAGTGGTGATTTCATATGTACTCTTACTGGTAGAAGATATCTCCTGATATTGAGTGGTCGTCTTCTTTACTAAAGCTTAAGCTTCTTATTGTTTTGCTCATTGGCAAAAATTACATTTTCTTTTGTAATAGCTTTTTAGGTATTCTAAGTCACATGACCTTGCCTTATATCATCTTTTCGTTATGTTGAGCAAGTGAAATTCTATTATTTTTTTTCTTAAGCTACACTTTTTGTGAGGTTCTGACTTTTCTTTAGGCTTTGTTAATTTTTTATCTTTCTTGAAGAGTGTGTGTCAAAACTGGGCACAACGGTCCAGTTGAGACTTTCATAATGCTAAGTAAACCAGGCGATTTTGTATTTTAGTGCCTGTAATCCCAATATTGTATTTTCCTCTCTTAAAATCACGCGACTATTGACTCATGTTGAGCATTTGACTTGCTGTAATATCCTCGTCCTCTTCAAAATGGACCAGGATATTCCTGATTGTGTATTTACGTAGCAGATTATTCTTACCCAAGTGCAATATCTGGTACTTGTTCCTGTTGAACTTTTTCCTCGGTTTCCAGACTTCTCCCAATTCATTGCTTTTGTCCTTTGAACCCTGTCTTTCAACATACTGGGCTTCCTAAGTTGATATATTGCTAATTTAATAAGCATATTCCTTCCATCATCTAGATGACCAATGAAAACAAGGACCGAGCACAATCTGTTGTAAGCATTTATGGAAACTCTACCTGATAAAATCACCTGCTTTTACAGTAAACCATTGAGAATTATTCTCTAGAGTCAGTTTTCTTGATCAGCTCTGCACCTATCTTAGCCACATTTTATTTAGACTGTGTTTCTCCTGAAATTGTCAAAAGACTTTCTAAAGTTTTGATACAAGACATCTACTGCTTCTGCCCTGTAGACAATCCTCTTATCTTGTTGCTCTGGTGAATGGTCTTTTAATTAAATTCTGTAATTTATTTTTTGTTGTTATACTTTATCATGGAATATGCAACAAAAGAATGAAAAACATGAATCTGTTTCTAGTTTTTAATTATGTGAAGATGAGGGAGAGGATGAATTGAATGAAACATCATACTTATTTATAGAACGCGTTATTGTCTTCTGCACTGAAAGTCACCTGATGATTTTCTTTCTTACAGTTTCATCCACTTTCTGAAAGTCATTGTTTTAATCATTTGTTCTAAAGATGTATCCTATCCAAGCTTCTATGTGTGGTTTTGTCCTGTAGTTCTTCGGTGTCCTGAAGAACTCCAGCTACACGGAGATGTACTGGTTTTGTGACACGTTTGGTAGTCTAGCAAAAATTAGAATAGGATTGTAATAGCTTCCTACCTGAAATACCCTCTACCTCTCATCTCCTGAGATTGCATGAATGTGATGGAATGTAAAATAATGCAAGATGGTGGGGTTTTTTGTTTGTTTGGGGCTGTTTGGTAATTTGGGAGTACTCAAATGTGTTTGTGCTTCTTGCACCTGAGAAATGGAATTCTGCAAAGTAATTTGAGCCTGTTATCTTCTAACACGAACTCCTTATCTATTGATATTTATTGTTGAACTGTGACTTATGCTTTGTGAAAGAAATTTAGCTTCTTCCCATTTATGCTACTGCTGGCTGAATGCGCGTTTTGCTATCTAGATTTTTTTTTTTCTGGTTTAATTTTTAGGTTTGATAATTTTTAGTTTAATATTTAGGCCAATTCCAGTATTTTAAAGAAGTGTTTTGTCGTCTTTGTTAAATGTGTATTTTAGATCAGAAAAGGGTGAATATATTGCACTGTACACCCCAAATCACTTTTTTGGTATTAACTAATCTGTACAATATCACATCTGTGAAATAACTATTAAGTCCATTTTACAGGTAGGAAGTCTCGTAAGCCTCTAGATTTGTTACAGAGCTGTTCATGGGGCAGAAATGGAAGACAGAACCAAGACAGCTTACAGTGGTGCTATGCTGAGGACCGCTGGCCGACCTGACTTGTAACCTCTCCCATATGTAGGTTTATTGTAGGTTCTTTTTTAAATTGTGCAGTACTACATTTTCAGGAGTGGCCGCTCATTTTAAATGCCACCCATTTGGGTTATCTAAAGTGAAGGACTTAGAGCTGTGTCAGAAAAGAGACTTGGGCATTGCTGAACTGAGTTTTAGATGCCGTGGCAATAAAATTTAATCCTTTAGGTAAGGAGGCATTTTACGCATGTAGTGGCATGGTCTGGAGTTCACCACAGGTGGCAGTCTCCCCTCTCTTTTGGAGATTCAATTCCTAACCTGATGCATTCACAGCCTGAAATCCTTTCCTTTATTTTGATATTTCAACCATGTCCTTCAAAAAGTATGGAAGGAATCGCTGTGTTTTGTTTTTTTTTTTAACCTCCCATGTGGCAGCTGCAGATTTTCTGTAGAATTTATTTGCTTTCAGAGGTGAGTCTAATGGTTATAACGCTCACCAGATGGTTTCATGAAAGTAGGGGAGGCCAGCATACCTGAATTAGCAAAGGGAACGGGTCAGAGCTGTTATGTGCTCGCCTACTGGAGCTCCTTTTGGACAGTAAGACAAGAAACAATATTACCAAATGTATTGGGTGATCCCTCCTGACTGTATGTCAGGAAAAAACCCCACTGCTATCTGCCCGTAGATATGAATTTAGAATGTGAAAACAGCAGCTTTATGCATGCCTCACACTAAGTACATACCCAGTTACGTGAAATTTACCTATTCACACAGCTAAAATGCCGTACACTCTTAAGCCGTTTTATAAATCAGTACCCTAATAAGTTCTTAGTCAGGCTAAAATACTGGAATGTCTTCATAATAAAACATAATACGGCCAAGGAGCTTGTATACAGGGTCGTTATCTTTGCGGTCTATTGGTTGTCATTTTGAAATGGTGACAATTTGAGGCAATTTATAGATTTATTTATTATTTATTATTTAATTGGACATTCCCAAAGTAGAAAATATCATTTCGTTTGTGTGGTTAGAGACTCTGCTAAAAATGAGCTTAACAAGATAAACAGAGGTGGTTTTTTCATTACTACTAAGAATTAATTCGATAATATTGTCCACAACCATAATCTGCTTTTAAAATTGTGCGTTATATTTTCTGTTGAAAACTAACCTATATAATTTCCCCGTGAGGAAGGGGTGTTCAGCTGCATGTCTCCTGTGGGAGAGGCCTAGTTACTGACAGGTGAATCTGACTTGATTCTAACATTGCTTCCTCAGTTAAAGAAACAGAGGTGGATGTTTTAACCACAGATTTTCTCAAAAACTATTTCTGTGTGGGTGTTTTTTGTTTGGTTGGTTCTGATTGGACTAGTGCAGGTATTTAGGAAGCAGCAGTGAACTGTTGGTATTTATGAACTGTAATGTTTCCCTCTTTGCCAGCTGAGATTAGTAGGCTTTGCTTTCAAAAGCAGATATGACAGAAAGCGTCAAAAACAAAAATCAACTTTTTATATAAAATAACTCTTAAGGGGGGGGGATTAATAACAAGGGCTGGTTTTGCTGCATTGATTTTTAGTCTAATAATAATCTTTGACAAGGACTGAAAAATCCATGGGTCTAAGGTATGAGTTGAAGCTTGCGTCTTTTTTGTTTTGTGGTAAGACATTTGTCACTTTCTTAGTCTATATTTCTATTTGGTAAAACACAGTTTGTGTTTTCTTTGTAAAGAAACTCTGACATATAACCATCAAGTTAAAGGACTTATGAATGTTTGAACAAATGCACACAGCAGTTTAATTATCCTCTATTGTATGTAGGCACACTTAAAGAATTTTGAGACTTTTCTCATGAAGAAGCAGACTTTTTTTTAGTAGAAAAGTTGAGCATTAAAATGCAAACAGCTTTGTAAGCCTTGACTTAAAAGTAATTACATTTAAATAGTAGTAGTAGTAAAAGGCAACATTCTTCAATGAATTTAAGCTGCCTTTTAAAGTTGTATAGCTACTCAAAAAGGCAGTAGGACCAACAAAATGCTTAAAAATACACAGGAATGAAATGGTCATACAGGTTTGGCATTTAAAAGCAAAAAGCTAATTTTAAATGAACAGTAAAATATACTATCTTTGATTTTACCATAATTTTAAGGAAAAAAGACATGAAGTACATGAAGAAATCATATGAATCAAGGGAGAGATGGACAGCTTTTGGAAGCTCTCCACATAATACCTGCTAACTTTGTGCTCAGATAAACTGCCTGATGAATTCTTTTCCTTATTTTCAAAGCACCTGTTATAAAGAAGTATTTAACCTTCCCATTCCCGTTGAATTTTCCAGTTCCAAAATTAGAAACACACTGTCATGCCTAGCATTGGGAAAAAAAAAAACCCTTAAATTATAGTAGTGGTATTAAATACACATTCAAGATCAACTACCTAGTAGAGACTTCATTTGTTGTAGTCTTTGTTCCAACTGATAAATGCTTTACAATGTAAATGTTTTGCATAATGTAGCAGCCAGTTGCATGTCTCCTGTGTTAACCTTCAGAAGTTATACCTCACACTTTCCTTTGGCAGACAAAAGTAATTATAACAGTCAACATATATGATACAGAATTCTAAATATTTAGTTTTGTTTACAGTACATATAACACAACAATATAGATGATTTCAGACAAAAATTGACCATCTAATGCTTTAAATCTGTTGTAGATCTTATTATTTCAAATACATATTTCCTCATAATTACTATAGCCTTTTGAGGATGCTATTTATGTACTCTTAAGAAAATTGTATGATAAATATTTGGTATTAAAGTACACAACTACACATGTGGCTGTTAAGGTGACAGCCTAACAGAAGGGGAAGATGTTATGCCAGATAATTCTGCAAGGCTGATCTAGAATCAGACTGAACTACTGATGAGTGAGAACCATCAATGAAAACTCTGTGTTTTCATATAAGAATTGGTTCTTCGCATTTTTATTTTTGGTTTGGGTTTTTTTTTTTAGAATAAACAGAATTGTCTAGGTTTGGCATTTAAAGAGCTCGGTACCACTGTTGTAATAGTTGAGTGGGAACTGTCAAAAAGAAATAAGGAGAATCCTGGAAATGATGAGTCCAGTTATATCCTTTAAGATCCTATTGCAAATCTGAGCATTTGAATATAGGGATTTGAATTGCAATTGCAAAATGCTTCTTATTCCAAAATGAGAAACATACATGTACTGCTCAGAAGAGATTATTCTGTGAGTTTTAATTTTTTTTAAAGTAAATCAGTTTAATTAGCATGGGCTTTTTTAGGGGTGTATATATATAGGTATATATAATTATTACACATATGATTTTATATATAGTTACATTACATCTATATGGAAGAAGAAAACCTGGATTTTTAACAGGGTTTTTTTTAGTAAGGTATTATCGAAGATTTATTTTACCTGACAGTTTACTTTGACCCTGCCCGAAGTGGGATCCTATTGGTGACATAAATATTGTAAGATGATGAAACTAGAACTGCAATGTGGCACCTTGCCCTAAATGTTTGAAGGCATTGTCAGCTTTTGAATTACTGTCATATTTTTTGAATTGTTTTTAATACAAGTCAAATTTGACTTGCCTTATTAATACAAAGAATCTCATTGTCTTTGGCAGGGTTTGTCAAATTAATAAGAAACATTGTCTTCTCTCTAAAATTGATTAAACACCCATCCCCCACCCCAAAGGATTTTGATTTTAATGGATTGAGAATCTGGTAACTATCGAAATGTTTTCAGTGCTGAATAATAAGGAGCATGATAATTGAAATTTGGCATAGAAGTAAGCAGCAAATTTTACTCTTCCTCCTCTTTTTATATTAGGAATTTGAATGTTGGATAGTATAGAAGTAGACAACAAAACAAATTTAGTACTCGATATTCCAAAAATACTATTCCAAAAGGAATACTAAAGTCATACAGTTAGTGCTTAATATATATTACTCCTTTCATGTTCATATAGTTAATATCTTGTAGATTTTGTAGATATGTATTTCATAATTTAGAGATATATAAAATTTGTAGATTTTGTAAATTTTATTCAGATGTATTTAACAGTTTGAAGGACAGTGGCAGATACTGCTCTGGTTGTTTGCTGTTAATCTTTACACTGTTCTTTTTTTTCTACTGCAAGACTTCATAGTCTAAATATGAGGAAAAGATGCATATTGCTTTCTGGTGCTAAGAGCAGGTGATTGGGGAAGGGAGTGGGACAAACAGTAAGCCTAGTCAGAAAGAAACATAAAGCAAGGAGCATGTGGGGGAGAAGAATGAGGAAAACAGTAGTGGCTGGCCAGGAAGAGGAACTGCAAATAAAGGCCTATTTGAAGAGGGTTTTTTTTTTTCCCAAGAGAGAAACCAGATTGGCTAGAGAGGAACCTGGGATGAAACCACAATGAATGAAATAAATGGGTCCAAACAGTACCTGGATGGAGACAAGAAGTCAAAGGCAGAAAGGAGACTGTGCTAGCTCAGCTTCAAGAGGGCTGGAAGGAAATCACAGGTGCACCAATGTTTCCCCCAGGGCCAGCAACAGAACTATGCTTCCAGAGATCTGTGTGCATCACCTTCCTGTGACTTCTCGGGTGAAATACATCTTTCATTCTTTAACTGCTGCTCTTTGTAGACTGCTGCAATGTTTTCTTTTACTTTATTTGTGTAATTGTAAAAAAGTTGAGCTAGTCTAAAAGTTGCAATCCTGCTAACAACCTGAGGAGGAGCTAATATTCCAGATGATGGGGGTTTGGATGTTTATTTTTTATCTCAAAAAATACCCACAGCAGTATAATTTAACTTTGGGTCCTTGGCTCTACAAAATGCACCATTATTTGAGAATTGCCTGTGTAAGCGGGGATGTCATGGTTTGTGTGGTTGGCTGTTGCTTGGAGAGCAGATCCTGTTCCTCTTTCTGCCAGAGGGTTCTCTGTGGTGGTGGGCTAGTGTGGTGGTGTTCTGAAAGCCTCGGGCCTGATCTGCAGAAGCAAATCACAGCTGAAACAGTGATTTCAACAGCCACAGCAGAAATATCAAATACTCAAAAAAAAATTAGGTTCTAGGTGCTTTGGCTACTCAAGAGTTAGTGGATCTTTTTCCTCTTACTGTGCCTCAGGGCTTCGTCTGAAGAAAGTCTCTGACTTCTGTCTGTCCCCAGGAGCAGCACCAGCTGCTGTAAGGAACATAGTCAGCAAGGCCCGTGAGGTGAAGGAATTGCTCTGTTAGTGGAAACTGGTTGGATGTCTTTCAAAGTGAGGGAGACAATGAATTCTCCTAGCCTGCATACAGCTTTCAAGCCAAAGGCTAGAGAAGCCTGCTCTATTAAAAGGTAAATTCTGAAAGTAAGAAATTGAGCTACATTTAACTGATGTGTACATATTGATCATTTTATCATTAAATGAACGCTGGCCTTTAGTGAAAGGAAGCAGTGGTCCTCTGTGAAGTATACTGCGTGGCAGGGTTTAGTTACATATTACTGCCTAAGGCATACGTGCAAGACAGCTGTGCTAAGGGTGTTATGGCATTTCCTAACTAATTTTGTCATTTCCTACATCAAGTATTTTATTTGACAGCCCTGATCTTATGTTAATGGGAATGCTTGTTGAAATTTTATATACAAATTTGTGCTACAACAGTTTTATGCACAGACTTCAGATGACAAAACCAAGGATCCTTTATGTTGTGAGGTAGCACTTGCCGAGATAACCGGAATGCTTTTGCAGAAAATGTAACCAGGAACAATCATATTTTTTGAAAGTACTCTACATCTTCACATGTATGTCTAACCGTTACATTCTGAATCATACTATTATTCATAATGGTATTATGTTTCAATATATATTTATATTTTGATAGACATCACCAGTGTATGGTGATCAAATTACATAGAGTAATATAGCAGTTGGTGGTAAATTTCAGTATCCCTGTGTAAGTCTAAAGAAAAAAACCAAAAGTCTGTTGTTTTAGGAAGCATCTAGTTTGTTACAAAGTTACAAAAAAACTATGGTTAAAAAAAAGTCACACTTCTAACTTATTTACTTAAGAATCAAATTCTAAAGGTACTTGATCTTCAAAGTATTGATTTTTTTTCTGTACATTGGTTGTATATTGAACATAGAATGAATCTCATTATTATATAAACAAACCTTCTACAAGATCACAAATCATAAACCTTTTCAAAACTCTGTGTGTCTATAGGTAATAGCATAGACACAAAATATACACCGATCTAAAGTTTAGCAAATGCAATCTGAAGTCCTTGTAGAAAGTATCAGTCTGTTTTACAACGTATGTGCCAGGGTCTTAAACTCACCACTGGGCCAGCTAAAAAGGTAACGTCTGATTGTGATATTACTGCAAGACAAATGGTAGCATGCTACTCTGCTTGAAAACATAATGGCTTTATACTATAACCTTTAACCCTGAAATGATGCTTGAGTGGACCTTAACTCCTAAGTGAACATGCCTGAGTAAATAAAACTGTGGTTTCACATAACAGAGAGATACATTTTTTAGATCCTTTGCTGATTATATTGTGTGAAGGTCAATCTTCTGCCCCATTTCCGAAAGTTAGGTCAGAATAGAGATTTTAGGGTCACTTCTTCAAGTATCTAAGCCATTACAATGCACTAATAGGCCCTGATAGCTCATTTTATAAGTTCTTAGCATTAAGCTGGACATTGTTTGGACTCATTTCAAATCCTGCGTGTACCCTGCAGGGTTAATTAACATCTTTTTAAATGGATGGGTTTTTTAGTTATTTTGAATTAAAGTGTTTTGATTTAGTTTGTCACTATTTCATATCATTTACCATATGTAAAGGCATAAAAAATTTATATTCACTTAGCTCAAGATCTGTATATTGTTTTGAAGTTGAATTGTTAAATGTATTTCTTTCTGATTCAAACACATCAAGAGTGTAGCATCAAGCATGCAGTGGTAGACACAGTTGAATACCCATACAAAGTGGTTTGGAGTGGAAAATTTTAGTTATCCGTTCCAACTATAGTTTGCACAGTGAAATTTCAGATTATTGTTTCCTGCTCTGTGTAAAATGCCTTTCCATGTTACTTATGTCACTGCTATGAATCTTGTTTAAAGGACGCTGAGATCAATTAATTAACAATTTAATTAGAATGACAAAGCAAACATGTAATTAGGCAGCACATTTCAGTTTTCCACTGAGGTAAACAGAAGCATATCAAAAAGAACATAATGACTTCAAATTGAAATAACTGGTCTTTGAGAACATTTGAGCACAACAGATTTGAAAATATAGTATAGAATGGGTAAGATTGAGACAGGAAAAACACAAAATAGCCCTGCAAATGGGAAGTATTTTAACCTCAAAAACTAGAATGAAAAAGATCCCCAATATTGGATGCTTTTGAGAAAAATGGTTTTTTGATAAGAGGAAGTACACTAAAACAAGTAATATGTTTTCAAAGAGGAGAAATTGGAGTAACATTTGAAATTGTAAAGCTAATCTTGCCTTCAAGAGCATGCTTAAAATTTAACATGTATTTGTTTCAGAAAATGTCTTTTATAGTAGATCTTCAAGAGTAGTTAGCAATTATTTGGGAACAGTCTTGCCATCACCTCTTCCAACCTTGTGTCTGGACTAATGTAAAACCTTAATTGTGCTGCTAGCAGTAGCTCTCTGATATATAGGGATTCAGGATGCAAATTGAATTTGTACTGCTCATCAGCAGGTAAGTTAATTATTCCATGTATCTGGAATGTTCTGTCAGTGTGGTTCTTTTTAGATCTTTTGAGAAAGTAAGTATTTAAAAAAGGTAGTTGATATTTTTATGCTCTGTGCTGTGAATTCATAGAGCTATTGCATCATCGAATTGGTCACTGTGAGGACTTACTGTTTTGTGATTTACATGGCAGAGTAATGCTGGAGGTGAATTGTTATGTCTGGTGTGTCATATTTATGATCTGTTCCAATTTTTTCATGTAGACTGTGTATCACTTTCTTCCTTTGTTCCACCATTTCTTATGCCTGCAATCACTTGTCACACTGGTTTTGCTGCACTTCTGTCTGCTTTGCCATTGTGCTTTCATTCCTTCAGTTTAAAAGGAATCCTGATGTACCTCACACTCCAGAAGACTTCTCAGCTGAAATTTCACGTTCAGAGGCAGTGCACTGTAGTCAGCCAGAAAACATGTACTCACTGTTACATGTATGTACTTAGTTCCAGAATGGTGCTTTCTGTGTGTAGGTAAATCCAAAGAGTCAACACTGTAATAGTGGATGGCTGCAGTATGCTCAGTGTCAGACTTTGGAACATTCAGGAATGGTTGGTAATTTCACAGGTTCTTACCATTGTATTGTTTCATTCATAAAGCTGATATAATTAGAGAATTCACCAGTAAAGGATTTATTTTTATGTTATATCTGAAACCTAGCTGTATTCATTTTGTTTAACGTGCCATCCATGAGCTTTAAAAACCCCACAACACAAACACAACTATTTTCATGTGCATACAGCATTGTTTGATCTTTTTAAACACGCTGGAAGGTAAAAGTAGTAAGTAATGTAGAGGATTTTATTCAAGAGGTCCCTCTTTCATTGTCTGTACTCTCCCATAGTCTACCTGCTGTTCCACAGTAACTCTTGGTCTGCCTCCCCTTACCCTCATCACAGGGGTCACAACCAAGAGTTGGGAAATGTATCAGGTCTGTAGTTATCCTGAGAAGAAGCAAGCAGCAATAGTTATGTTCAGAGCAGTGTATCGATAAAGGTGCAAGTACATGAGAGGGGTTTTTCTTAAGCAATGTGAATTAATGCAGGTGAGGATTATACATGAAACTAGAGAGTCTCTACCTTGTCTTGGTGTAGTCTTAAAATTTGTTAGCTAAGCGCATTCTAAAACAAAATAGGAAGGCACCTCCAGAACGTATTAGTGCTTCTCTACTCAATTAACTTCAGCTTTGAGATAACTGACTTCTGATCTCTTGAGAAACGTGTCTAAGTTAAGGTGCTTGTAAATGGTAAGCTAGACACTGGTATTGTTCAACCATGCCCTGTGCTGATCTAGCAGCTTGCTGCTGCCTAAAGGAGGTAGTTCTGTTTTATCTCTTGTGTTGCTCCCAGTGCTTGATCATCTACTCCCATTGTTATGCCTTATTTTGGCTCTAAAGCCTTTGATACCAATCAGCCAGTTGGATCATTTAGTTGATCTAATGGAAAAACTAGTCCACCTTGAGAATGATTGTTGTGTCTGGTTTGGAGTTTTTTTCAGATTAACAAACCTATCTCACACTCTATATCCTCATCACAAGATCTGACACGAGGAAGGTTGCTCGCTGTTTATGTCCAGAAGAGGGAAGAACCACTTATTTCAGTTGTTGAATTGGTTCAACTGAAGTAGGTGTAGTCTGAAGGCACATCTCGAATACATGTTTGTTCTGGAACAGAATTTTCTGACTTACTTTAGGCTGGATACTACCGCAGTTAACAAGATGGAAATGTTAGCCAATATCCCAGCTCATTAAAAGCAAGCTATTAGATCTCTTTTCGCTTTTTGGTCTAACAGTGTGTAAAAGGGCACTAAAATGTATTTTTATTAGTCATTATGAGAGGCAAATGTAGCTATGAGTAAATAAAAGCAGCAAGTTTGTGTGGTAAGAATAAAATTATATTTTTATATGGTCACTTTGCAGACTAAGACTGCAGTTTAATTTCTTCCAAAGCAAGAAAATTAATAGGTCAAGAGGGGAACAGCTAACTTCCTGAAAAGACTGAGATCAGAGCATGTAGGCCTCTATAAAAGTCTTTTATTGTTCTCTGTACTCCCCATCTTAATATTCAAGGAACAAGAGCTAAGAAAATAGTATGTACACATGTTCAGTATTTTTCAAAATGAGAATCTTGGCTGTTGCAGTTTTAGGGCACAATGAACACTGATTGCCTAAAAAATTATTTTAATAATTCAGCCTTTTAGCTTGAGGTTTAGGGCAAAGTGTTTTGAAACCATTACATTTCTTTTGATTTGTTGTATAACCTAAAATGGATGAACTAATTTCTGCTTTTGGGGGATGTAGATTAAGGTATACTTTGTGTCTGGGATGAGGTATGGGACAATAAGTTTAAATCTCTAATTGTTTGAAATTATTATACTTATAAATCCCTGAAAATATGTCTTTAAAATAATGAAAAAGGAATTCTAGCTATTACTACTCTATCAAATGCCTCGTAGACACCTTCAAAAAATCACCTTCTTTACACGTAAGCTCTCTCTTTTAGTATGACTGTGCAATGAACGCTCAGGAAAGAGTAGTTTCTAACTGATTAAACGTTTGTAGTCTTTCCCTCCTACTTTCCCCCACAGAATCATAGTTTGGAAAACAGAGTTGTGGACTGGACATTTCTGTATTTCATTGTTCTTAATTTCTCTATCGTTTTTGTACTCGTGTTTATTAATTTTCATTCCCTGTTCTTCTCAGACTTCCATGGTCTCTCCCCCCGCCGCCTCTGAGCAGTGGAGAGGAAGGCTTGGTATAATGAGAAAGTCTTCTCATTATACCAAAGGCTCAATGTTTGCATCCATTCTTAAAGTGCTGTAGGTAATCATTATCCCGTATGTTTCAATTTTGTTTTGTTTCAAATTTGTTTTGTCAGATTAACTTTAATTCTTCCCATTTCTTCTCCCCCCACCCACTCGGGTCTGCGCTGCTCTCAGGTGTGCGAAGCCCTGGCATTGTTCTCCTTGTTGACTCTCCACAAAGGTGTTACAGGATTGCAAACTTGTGAGTCATGTACGAATGTTTGTTTGTTAGGTTGCAGAAGAAGCTGTTTATTTTAGTAGGCAATTTTCATGTGTGATGAGGTGAAATGTTGAGAAGGCAGCCCCTCATCAGTGGACAAACAATTCCTAAGAATTTAGCTAATGGCCCCCCTTCAGTGCAGAGAATAGATGGCAACAATTGTACTTCCAGACTAAACCAAGAACTACTTGTTTGGCTGCTAGGTGTTAATGCAAATTTGTTCTTCAGCTCATTCAACCCTAGGGCTCCCATCCTTTGATTTAATTAAATGTAATTGGTTACATTGCTCCTCCCAGGCCCCCGAGGTGTTTTTGTTTATTGCTCACTCTTCGCAATAATGCTTCAATTCAACACACAAAATGCTCGATAAATAAGAGCTCTTTATCCTGTGTTGGATTTGCAGGGAGATTATTCCCCTCAAATAGTTTGGTTTTACTGTTAAAAGTGAATGACTAGTGAAATAAACTCATTGGGTGGCAAACCTAGCATATCCAGAAGCAAGGAAGCAAGAAGGGTAAATTAGATGAGATTAAAAAAAGAAATGAAGCTGTAATGTTAAATTAGTAAGGGATTGTAACTGGTGTTGTAAGAGCCATTGACACTTTTAAATGATGCTTCAATTAACAGAATTGCTATTGGTGCACTAATATATTTTAAGGGTTACTTTTTCAAAGTTTATGAATAAATCGCTCGTGTATTTTTATTAATGTAATGTTTTAAATAACAAATGCATTGAGTAGCAAAAACTGACCTTAGGAAAATATTTAGCATGTTTTTGTCATATTTGATCTGGATAATTATTTTGGATTAAAAAGTTACAATATTTAAATGCTTTCTTTGAAGGGGAGGTTGTGTTGTATTTACAGCTAACATGTTATCTGTATGTAAGTGCATATGCACTGTATTTCATTGTTTAGAGACGGCAAATAGCCTTAACAATTTATACTGTGAAAGTCTCTCTGCTACTGTCCTACAGATAAATTTGAAAATTTTACATTTATCGCTGTCTTCACTTTCAACACTTAAGCACTCTTGCATCCAAGTGGTCTTTTTTTTTCCTTTCCACAGTCCTCAGAGAAAAGGCATCTCATCATCCATAGTGCTTCTGTTTCATTCAGGCTTTGCTTTCTCTCCTGAGAGCAGATGTGTGGGACGTGGTACGTTAATGTGGCTGGCTCTGTAGGCATCAGTATCACAGGATCACGTGGAGTGGCTGGTGGAAAAGAATCAAACTCTGGAATAGCTTGAGTTTGATTTCACAAATATTTTATACCCATCTAAAATGGCTGTGCTCCTGAAGGTGAAGACTGCCCATCCTATCCATCCCCCCAGCCTCTCATTTCCATCGTGCCCTGTCAGCACACTCAGGCAGGGAAAGAATATGAACAGCAAGGGCAGAGGGAGTTCTAAACACTTTGGGCAGCACTGCTGATGTAGGCTTGTGTCCTCCTTTTTTGGCTCATGGTTTCATGCCCTCACTCTTTTCTCATCCCACAATGTGGACACTCACGGCCACTAAAGAGCCAGTACGAGCTGGAGGGTGGACCTGCCCCCACAGTGTTTATGAGTGGAGTTGTACCTTCTGGTGGCAATGGACTTTTCAGTGATACTTGTAAGGAGTTGTTCTTTTTTTAATGGTACATCAGCCTTCCCACGTGCAAAGTTATTTTATTCTTGAGAACGGTATGCGTTGGTATGGATAAACCATCAGCCTGTGATTTGAACTTCCATGGAGACAAAATAGAGAGCAGACTTCTAACAGTTGCTAAATCAAACAAATTTCCCTCAGCATCCTGTCACTAGCAGGGCTGCAATAGGTGAGAGTCAGGTGAATTCATGGCAATGTCAGTGTGAAACAATGAACCCAGATGCGAGAAGAATTCTGCTATTGAAGGCCTGGAAAATGAATGGTAAATATTTACCAAACTAACCAAAGGCTAATGTAAAACACAGCATCTCAGTTATTAATTTCATCAAGTGGCTGATTGTGAAAAAGTATTTTGTTTTGGAGAAGTTGTCCCAAGTCATGGCAAACAGCTATTGCTGTTACAGGGATTGAAAGGCTGCCATAAATTTAATGCTTTTCTGAGATGCTGCGTCACAAATGTGTTCTAGTTAGATGATAGCGCTCACCTTTCTGACAGAGGAGCAGCCCTGGACGTAACTCTAAATGGACAATCACAAAAAAAAAAATCAACTATCGAACACGAAATCCTGTGAAACAAGAGCATCTATTTCACTGCTTTGTTACTCAAGCCTACTATTTGTGGGTATTTTACTTGGATTTGAAAAATATTTACATAATATTTTTATTTAAATATCACCAGGTCATTTTAAAATACGTTGTTCAGTAGAAAAAATAAGTTTCATAGTCAAAAGGCTCTATTTAAAGTTATCACAATGTAATAGGATGCCTCTTGTATATTATGTAAGACCTGCTTTCACTAGGTGAAGTGTATTTATATTAATAAAATAATACAGAAAAAAATCATTATGTGAATAGGAGGCCCTATTCAGAAAAGGTCTTCAAATTTCTATGTGGGGTCAAAACACTTTCAGAACTATGAAATGGAACATAAGTAATATTCCTATTCCTGGCTGTTATAGAGCTGTTATAGACAGAAATAAAATTCTTAGAAATATAACTGTACTTATAACCCACAGCCAAATAATGGTATTCATTCAGCAAAGAAAAAGAATGAATTTCTATTCAAGTCATGGCTAATCTGAACAGCACCCTAAAGCCTAGTACTAGAGCATTGTAAAATGGCATGAACCTACCAAAAAGAAAAATGGATGGTGGGGTTTTTTTTCCTCGGCATTTCTGGTAAGTATGTCTTCACTAAAAAGGAAACATTATTTATTATATCAGTGAAAATCATAGATGAAATTTATAGATGAAATACATAGATGTATTTATTGCTTTATTGTCCATCCCACATTCAAAACAAATAGAACATTTAACATGAATTGTTGTAACTTCAGAATATTAGGATTTTTTTTTTTTGAATTCAAGGCAGAAACATGAATAGTTCACTTTGTCATCAAATTGAAGCAAGATGCTCGCCTATCATCATGAGTTAATGTTTTGGGTTCAATGCTTTTCACTGGAGTTGAGTTGTATGTACAAGTAAGTAAACCATATGAAGACCGCATCAAGAAGCATGATTGCTGTTTTTTAGACATGACATCTATGTTCTCCTCATTTTGCAAGTTAAGTTTTACCAGCTTTATCTAACAAATGTGGACTACTATAGGGGTGTACTGGCTTCAGTGTGGCTTACCCATGCACCATCCTCCTTCTGGGAGTGTTCCTCCTCTGGCCTTCTTCCAAGCACATATCTCCAACATCATCTTCCGTGTGTCTTCTCCATTTCTTCCCCTCCAGTGGCTGCCATGCTTTCTTCAAAGATGTCTGAGCAGAAGTGTTGTGTGCTCCTTTGACTGGTTGAATTTTTTGGGGGGAATGGGTTGGTCCCACCAGTTTCAGTTGCTCTAACTGCCTGGCATAGGACAGGTCATGGCCTTGTCCCACACAGTTCTTTCCTAGAACTCCCTTACCAGACTCTGCCCTTTATGCCCATTACCTGGCCCTATTCCAGTACAGTGATGGATAACATTAAACAGGTAACATAAATAATGGATAACAATAAACAGATTCTGGAGGATGTTATCTAGCTAGCGGGGAGGTGAAAGCAGAAGTTGTTTAAGATCACTGTGTGTCATCTACCTATTTGAGTGGTAGTTGCATCACAGGATTGTATTCCAAAACTGGTACCATGAAAATAGCTTGAAAAACAATTATTATTGGGACAAGCGCTTCTGTAAATACTATGTTTTTCTTCTTTATGCGTTTGTACATTTTACAGAACAGCTGCATGTGCAATAGACTTGTGTTGGTCTGTTGATAGAAATCATTATGAGGTTGATGTTGGAGTTTTGCCTTAGCAATTTTGATTAATTTTTTGTACCTGAAGAGGGAAATGAAAAGCTAGATAGAAGAACGCAGAACTGTGTTCTAGACAGTACTGTAGGGAGTATTAAGTTAGAAAGTACCTATAATTGTTTTTAGTCTTATTGGGAAACAATTTCCTAGGCTGAGAGTGCTGTGCAACAAACACATTAACCAACAAATTTATACAAATGTTATTCTGATGTGTAGAAGCTACGGTGAAGTTTGTATCCCGTTCGTGGCAGACTGTTGATTTATCAGTCAGAACATATGGATTAGTATCACATTGTGGCCTACATCAGAAATGCAACTAGCTTGAACTCATTTGCGGATGAAGAATTGCGGGGGGTGTTGGAACACAGTGAAGTCTGTGCTGGAATATTAATTGCAGATTTCCTGAGTTGCAAGTATTTTGCTGTGGGCTTTGTTTTTTAGCTATAACATCGCATTAGTGGGAATTCACATACTGTGGTGATGAGCGCAGTGTAATGTAAGGATTAGATAGGAGCTGAAATAGAGCCAACTGCTGGGCTCTGTTGATACAAGTCTGCCAGCAATTGCTGTTCCTGTACTACTCAGTTGTAGGCCTGGGTTTTCAATAGAAGTGCCAAACAATTTGAGTTTTGTACATCAGTGGGGAAGCAAGTTTGTTGCAATCTTCATGTAAGACCCCCACCTTCCCATCTTCTGGAGAAACTCAGCTTTCATCTTGTTTTCTTCTGGGTTTGAAGATATGGTCTGGCATCGGAAAAGCTATTTTACTAGCAGCATCTTTTGTGACTACTCCCTCCATTCCCTCCCAGCAAAGGAAGGAAGGGTTGTTTTATTGTCTTTAGTGTCTGAGGTCCTGATACTTGGAGGTGGTACTCAGAAGCATTCCTATTCTGTCTTTAATGAGGCATATTAAGTTGTCACGGGTGGTGCTGTTGACAACAGGAAGATGATGTTTCTTGCTCTATAATAGAGTCTGTTAGAAACTACGGCTTGATACTTTGGATTGGGTGCAGCTGCCTATCTACCAGGTCCTTTGCTTGGCCTCGGAATGTTTCCAGGGGCGTTCTGAATTCTGTGTATGCTTATGGACCACCTCCGTTCATTACAAAAGCTCTGTTTGTGCAGGCAAGAGTCTGTTTTATCAAATGAAAATATTTATTGCATAAAGGCAGAGGGAATTTCTCTGGAAGTCTTTGGGACATAATACTTGTTGAATTGTTTTATGACAATAGGCCGTAGACTCGTATCATGCCAGAGTTTAACCCATTGAGATTTGGAAATAGACAGGCTCTACCAGTATACAATTCGAAGAATTAACTTACTTTTGATGTGACAGAACAAAAATGCTAGATTTGGTGCTGATAAATCATATGCTCCAATAATTTACTGAAGGAACTAACTCACTTGCAGACTACTTCATTGTTATGGGATCTAGTTTTCTATTTCTTGAAAATCTGGTTAATAATTGCAATATTTTTATGAAATAATGAAGTTGGTAGAGAAACAGTAAGTATCTGGAACATGAAAGAAATCAATAAAGAATTTTAACTAACTTGCGTTTTTTCCTCCTTCATCCTTCTCCTGCTAGTTTTGTGTAATTTAACTAATTCTGCTTATTTTATATAAAACTAAACCCAAGGCAAACAGTGTCACTGCTGCTTTCACACCTCTCCTTCTCAGTGCTTCCTTCAGCATCTTAAGCCTATGGTAAATTTTTTTAAAGTATTACTTATATTCTTTAAGTTGAAAGAGCTGGAAAGTTCTGTATGTAATGTTGGTGTTATTGCCATTGCTATGTTGTGATATTGATATTGCTCTTAATAAATTCTTTGTAGATGTAAACATCATTAAGTCTTTTGAACAACTAAACATCAACTCATGAATTTACATAAACACTGCTAATGAACACTTATTTATTATTTTGCATCTCTGCAATTTAGTAACAGATTTTCAAGACAATAGTCAATTTTGTAATCTTAATTTTATAAAACCACTAGTATTTTTTTGTCCCCTTCAACCATTTAATATGTAAATTAGGTATTCTCAAGCTTAATGTTATTCATTTTTTATAAAACAAATACATCATTAATCTGATTAAGTTCTTGGACGAGAGTGCTGTCCTCAGATCATTGTGGATCATTTATTGTTGGGCATACATCCAAAAAAATAGATTCAAGCATGGCACTTACAGTCTAGGTTTAGCAGAACTGTTGAAACCCTTAAATGGCATTTTTAGAAGAATGGAAAAGCAGTGCTTACTTGTAATGGCAAGCATTATGCAGAACTTAGCAACACTTCTTATCCTTAACTGCAGCTCGCTGATAATAATTCAGAGCTTAGAAATGATGTTGTTCTTTGATGCATTTTAAGAGCATAGTATAATAACGTGAGCTTAGCATATCCTAAATCCTGTCATTATTTAAGTGTGCTGGTCACCATGAGACATATTCTGCCAGTAGCACTAACCACCACACAGCTGCAGACCCTTTTTTTCTGAACCCTGAAGCTGGGTGTGGCTTTCATCTCAACAGATGATTTCAGGGCATCTTGAACACCCCCAAGAAACAGTTAACAGGAACACAAATTTTTTGTGTGTCCTTGTGAAAATGTGTTGGAAAAAAGCTGACTTTCTCACCTGTAGTGAAGTCATGACTACTTGGTATTTTCTAATCACTGCTGTTGGAACTACATTGTTCAATGTCACATCAGATTGTGATGCTTTTTAAAATTACTAGATGGGACGGCTGGGTGGTTCTGTGTTCCTAATGTAGTCTATTAAAAAGGAGCCCCATTTATGTGTGCTGTAATGCCTTTGGTAGAGGCATGTAATCTGATTGCATTTAGCAGTCGTTCTGCAACTTCATGGGATTCCAACGGCTGCTTTTAGAAGAATGAATTTAGAAAATAGTAATTGGTGATGTTGTTACACAAGAAGAAACACCCTTTTAAAAGTTTTTCGGTGAGATTTTTTTCAGCAGAATAACAGTCAATGTCTCTATCAGTAGAACAAGTGGATGCAACTCTGAAAACAGAACGTTTCAGTGAATAAAGATGAGGAACAATTTCGTAGTCACTGTTCTGTTTCCATATGGAAAACAAAACCTTCCATGTTCTGTAAAAGATATATAGCAAAACTAAGTTTATATAGGCTTGAAACAAGAATACTTTTTATCATTAAATGAAGATTTACCATTTAAGTTTTTATGTGAGGGACACAGGAGACTTCAGGTTTCAAGTGGAGGGTAAGTGCCATTTTTATTTATAATATTCTGACAATTAATCAGCAGTATAGAAATCATACATGAAAAATTGTAATACTCTTACAAGGTGGAGGTCTAAGGATCATACACACTTTCTAAAATGTGACAACAATAATTTGTAAATTTTGTGTTTGAGTAAAGTCCTAGTCATTCAAAATGCCAACAAAATTAACCCAGGTCTGGGAATACATACACTTGGAAATAGTACCTGTATGTTAAAGTAGCTAGATCTTCTCTAAAAAGTAAAAGAATTAAATCTGCTTTCTGTAATGCCTGTACATTATCTTTTTTTATTATTATTGAAAATACTAAAATCTCCTTTTTAGTTCTCTGTAATGAGAGGATTGACTAATGAAGTTACTTACAAATTTTTATAGCTAAAAATGTCTTCCAAACAGTTAATATTCTACAAATAAGTTGAGGGAACACTTAATATTTCAATTTGCTGCATTTTGTCTTTGAGACTATTTTAAAATTAGGACTAGAGCTTATAATATTTTAAGCACTATTATGATATTAAATATTTCTTACTGATGTAGGTGCAGTACTGCACATAATTCAATGTCACAGTGTCACTGTAGATTAAAAGGATGTTCTGGCCCAGGGTGGGTGCTTTATAAAATTTTGTTCTTAGACTGTAATATTTATGATTTTAAACATATTAAATAATTTTTTCCATTGTTGTCTTGGAGAAAATATCAGTTCAGCATAGATAAATATATGTATTATATTTTAAGACAGAAATAGATGGCTTTTAGGTGGGTGAAGTGAAAAGACATGAATAGAAGGAACATGAAGTAATAAAAACATTAATTAATGGCTCAAATAGTTCTTAGATCTTTGGTAAAGCCTATGGATTTTTGCCTGCAGATCTCAGTTTTGTGACTGAATTTTTTTTTTTTTTAGTGTCTACATAAAAGAAAAACAAAAGCTTTAGGTTCTGAGACATTCACATCATCTTCAGTTTGCTGTAGTAGCATGTCCTCTTTTGTGGGAACCATCTTCCACTGGAGCAGTCACTGGTTGAAGCAGGTTTCTTGTGCTCCCGCACAGCTGAAGGAAGCCTCAAGGCTTGTCCCACTGGTACCTGCTGAAGCAGCAGCAAATGAAGTTCCTTTCCCCCAGTAGAAGGAGTGATAGCAGCAAGGTTGCATCTGCTACACATATGCTCTTCTTTAGTTGTTTTTAGAGGCTTCATACCTCTGGTAAGTAGAAGATGAATTTTAACAGTATGGTTGACTAGCACCAAAAGATTTGAGCCCACTTCCTTCCTTTTGTTATTTCTGATGCTTTTTTGGCCCCTCATGAACAAGTTTAGAGCTTGTTTCTTTGAATCTGTTACTACAGAATTAAAAATGAAATAATAATTTCACAATAACTTTTTTGTGGACGTTACTCTTCCATAGACAATTGATTTTGGAGCTAAAATGCTTTGCAGTAGGTAAGTCTGTCAATAGAGAGAGCTAGTATGAAACAGCTATGATTACTCTAGTCAAATTCCTTAGCTGACAAGTCTCAGGGAGCAATATGCAAAAAGCTCAAATGAAACAAAGCAAGATTCTCTCTTCCCAGTCTCTCATGTGGCTTTGGAAAAGAGGACAATCTTTGGAAAAGAGGAATATCTTACTTGCTTTGTCATCTCCTCTGACCTGTTGGACCGTACTCACACTTTATTCTTTCTTTGCTGTCTTGCAATATGATGCATGTGAGCTGCTTTGTAATACTTTGTGAATATTTTACCTTGACTCACTAGTTAAAATGTTATTTTTATTAATATGTTGGCTTTGTTCGCATGGGTGTTAATGAACAAGAAATGGAAAAGTTACTAGAGATAAACTACCAAAGTAAACACTCTAGGGACAGTGTTGGAGGTGTTGTTTATGAAGATTTTCTCTCAAAGTACTGCCTGAATTGCAAAAATTAACACGTAGGACCAATATGGGGAATGTAAAGTTCTAGGAGGGATCTTGTCAATTTAAAATGATGTTTCTTTTTTGTAGGAAGGTGGATTGCCTTCTCTAATACTAACAATTGTCTCTTGAAGATCTGTTGAGCAGCTCTTGGCTTAGCATCACTTCTTTCTGCTTGTTAATGACTTGCAATGCAAAATGTTTTATAGGTTGTGTTGTTCTTTTGCAGGTTTTTTGCCCTCTTACTGACTACGTCCAGAACTATGTGGCAGTCTCTGTTAGAGAAGAAAATTGAAGTCTTCACCAAAATTTCTGGTGAAGCTGAAATTTTTGCCACTTATTAGGGCTTCAAAAGTTCCCCAGAACTGTCATAGCTATTAAACTCTGGATTGGAAGATTGGATAAGTTATATGGGTGTATACTCTTCTAAGTTTGAATTCACATGAAATTGGCATGACATTAATCATTAAAGCCTAAGGGACACTTTAAAGTGCACAAGTTTGATACTACAATATATTGGCTTTCAGTACTTTCTTATAAACTGAATGTCAGAAGGAAATGCTTAAAATGATAGCAAATGTGTAAGCATGTAGGTGTGGTTTCTTTCTGATTGTAAATCGGTAGTATTGAAGAAGAGCAATTTAACATTTTCCTGGAGCAAGGTTCTTAGTTTGGGAATTTAATTGTAGGTTTTGCATTAAACTGCTCTTTGTTACTTCTGTAACAATTCTGTATGTCTCTTGATTTGTAGTTTAAGAGGTTTAGTCACCACACTTGAAAGACATCGCCTTTGCACTGAAGTCGTATAAGAATAAAATGTTGCTTGTGCACAGCAGGCTGGCTATGACAGTGAACAATGAATCTTGCTAGCTTCCTGTTCAGTTTAGTTCCTAGAGCCTATATTTGCTTTCCAGTAATGTTTTCTTAGATACATAGAACAAATTGGCCATAAAATAATCTTAAAATGGCTAATCTCCAGCACAGCCTCACAGATTATGCAAATGACAGCAACCTTATTACTTTGTGAATTTTACATTACACAGTAAAATTACAGACTCAAGTTTAAAAGAGAACAGTGTTTAAGCCAACATAAGATAATATGATTTATTTGTTGAATGCGCGGTAAACAGGCATATAGATAGCACAGACAGCAGACTCAGTTGTTTCTTGTGGGTCAGGAGTTTTGTGTATTGAAAAGCAACATACTTTTCAATATAATTCTATAAAATCATAAAGAAAAAGCATGTTTGATTCTGGTATTATAATTCTGTTATAACTGTCTCATCAGTGTTAGGTGCTGTGGCCTACTACTTTTTATAAAAAAAATTGGTTTCTGTGCAGCTGTATGTTAGAACTCTATTTAAAGAAACTAGTTTCTAGGGAGTATCTTGTCTAACAACTTACTTTTACAGGCAGAATGTGCTCATTCTGAGCCTCCACTGCATATCAAAACTGAACCTACCAGTAGGTACTACTTGGAAAATTATATTTGGTAATTTCTTTTTGCTGCATCTTAAGACTTTTTTTTTTTTTTTCTTTATCATAGCAGTGACTTCCTGCCCGGTACTATATAAAAGCCTATTGTAATCCTGACCTGTGAATAGCTTGAGGTTCAGCATTCTTTCCTCTTCTGTGTCGGGTTCTCTGTCCCCACCACTGTAGAGGATTTTTTTTTTTAAAAGAGGTAATGAATGGTGAATTGTTGATCATCTGAAATGCTCCATTGGATCTTTCTGTTCAGAGCTCCACCTTGCTCGAACTGAAGTCCAATGCTTAGCATTTTGTTAAGTTTAATGACTGTATTTATGTAAGCTTGGATGATGCCTGCTGCCCTTGAGGGTGTATTTGTATAAAGAGTGTTTGAAGGAGATGCAAAATCTTACCTTTCTTTCTATATGTATCTTACATAGATCTCCTAAAGATGAACAGATAGGCAAGATATATATGCACACTAGTGTGAATTGAACATCACACTTGTGTTAAAAATGACATTATTTCAGTCCCTTCCTCAAGATTTTCAGTTATTACTGAGGAATATGTGATTTAGGTATCCCCAAAAATAGTTTTTTTATATTGCTTTACAAGAATGACTGCACAAAACTTATGCAATTTCAATATGAAAAAAATCACAGTCTTTGGAAAATTTTAAACTGGTTTTCAGTGGGAAAAACTAGTTGAATACTTACAATAATTTTAAATTGGTCAGAATTTCACACCTGCTGAAGCAGATGCAGCTTTGACGTCTATTTTCACAAATTGTTTTCCCATTTGTCAACCTGTTACACTGCAAGATCTTCAGTGGGTCAAGTGTCAATGCTTCTGAGCCTACCCTTGTTCATAACAACCAAAGACAGCTCTATTTCTCTGGGACAATGAAGCACATAGTTTTCAGGATAAAACTTGCACAAGCTTGCAATGAAGCATTTGTTCTGCATGGTTCTTTAACAATGGGAGAAGCTAATTTTAAGAGAAATGATTCTTCAGTGTGTATACCGGCATCAGCTTTTGCAGTCACCTATCAACAGTGACTACGAACAAGAAATCACACGCCCATGAAAGACACAAGAAGAAGGAGAACACAAAAAAACCCTCAAAACCCAAAGCAAGAAAACAGCAATGTGACTTAAACTGGAAATAAAACTTAAAAACTAGATTTAAGTACTGCAGCGTATAAGTATAGGTAGCGATATATACTACTTCATTGTATGCTAAATCTCCTCTAAAGTCTAGACTGCAGCTGATTCAGGTGATTCATTTTCCACCTTCAGCTATTTTATGGCTTCACCCAAATGTTGGTGTCAAATATATTAACTATGAGACTGCAACATTACTGCCAGATGATCTGGCTAATGGGATTTTTGTTTTGGTAGAGTTATTTTTCAGCTGCATCAGCTCCCTAATCCAACTTGCTGTACCAGTGCATGGGAAATGTTGAAGTATGCCAGGAGAGGGAAAGAACAGGGTTGCCCCGTTTTAAGAGCACGCCATGGTTAGCTTAAATTAAGTACAAATAAAGCTCTGAAACCCCATCCTTAATTGTGGAAAATTCAGTAGGTAACAGATAATTTGTACGTGAAATTTTTGAGTGGGATGCAGTTTGTGCCATTGCTTGTTTTTCAAAGGTGTGTTTACTGTTTTAATTGTAAATCTTTTGTTAAAGTTTTGCTGTTTCTTTTAAAAAAAGCAGATGAACCCAAACTCAGTATTTAGCTTTTTTAAATATCCTTTATCTGTGCACAAAATTTGCTGATGTACTCTTATCAGTGAGATACAAATTATTTGATTGCAGCAGTATACTTCATGCTCATGTAATTTATTTGTTCACAGTATTTGGGCTACTATTTCATTGTGGGTCAGCAGTTTTTTCTTCTCAGAATGATCTTGAGTCTTTAGTTTATTATCATTATGATACCTCTTCTTTCTGGAAGAAAGAAATAAGCTAGCCCACTTTTTCAGGCTTATACATTTATGAGCAGCTGAGATTACTCAATAACTCACTGCTGCTGAAGGCTCTCAGACAGGTTGTGTATCTCTTCTTCTGAGCACCCTTTTCCTCAGTCCTTTTCCTCTTTCCAGCAGCACAGCAACTCACGTGCTGAAAGATGTTCCTTCATGAGTTGACGCAATTTACCAACAGTAGAAAACTGTACCGTTTTCTGCAAATTTAATAAATTAACTAAGGGAGATGTCCAAAAAGTGCCAACTTGCATGAATAGAGTGTGTGTCTTGCAGGACCATGTGGCCGGGAGAAGGGTAGGGGGCAAAGGGAAGGATGGACCTTCTGTCTTTGGTGGTGCCGTGTTATTTAATCAGCTCACTGAATCAGACCACTGTGATTGTTTTTAATTCAGAACACATAGACTGTGGTATATTGCGGTATTCTAGGTGTTTCCTGTGCTGTCTTCTCCTAAAGATCAGGCATCTTACACTTCTTATCTCTTGAGATAAAGCGGCACAAACCCTATGTCTCATGAATAACTATGCGATGTATTGTAGTTATTTTGAAGTAAATAATCCGAATTTATAGTTAGAAAAGTACTTGAGAAGGTTCCAACCACTCCCTTTTATGGAAAAGTATGTGAAAATTTTATTCCTTAAAAAAAAAGACAAATTGTATTAAAAATTCAGATTTTACTTCTTTAAAATGTATTACTGTTTATTATTTACAGTAAACAGAAGAGATGCAAGACAAAGTAAATGTTCTTTGTCTCTAAATATAGGAAGGAGCTATAAAAGGGGTTATAAAGGTTTTCTTAGCATGACATTGGTAGCAAGTGAAGGACTAAGCTTACAGGTGTACAATTTCTTGTGTATTCACAGCAACATTTCTCTTGGCTGCATAGGACCAAAATTTTGCCTAATGTGTTAAAGACCATCATGATGAGCTGTTCTCACTTGTCTTACACAAGTCAGAATTTATCTGAAGTTTCAAACCTATGATACCCCATGATACTATGGTCAGACAGATTTTGCTTAGCCTGTCACAGGCTAAGTTGCCGTGACTCAGGTGATGTTAGGTAACTGTCTATAATGCAGTAATTTCATTGAGAGTTTGAGCCCTAAATAATGCCTTTATTAAATACATAAATTCTTGATGAATTGGCATATAGCTTTTAGAAAGATCCATAGTTTTTATTTAAAGGGTCAAAGAGAGGGATAATCAACTGTCTCGCCAAATCTTTCAAATAGTTAATTTTGTAATAAAAATGAGCATCTTATTTCTAATCTGCATTTTTCTAGCTCTGTCTTGCCTTTGGATTTTTTATTACTTTGTTTCTGGATTAGGGACTAGTTTACTATTTTGGGAGTTTCACTGGCATACTTTTACCAGTAATCATTTTATATTTTTGTCAAGTATTTACATAAGAATCAATGCTGTTACAGACTTTTTCTGTCATAGCTGATTCTGTTACACTTAGCATTTGAAATTTAGCAAGATGGCTTAACCTTCACCTGTATAGTAATATCCATCATTAATTCTTTTTATTTTTATTAATATAGTTTTAAAGTTCAGATAAAATTTGCTAAGTCTCACAACACTTTGTATTAAAACAGCAGAGGTTCCTCTTGCAGCTGAACTTAAATCTTCATTAAGAAGATCAAGGAAAATTACGTTCAGGTTGCCTAAAAAGTCTTACTGCTAATTGTCCTCATTTTCAAGAAAATAACTAACAGCTTTGCTTTTCTTTTTCTTTTTTAAAAATATTTGTAAATAGAGTATTTGGTTTGTCTCTTCTTCTTCTTCTTCCATTTTCTCACTAAAAGAAGTAGGGATATGTAAAAGAAAAGATATCCTTACCTCCACCCACAAAAATCCTACTCTCACATAAGATGAGAAGGCAGAATGATTTCTGAATTTCATCAAAAGCTGAAAAATATAACTTCTTTTTTTTTCCAAAAAAATGTCAGTACAGTCACTTTTTGACAAAATGTATTCACAATCTTCTTTTTTTTTTCCTTTGACTGGAGAACATCCAGAAGAAACACAGTGAGTAACAGAATAGCTTTTTTTTTTATTTAGATAGATTAGGCGAGCTGTTGTTAGTAGTAGTAATAAGCATTGATAGTACCTGATGTGAAAACTAATTCCAGATAGTGGAATAAGCCTAGTGAGAGAATTTGCTTAGTTTTATTTGTATGTCTTGTACAAATTTGTTCATTAATTTGTAGTTGGAAATTTGGTGGAAGTGGGATCAGAATGCACTTGGAGACCTGGAGTAAGGTTAGAGTACTCTATATAGAGAGAAGCACACGGTATACACTGTGCTTTCAACAACGTAATATTTAAATAGATGTTGCAAGTCTTATTTAAATGCCTAAGAGAAAATTCTCTCTTACCGTGCTGGGATGATAGCTATAACCCTGCTGTGCATGTGGTTTTTTTGTTTGGGTGTTGTTTTTGTTTTTAAATTTTCATGGCATTTATAGCAAAAGATGCATACTGTAGTGAATTCATATCTGGGCTCAACAACTGTTCTCTGAGCAGAACAATATTTACAGTTTTCGTACCAGTTTTATCGTAAGTTAATTTCTCTTTGCAGATGTACTTCAGCGTACTATGTACTAAATTTCTCGCCCCTAAAAAGTTCTGTTTTTTATTGGTTGCAAAATGTTTTTAACTAAGAGGAAAAAAATGTGAATAATGGTGTTTTTAAAGAAAATATCAGACTCTGTGATAACCAAGGATGTGCTCAAGTGGCATGAATACTTCAGTTCCAGATGGGTCAGGTTTAGGGGTCAAGTTGTGAAGAGAAAGCCATCACACACACTTCATCAACACCGTGGAATGAGAGACCAGTGCATTTACTGAGCAATGGATTTCCAGTGAGCGTATAAACTAATTGGTGGATGAACATGCCCCAGGAGCAATGATTTTAAGGTCATAGCAGGCTCAGTGAATTGTGCTGACTTACACTGTGTCTCACTGATAGCTGATCTTACCAATGAGCAGTTTAGAGGCATTCAAGCCTGAACTCTCTTCCATGTGCCTTGAATGGCATGTCAGCGGTCACTGTTTCTGACATCCTTTATATTTGTCCAGTCAGCTCTAAATCTTTAGGTTGGGCTTCGGCATACTCAGGAAAGAAAGGAGAGAAGCAATTATTTTCAGTCATTGAATTCTGAAGATCTTAGTGTTAATTATGCCAAACATGGTTGGTTCATCAACAAACTAGAAACGTTAAAGAGAGAGGAGAGAGGGAACTGATATTTTTGGTGATCAAAAGTATCCCAGTTATAACTTTCTGTTTCTTAGCTTTTACTTTTATTTCTTCTCAATTACTTCGTATTCCCTTTGAAAACATTAGTTAATACTGATTTTTCTATGACGTGGCAAATTCACAAGATGAAAAATTGCTGTAATGTTATTTAAGAAATTAAATAGTGAACATCTTAGTTAGATAGCCCTTCCCTGCTCTCGGTACATTGCTTCTTATGTGAAACATTTTCTTTTGTTTTGGGTAAATGTTTACTCATTCTTTGTCTACTGTGAGTACAAAACAGAACCATGCAGAGGTCCTTTTAAATTTGCAATCAATTAAGGAATGCTACAGTAGCTCTAATTCCCTTTTTTTGGAGGGGAGAGGAAAAGCTAATTTGTTTTATGATTGTTAAGCCTTTGCTGAGAGTGTTTTCTTTAATCTTGATAGTAATTAAGTAGTTTAAAAACAACTCTGTTAATAATTTTTAAATAAAATTCAGCAGAAGGTCTATTCAGCATTGTCCATGAGCATGGACGTGTTGTGTTCAGTGATCTTTATAAAGTAAAAAAGAAGAGTTAACACGCTTTTGGCCTTAGCATTTCATATCTAATAATGATGAAGCTCATATAAAATAATTTTTGTAACCTGAACTTTTAGGAGTGTTTAAGTACAATCATTTAATTCTAAGAACTGTGCATATATTTATACGTATCTATATGTGTGTGTGTGAATTAGGCAGTATGTACAAATACATGCATTCCTTGAGAATGTGGACTGAAAACAGTAATAGAATGTATTTTTTTAATTTCTATTTTCTATTTCTATTTGTTTTTATTTCTATTCTAATAGAATAGAATATATTGTATTATTAGTTTTTGGAGCAAATAATTTATCTTCTGCAGTGTGTGAATATATGTGAATCATCTTCATCTAGGATGTGACTAGCAATCAGGTATTCATCATAATTCTTTTTAAGATAGAAAAAAGCTTGATTAAATCATTTGATGTGAATGATATGATTTGCATAAGGGAAATGGCTTGCTATGCCCTTCCTATGCAACCTGTTTTCCTCAGAGCCCTCCCTTAAGACAGCGAGGAAGTGACCACAGTTGTTCCTACCTGTATGTACAAGCAGTAGGACTGGTTGATAGTCTTGTATGCAATGTTAAAACTTTATAAAACTCATTTGCTTGGCATTTACTAAAATATCTATAAGCAAATTTGTTTCCACTTTATGCAGCTGTATATTTGTATAGAGCTTCGTGCCATTGAATGGAACTCCTAATTTACAGGATTCCAGTTTAGTTCAAAAAGTCACAGAACCTTTTAAGTAGATTTTAATAGCTGTTTAGCAAACATAGGCCTTGAATATTCTTGGCAATTCTCCTTCTCAGATTAACAGGAAACAATCAGAGTTAGAATCAAATATGGAATTAGTTTATATCCTTGCTATGTGTATTAAAGGAAGCAATATTGTAATTAAAATGCAGATAAACATTGTGGAAATCTCACATAACTGTAATAGGATGCCCTCATCATATGATTTCACTTCATTATACTCTATTACTTTATCCTCTTGCTGTGTCTCTGCAGCTGCTTTGTTGGGGGATATCAATATTCAATTACAAAAATTAAGTGATCAAATAAAATTCCTTTTCTGTTTTCTACCAATGTCATTTTAAAAAAATAATACTGAACAGAACCAAAGCATGACTGCTTCAATAACTCAAAAGAAAAATTGCAGATTTTAGCTATTATGATAGTTCTCTGATGTTTTGAAAACATGTTAAGATAGTACTGCCTATGCATCATCCCTTATGTATTAAGAACATTTTAATGTATTGGTAGCTGGCAAAACTAGGAGAATTATGGCTAACAGCCTCCTCCTTATTCTTAACTATTCAACTAAGTAATAACATAAATGTTTCTATTTGACAAAATGGGAGTATTTTTCTGTATGCTGTTGTATATTACGTGCCATTTTAACTTTTGGGTTTATAGTGCTACTGTCTCTCTTGGTGTGAAACAAGACCAGCATCTGTGTGGTGTATCACTTTTCTGGGTAATGATGAGAAAGATGGATCTACTTTTCAAATCATTGTGGGATCACTGAACATGCTGATATCTATGCTCAGAAATTAAGAAAGTCAGTGCTAATAGAATTAGCAATAAAAGCAGTGTAGCTGTTAATACTGAAAATGGGAGAAAGCTAAGACATGAGGAAGAAATTTATCAGCTGGTAGAATTTTAGAAATCCTGGATGATGAGCGAATACCAGTGCCATGATTACAAACTGGGCACTGAGATTGTGGTATTTAGCAACTAAGTAACAAATTTATCAGGTGTAAGAGAGTAGAGAAATAATGGGCAAAAAGCTTTTTCTATGATAATGTGCTAGCTGGCATGGGGGAGAATACGTCAGTGACAAAGTAGGACTCAGAAGATGGAGAGAGCTTAGAGTTTGCTGATAGAGAAGTTCATATGAGTTTGCAGATGGAAGTATTGAGAGAGAAATTTGGAGAAGACTTTAAATAATATTGACAAGAAGGATGTGAAGGGTTCCATGGAAATCTCCAAAAAGAACCTGGTAACATAGTAAGAAATGAAGAATACTTCCCCATAGAACTACTGTGGGGAAGAACATTTTTTATAGAGGTTCTTACTAACATTGAAGAGAGAGAGAGTGGAAAGAGGAGGAATAATATATGATACAGAAGTCTATGGAGAGATGGAAGGGTGAAAATGAAGAAAAAATGCCTTTCAATGTAAGCAAAAGAAAGTAATTAGTATCTTGGTAAATGTTACTGCCGTATTGTGGAAAACACTGTAAAGAGATAATTGATGAAGAAGCAAAAGTAATTTGAATAAGATAAACAGACTGACTTGAGCCAAAAAAGAAGATTGATGGAGTTGTAGCAAGAGATGGGGCAAGCAGAGTGGTGTGGTAGGGCACAGGAGCAAGAGCAGTAATTGTGCTTATGTTTGCTGTGTTTGAGAAACTCAAATCTTAAATTACAAAATGTTCCTTTACTTGACTGGTCCCTCCTCTTTTTTCCGCTTTCTGTTTAAGTATTTTTTCTCATTTTTGCTCATAGTTGTCAATAGTTAGATCGGTTTCTAACTCCTCTATGTATTTAAAATATGTCTCTCTTCTCTCACTATGTTCTTTCCTTTCCACAGATGGTGTTTGTTTATTTTTGCTGGTTGTCATTTGAAATATCTTGGTATCGGTTTCCGAAGGCTTCTGTGTTATTTCACTGAGTACACTGTGAGAACAGATGTGTTCACAGTGTTTTCTATAGTGAATAGAATCCTCCAGTGAACAAGTGCTTCTGTTTGAGTTATGTGTAATCACAGAAAATATTATAGCAAGTAAATGGATGGTATCTCAGAGCCTGAGAGGTATATATGGATGCAGTCCATCTCCAGGTATGTTGAAAAAAGGAGGAGGTATTAGAAATTTTTGTCTTCATGTCATGAAACGATAATGTTAGAATTAAGATAAATCCTTACATTTTCTCATTAAGAACTCTTCTGTGCAAAAATGTTAATGTAATTGAAAGATAGCATTTACTGAAAGATGAATACCAATTTAAGATAGAATCATATACGGTGTTCTTGTAAATGTCAAGAAAGAGAACTGGACATAATTCATAGACAATTTTACTCTGTGTTCTACAAATGTAAGTGCTTTTCTATGTTACCTTGTTCTTAGTAAATCTTCTCACTCAATGCTATGTCCCATATTATATAATCTTTCATTTTATCTTTTCATTCTATCAAGGCACAGCATACCTAGCTAATCCATCAGAAATCCCTTTCCTTATCAGTCACTCAAGAATGGTTATACTGTACAGTATGACAGCATTAGACATCACTTACCGTCCTAAACTACAGATTACTTGGGAGAAAAGTATTTTTTTCTGTTTGAGGATACTTTGACTTTATGGCAACATCATCTTTTGTTTTCCTTGTTTTCTGCTTTTTCCAAAATGACTAAAGATGATGCATCAAAAGTATCACAAAGATACTTTTATTGTACATACCATTATATTTTTTAACAGTTATACTTTTCTTTATGAATTTTTTGGAAATTTTTGAACATTCATGCCTTCATTGTTTATTCAGCATAGTGATTTTACAACATAGTAAAAGTTTTCTGTTGTTTAAGCTAATTTCCATCTTCATAGATGGAGCTTTGATAATACTTTCAGATGTATCGAAGATCAGAGGCCTTGTACACCTTGACAGGTTACTTGAATGGAGTTTTTGACACAGTAGATCACAGCTGCCTCTTTGGAGGTGTTATAATGTGTCATGTTTTTGTGGAGCTGTTAACAGATACTTGACACTAGATATTCTAGGATTCTCAACTGATGATATACCACATAGTACAGAAATATTTGCTATCCTACAATCCTTATGTTAAGCCAGATGAGAATTTTAGTATTATACCTTCAATGCCATGGTGGATTCTAGACCGATTATCATGAGTATTTAAGGAATTTGCATAATTTTGACATAAAAAAGACTAGTGCAGTCTGTCATGCTTGTTAATGCTTCTTACCAAGAACACTGAGAGTATTTTTACGAAAGTTAATAAATTTGAAATATATTTTAGATCGCTCTGTTGTCATTTGTGATAGTATCAAGTAAGAAGGGATGAGTAGTGATATCCCTTGTGTTGTTAGAAATTTGTTTTTCCATAAGAAAAACATGGCAAATATTTGGCAACCTTTAAACAGCACGGACTTGGCTGGTGACAAATACGGTTCATATTTGTATGTACGTAATTACAATTTTTTTAAACTGCGAAACAGTCAAAATGATTTATTCTGCAGCCCTTGAATGAAAATACGGGATTCTGCCATTTTTTAGTAACCAGTGATAAGAGGAACTGAATGAGAAGCTTCTAAAACTGTCAGGCTGAAAATACTGTATATTTCAAATACTATTTAAGTTTGGCATAAAAAAATAATAATGGTGAATGTAATATAATAAAAGTAGGTAAAGGATATATTTGGCTTTGTAAATTCTTCCAGGTGAATCGGGAATAAAGACATTACATTTGTTTCAAACAAAAGTAATAGTGTTATAGAAGTAAAACATAAGACCTTGCACTACGTCTCAACTAATTGTCAGCAACAAAATTCCAACGGGGAATTTCTATGTTAGTCAGTAAGAAAGACCCAGCTATTGGAAAAGAGAGTTTTATGTCTTCTATGCTGCTCAAATAAATTTTAGTATCCTGAATTCTGCTGAGTGCACACTATCCTTTCTGTCCTTCAGGTAGTGCTTCTAACGTCTGTTGGGCATTACGCTGTGTATAGGTCGTGTTTTCATGCTTTTAGCTTTTGTTATTTTTCTTGACTGTAGGCCTAGATAGCTCATGGCACCAGCAGACGTGGAAGGATGTATGCAATGCATTGATATCTCAAACTGATCTTTCAGGTTATTGAGGAACGTAATAATCCCACATTACCTGTGGTAGTGAATGGGGTAAAAAAAGCCCCTCCAAAATTCTTTCCCTGGAGGTCTTGTTATCATTGTCTAAATGTCTTCTTTCTTGATGAGGTAGTGGTGCTGTGTTAATTGAATTTACTTGAAATAGTCATTCCAGTGTTCAAAACTTGTGGCACTTCTTCAGTACTCAGTGACGAAGGCAAATAACGTGTGTATGAATTGGTTGGGAATAGGTTTTCAGAGGAAGAGGAATTGCCATTTATGGTAAACAAATAAGGTAAGAGTTGATTATTTGCAAAGTGATAAAAGTTAACAGTAATGGTTCTCATATAGAATTCATTGTTCAGTGTACATTTTGATTTTAAATTATTCTTTGAAAATTTTAAATTTAATTTTTGGCATGTATTTAAAATAAAAACAAACGGTAAAACAAATGACAGGGAGGGACATAACCTAGGGGACTCAACTTAGGCCAAACCCAGCTGCCTTTGAGTGATACTGCTTCTCATAGCCTCAGTATTATTTACACTGTTGCCTCTAGTAGACTCTTTAGAGAATTTTTGCTGTTTGAGCTACAGAGCAGGGAAGAACTGTTGCTGCCATAGAGCACCTCTTGTTTGGAGAGATCACTTCTTTCTGCATTTCTTTCTCAGCTGGAGAAAGAAGGGTTTGTTCTACACTTTACCTTGCTGAACCTATCTTTGAAAAAAAAAAAAACTCTCTAGCTCATTTTTGGCTTTATTCAGAGGCATAGCACCAAAACCACTGCCAAGGACAGTGCAGTAGCGTATTTCAACCATGTATACAAAGAAAATTCAAGACGATGATAAATTTATCTTAATTGAATTTAAAGAGAAAAGTAAAGCTAAAATTGGGGATTGTGCTATCCAAAGATTACTTTATCTTGGAAAGATTGGAAAAATTATTTTACTGATACTGGCACAATGCTGAGGATTGTGGATGTACTGGTATCTGTACTTGTGAAACTACACTGTATTTGAGTAGTCTTGATCCTCATTTATGTTGCATAGGATATTGTATTTGGGCTGCAAGTCTCTATTATTAACTAAAAAGTCTATTATCAGTTAGTTTATCCAAAGGTTTATATCGGTTTTTCATAGTGCTTTTTGTGTGGACACTTACTAGTACCTCTGCACTGCTTTTGCTCGCTCTTGGTTGTCTTGGTGCTGAAAATCTCTGAGGTCTTTTATTAGCAGACTTTTTTATTTATATAAAACATAGAATAGTTTGGGTTGAAAGGGACCTTTAAAGGTCATCTAGTCCAAACTCCCACAATGAGCAGAGACATCTTCAACTGGATCAGATTGCTTGGAGCCCTGTCCAACCTGGCCTTGAATGTTTTCAGGGATGGGGCATCTACCACCTCTCTGGGCAACCTGTTCCAGTGTTTCACCACCCTCACTGTAAAAAATTTCTTCCTTATATCTAGTCTAAATCTACACTCTTCTAGTTTAAAACCCATTTCTCCTTGTCCTATCACAAGGACATTAGGCGTTCAAGCCTTCTGATAATTTTTGTGGTCCTCCTCTGGACCCCCCAACAGGTCCATGTCTTCCCAGTGCTGGATGCAGTACTCCAGGTGGGGTCTCACCAGAGCAGAGCAGAGGGGTAGAATCACCTCCCTTGACCTGCTGGCTGCACTGCTTTTGACGCAGCCCAGGATACAGTTGGATTTCTGGGCTGCGAGTGCGCATTGTTGGCTCATGTCCAGCTTTTCGTCCACCAGTAGCCCCAAGTATTTCTTGGCAGGGCCACTCTCAATCCCTCCATCACCCAGCCTGTGTTGATACCAGGGGTTGCCTCGACCCTGCACTTGGCCTTATTGAACCTCATGAGGTTCACACAGGTCCACTTCTCAAGCTTGTCCAGGTCCCTCTGGATGGCATCCCATCCCTCAGGCATGTCAGCCACACTGCTCAGTTTGGTGTCATCTACAGGCTTGCTGAGGGTGCACTCAATCACACTGTCTGTGTCATTGATGAAGATATTAAATATGGTCATGAGTAAAATTCATAATTTTCTTCTCTGATGTTGAACCCAGCCTGACAAACATAGCAAATGTTTTGCAGCTGAATTACAAACTCTGCAAAATAAAGTATTGTACTAGAAACTGAGGAACCATAAAGCCCAATGCTGCTACATAATCACTGAGTTGCATCAATGCTGTTCTTGTCTGCCTAATCTAGAAAAATAATTTGTTTTTCTACAAAACAAGGAAAATGTAGAGCTTTTTACACATTCTGTGGGGTTTTTTTCCCCCTTTATTCTGATGTTTTGTTAATGAAAATAAAGAAGTTGGTAATCTGGTCCTAGAATTCATTATCTATATTTGCAAGTCATCAGATCTTGTTTTAGTCTCTGTTTTTTTCATAGCTGTGAGCCATTCTGGCATGCCTTTAGGTTTATGACATCCTGCTGTGTAAGGATGTTTCAACTGTGGTTTCTAGATACCTTTTTATAGTTTTTTTTTTATAGTATGCTAAATTATATCATGAGCTATTAAGACAGGTTATGCATTTGTTAGTTTAAAAACAGCTCTAATAATTTCACTGTGTAAAATATTACAGCATATATGCTTCAGGCATGATTTTTTTGCTAACAGCGTATTATGTATTCATAGGAGCAACAATACCAATTCATACCAGTGGGAATATTATTTAATTTGGCAAATAGAGTATTTTTATTATCCGTATGTTGTTTAGAGTAAATATATCCATGAAAGCAAACACAAAGATGAATGTAGTGTATGTTCACATTTGGTAAATCTTTTGGTTTACTTCCATGAAGTCCCGAATTAGTTGAGTACAAATGGAAAAGCTGTAGTAGCTTTAAAGTAAAATGAAATTGGTTTTGATTTAGTTCAAGTCAACCATCTCATTTAAAATTAGCCCAAAGGTCTTGTAAAAATGCTAGCAATCTAAACATAATAATGCACATTGCCCAATTGCTTCTGTATATGATATAGGTTCAGTGCTGTAATGCTTTGACAGCCCATTACTGAATGTAATGAACAGCTATTTTTAAACAGAAGAAATTCAAGTTGACAGCTTGGCAATGAAATTCAGCTAGTGGCATAATTTTTGTCGTCTTTGGTATAGAGAGTGGATTTCAGTTTAGTTGAAAGAAATTTGTATCATGGACTTTATGGAGCAAGCATTTTTTTGCTTCAGTTTACTAAATACTTTTTGAAGTGCTTGAACTAAAGCTGCATTTTGTCAAATCCTGAAACCTGCACTCCTGTCAGGGTAGAAGACACTCTGTGAGAAGTCAGCGATTAATAAAAATAGGTTGAAATCTTAAGGAAGAGAATGCACTGGAATTGAATTTATAATCACAAACGCACTTTTTTTTTAGCTTTTAGTTTAGTAAGTGAAAACTGTAGCTCTGTAAGCCCCTCAAGAGGGATTTAAGTATGGGTCAATAGGAAATCAAGAGAAGGGACAGAGAAAGTAGCTGTCAAATTGCACGTATTTTGTGGCAGAAATCTATAAATTCAGGCCAGGCTCCCATCTATCATTTTCCTTATCTCAGTTGGCTAGTGCATTGGGAAGCGAAGAAGATTCTAGTTTCTTTCTGTATGTGTGAAGTGTTGTTTGCTCAGGGCTTTCTTAAACAGCCTGTGGTAACAGCACTAAGCCAACGCTGATGGATAGACTAGGAAAATTAAGCAGGGATTTCACAGCCATCCCAGTCCCCAGTTCTTGTGGTTGAGAAAAGGGACTCTTCTGGCCTGGTCTGCCTTCCCTGGACTTCTCTGTGGCATTACAGTAAAACACAAGTTTAAAGCCTATCTGTTTCTGACTCTTCCCAGTTGAGGTTAACAAAATAAAACCCCAAAACAAACAAAAACGGTACCTCTTGGGATCATTAGTGGGTAAGCCTTACGGCAAGGAGGAGGACATTTCTTTTTCAGGGACTAACTCTTGTGCTGCTGCTGTTCCTTCCTACTGGATTGCTGGGACCATCAGTGCTGTGACGTGATTCTTGGCACACCTAGCAACCCTGACTAGCCCTCTCCTCCCTTCCGATGGGGCTCACTCAAACTGGACTGGACTGAATGCCAAGTCACCCTTTTGATTAGTTTCATGTTGCCATTCACTTTTTTTCTTTGAGCTTCTTCCTTATACCTATTAGCCATCGTTCCAGAGCATTGTACAGATTTCTCTTTAGGAGCTGTGTTTGTCTTCCATGTTCTGTAGGTACACTGAAGTAAAGAATAATTCTTTTCACTGCAGGGTTTTAGGAAAAAAGATACGATCCCAGATTCAGTGATTTTAATCATACGCGTGGGATATACATAACTCCCGATTCTAACCATTTCTAAAAATCATCCCATGTCTTGATTCCTTTCCAAAGTTATTGCAGAAATACTAATGGTATTTTAATTTATGAATTATTATCCTTACTTATTTATTTTTGTGAATTATCATTCAGAATGCGCTGCTTCCTTTCAGAATGAATGGGATATATCCGGTCTTTTCTCATTTTGAAGAGTTTGGTAACACACGGGGTGAAGCAGTAATATCAAAATACAGAGTTCCCAATGGTTTTCCAAGATACCATGCAACTCCTTCATTTAGGTTATTTTTGAGAGGTACTGGTATGTTTTTTTCATAAGCAACTGTACCTGCTGATCTCAATGTGTTCTCACTCTGCTGTGACAAACCTGCAGAATACTGTTCATTTGCCCAACATTACTTTCCATGAGAAACCCCCACATGGTTTGTTGGGAAAGAATGCTGAGGAATGCTTGGTGAGAAGAGGCCTGCAACACAGAAACCTCACTCTGCAGAGTTACAGTTTAACAGTTCCCACAGGGTTTGGGAAGAAAGGGCCGACTGTTACAGTGCTATATGATAATTAAGGTGGCATGTGGGGATGATTTAATAGGATTGTCATTTAAATTATCCTTCTGTGAAATGCCCAATAATCACCAGCTAGTCTGTATTCCTCTTTTTTTTTTTAAATAGAAATTTGTTTTTAAATTTTTTTGAATCATCTGAAATTCAAGGAAGGCCGGATTTTAATTCATCGTTTATTTGTACATGCAGGTTGCCTTACCCAAGGGAATTACTGTGTAGAAATGATGACAAGACAAAACAAATGTGACAAGTTTTCCTTACTTGACTTTGTCTATTTGAAGCACTAGAGCTCATACTCATTTTTCTTTTAAATATTTGGAGATCTCTCTGACCCCATAATATAATGAAATACCAATGTTAGTGCTTGGAAAAAAAAGGTGAAGGGCATATTTGTAATGCATCTCCCTGCAGTTCTCCAGGGGTTAGGTTTCTACATCATGTGGAGTACTACAGTATGTACTAATTGGCACCTTTGTTGATAACCTCATTTGAAAGAGCAAGGATTAAGAACCAAATTGCAACCTCCCTGAAGAAAATCTTTAGAAAGAATAGTTAACTGGAAGGCTCTGTTGACTTCCTGCATTTGTCTGAGGTTCTCAGGGGAATGAAACATATACTTCTACCTTTTCCATTTGAAGACATGAATATACAGTGTTTAGTCAGGAATGGATAGAACAGGTTATGTGTGAATGAAGCTACTTTTTTATCTCAGAGAGATTCCTAAGTGCAGTATTTCAATATGTGGTGGTTCACTGAACATCATTCTTAAAATGATTCTTTGTTTCATCAGAGCTTAAATGACAATGTGTGACAGAGTTCTACTTACCTGTTAATCCTGCTGAACCCTTTCCACCAGAGAACTTTAGAGATTTTGGTGTGGAGAGTTACAGCTTATTTAGGGTTTAGAGGCCACCTAGTAAAATACCTCACACAGTGTGGCTTTTGGTGTAGTAGATTTCTTAAGTATGTCCTAAAAGTAAACTACATAAACAGTTCCCTAAAGTTTTTGTGAGTATGACTTAAACAAGTATCTCTTTCTTTCAAAGCCAACAAAGATTGACCAAGATTGAGGAATGGATGATGTGGTCAACTCCTAGAGCAAGACAACAGGGGGTTTTCATGGTGCTGAGCAGCAATGCCTCATGGTCAATGACTGAAAGTATTCTGTCCACATTTTAGTTCTGCACTCTAATCTGAGACAACCCATAATAACATCATGTGCCTGTAGGAGGCTGTGATCAGAGAAACTTAGCCAATGAATTCTGTACTCCTTAACAGGCACTGCCTTGATTGAGTAGCCGAGCTCTTCCCCTCCACCGTTTCATGCCAAGCACCTACATGTTCATGGAGTCCATCTTGGGACATGAGTGGCTGAATAGTAATTTACTCACAAGTGTTAGTGTGTGAATTGAAGAATCTAAAGCAAAGGACAAGCAAATAAAGAATCAGAAATGAAAACTCCTACATTACTTAGGTTGGTGGTATAACATCTCCTACGCTATCGAATGTGCAAAAAGCATTTTTGGAACTTACCTCCTCTGTCTTGTGAACTGTGCCTTTCTAAGTAGAGCCTGTGCTTCTACTCTTCAAAAACTAATACTCCAGTTATGTCTGCTCTTGTGAAACAGCTTCTCAATCATTCTTTTCAGCATCCACTGTAATCATAGCACAAATCCCTATTATGATGGGCACATAACTCACTTTCTGTCTCTCTCTAGAGAGCAAATACCAACATTGCTTGATGGCTTAACAAACAGTTGTGCTGCAGAAGGACTGCTGTCAGTCTGCCTTATGCTGTACTGCTACCAATCTACCACAAAGTAACTTTACTGCTTTGTTTGGCTTTTCTCGTTTGCAGACCAAGTGTGGTTGTTACTCTGCAAAAGTAAAAGTGTCTGTTTTCTGTTGAGAAAATTATTTAAAAAACCTATGGCTGATTGTAGTTATTCAGAACAGGGTCATACACTGAAGGAAGTATTGTCAGTACAAGGAAGTCCTTATTCGCAAATTATTTTATATGTGTAGTTGCAATGAAGTTTTGCTGTAAGGAGCACTTACAGACATGCATTTACACTGGTGTAGCTCAGTTCATTTATGCTTTTCGTTTTGTTATTACTTCCCCTTCTTTTCTTACCCATGAATAACAACACTTACTAAACACTTTTGAAAGCAGTTTGTATGTCTTGAAATACCATGAACTTCTGAGCGAGTTATTTTAGTTGCCCTGACTGCATACGTATATTTTAATTTTACCAAAAAGAGAGAAGTGAGGGAACCCTTATAAAGGCATGGTGAGTCCCTAGCAGTTTTGGTTCTCCTCATGCTTTCATCTCTGGATAAGTTAGAAAAATTTCTTAAATGTCCTTAAACTGATAAAGACACTAACTTAGAGCTGCTCATAACACATCAGGCTTCAAACTCAAAGCACAAAATATAATTATCATATTTCTACTCTTGCCCAAGAGCAGGACTGAGTACTAACCAACCTCCTGCTTACACGCATGTGCTGGAGGCTTGCTGGAGTAAAAGAATTGTCCTGTTTGGTTGGAGACCAGCCAGCTTCACAGGTTTCCTTGTGCTGCAGGAGCACTACCAAAAGGAAGATGTTGTCCTCTCCTGAACACAAGCGTTCTCTTAATGTACGTACATTTTTAAAGCTTACTGCCATTTTGCCACACTTACCTTTTCTTCTTTGTCCCTGAGTTACCAGTGCACCAACTCTCTCTCTCTTAGTAAGAAATAACAACCTATTAAATAGATTTCAGTTGGGCTTTTGGGAAACCATTCTGCCATTCATTAATATTGTATCAGAAGGTAGAAGGGCTGGGGCATTATTCTGAGGATTGTTCTTTGATAATTTTTGGCATCATAGCCTATTTACTTGGTGGGCTGATTCTTTTTAAAACTGTAAAATTATGTATGTATTTAGGTGCATATTACAGGTGTGCACTTAGAGTAAATGCTTTTTTATTTTTGGTGGGAGTGGAAATATGTCACACTCTTTGGCCAGTCTGACTCACCATATATTATAAAATGGTTGATAATACTATTGCTTGACCAAAATTTTTCTCTTTAATTCCTATGCTCTCCTGTCCATGCAGGGAGAGTGGTTGGTTAATGCCTTAATTATAAAATGTTTAAATCCATGCTCAGAAAAGCACTATGTTTATCTTAACATCTGCAACGGCTCTTTGTGCTTTCTTGTGTTAAACTGTAAGTTTCTTGGAAAATGCGAAAATTGAAACAATTATTTATCTACATTTTGGGAAATAACATGAAGTGAAACTTTAGAAACTGTTTTGTAGTTGTCTTTACTGTTTTGTGAATGTTGAATATTCATGTAAATTTGTTGTAGTGATTATGTTTTGTGGCCAAATAGTTTGCCACGCCCTGGAGTTTGTGATAGTTTGCTTTGTTTCAAAATATTTTCTGTTAAGATGATTATACAACGTGTGCCTTTGAAGTTTCACTTTTTTTCTGTTATGATGCAGTGATTTCACTGTGTGATTAAAATAGTATTTTTAACCTTAATGCATAGTGTTCAATTAAAGCAAGATACTTAAACCAGTTTGTTTTGAATGTTACGATGCTGAAGTTTCCCTGAATGGCTTCTGAGAAGAATCAAAACAGCCTTTTAAAAAGATCACACTGAAAAAATAACACCCAAAACAGTAACAGCCTGCTGCTCTCCGCCACCCCCAACATTTAATCAGCAGTCTTTTTAGCTGATAGAGTCCTAAGTGATTTTCTTTCCTACTTAAGGCCATTTTAGATATGCTTGCTAAGTGGACCTAACAGTACTAGTATATTTTATGTTAGCAAGTCATGATAGAAAAGCGCTTGAAGTTCAGGGGGCATTTGTCTCCTTTCTCACAAATTCATTTAAGTACCAGTCTTGCCATAGCTTTAACTGGGGCAGACAACCATACAAATGACTTGAGATAAAATGAAAATAATGGACTGAGCTGGGTGCCGGGGGTGGTAGTTACACTGCATGCACATCAATAAGCATTGAGTGTTATTCTATGCTAATGTAAGCCTGATGGATCAGCTTTCGCTTTTAGCCTAGAGGACCATTAAGCACTAGAAGCTGGGTCAAACTGATATAGTAAGGCAGACGTACCCTAACGGTTGGCAACAGTAGTTAACAAGCAGTAATTTGCTATGTGTGAGACTAATATTGTTTAAAATCTTCATGATCAGAACAAAGATCAGAGAAAGGATAATACTTCTCTGTTTAATTTTCTTTTGTAAACTGGATTCATTCTGGGGAAAAAAAAACCCACTAAGATGCAAACATGAATAAAGCATGGAGCAGGTCTTTGGAAACAGTTAATGTATTATTGTATGTTACAGAACATCAAAACATTGCATACGATTTTCAAAAAATGTAAGGAAATTCTCATAGGATTATATTGCATAAGTGAAATAGATGATGTATTATTTTATTTCAAGTTAAATACAAGTCATTGCTCCTAAATATTCTTGATAGCCTTGAAAGTGTGAAAAGAAGAGTCAAATGTGACTGAGTTACAGAAATATTCTGAAGGTAAATTTGAGGAAGTATTTATGTAGATTTGACTCTGGAGAGAATTTTGTCCTTGACATCACAAGAAGATGATAACAAAGTGTTATCTTTATTCTGTTTTGCTTATACCTAGGCACTGTTCTCTCAGATACAGATACTGTTTAAGTAGGTGGCCAGATTTAGCTGAACATACATCTAAATGTAAAGAGTTATTTGTTTTCCATCTGTTCTTTAAAATATTTTTATTCACTATTTTTTAGATTTTATTGCATTTGTAGAAAAGTTGTGTATTGAGCTTTTGATAACCAAAATCACATTGGCAATGCTGATGAACATTTTTTAAAAAAAATCAATATAGTGCGTTAAATAAGGTATATCACTGTTACATTTCAAAGGCATACTGAGGAACTAGGCTGTACTTCGTTTAGGCTTTGATCTTTTTGCTTCAGTGGTGTGGCCTTAAGCACCCTCAGCTTAGCTTTGCTCACAATTATTCAAAATTTATGCCGTCACAGTTTGTGGTGCAGTTGGGAATTTATTTTTTTCCTTCTTGCTAGTACAGCGGAGCTTGGTGAGGGAAGATGAAGTGGTCCATTGTAGTAACACCTTCTATAAATTTTGGAGAATGCTTTTGCTTGTCAGGAATGAGCGAGACCTCTTGCATAACAGCAATACTGTAACATTACCTTTCCATTGGATAACTCAAATGATGGCTAAAGAAATATGTGTGTTGAAGATAGGGGCTTTTTTTAATGTATCTGAATAAGAAGACATGGTTCCAGATTATCTGGCCTTCAAATCATCTTCATGTTATCTGTGTAATACAGAAATAATAGGTGCTTCCTATCTTAGATCTAGAAATAAAAAATTGTCTAATTCGTTTCCCTTTCTGCTTACTTGAGAACTACTTGTGTTGGGATTTTTTTGAAGCTTACAAAGGAAAGAAGGTAGCTGTAAGTATCTTGCTTAAAATGTCCTTTGGACCGTTAACCTTTCCATTAGCATTTTTTTTTGAGTTTTTACATATTATGACTAAATTTAACAGCTCTTTTTCATGATGTTTTGTGTGTGTGAATTATTTTTGGTTGCATCATAAACTTGTTTGAAATTTAGGACATATTGAAAAGATAAACCTTAAACCAGCAATATTTCTTTTACTCCAGGCAAAATTCATGTTTGGAGGTTTTTTCCTTCAGTGCCTGGCTAGCCTTGATGTTTTATGTAAAGGTGTTGTTAGAAGTTGGTTTGGCGTAGCATAATCTTATTGATTGAAATGTGTTTACTTTCCTGACATGAAAATAGGAATTTATCATTCAGCTTCCACTTAATTAGAAGAATATTTGTAAAAAACGAAAGTTATAAAACACACCTCAATTCACAGAACAGAGAACATAGAAGGGTGGGTAGTTAGTTTTTCTTCGGTTTTGGACATTAAAGGAAAAAAGCTATACTGAGGTAGATGCCTGTTAATTGCTCATGTTTTCTTGTAGCAGGAGTGATATCTTCTACTATGTGTAAAAAGGTGAGAGTAACTCATCACAGAATGGGAGTAAAAGTCCAGAAATGAGATAGTTTGAGAAAATCTTATAAAAAAAAAAAACAAACCCAAAACAAATGCCAAAGCTTATGATTTCCTATTATTTCTAGGGTACTAAGAAAAGGGAGAGAATAATACATACTGAAGAGTTGGACAGCCTGTCCGTGATGTTGCAGGAAGTACAGGTGTTTTTTGTGGAGGATCTAATCTATTGTCAGTGGAAAAATTTCAGTGAGTCTTAGGTAAAGGATGAAAATGAAAGGAATATGCATAAGGGATTTGTCTGTGTCATAACTGTAGGCCTTTTTGCATTTTCTGAAGCGTAACAGCAGCAAGCAACAATTTCATGCCCATTTAACTAAAGGCAAGATCAGACCTCAGTATTTCCTGTCTAAATTAGCATCAGAAGAAAGCATCGATCTTGAGTAGATTTCTGTAAGAGTTTAGTGAAAGGAGAAAATGTAGGTATTGGCTTTGTCCCTTTCTAACTAAAGTAGCTTGGCAAACAGTGTGTTAAGCTTTGAAGAAGCCTACAGCAAAAAGGGAGAAAACCATTTTGGACTGTTTAGCATCTCAGGAGAATTGTAGGCAGAAACTTCAAATGATCCTTGCTCAAACCAGCACAATCCTTTATCCACTCAGGCTGTGCTTATGCTTCTTCACTTGATCCCTGAGGGACTGACTTTTTGGCTTGACTTTTCAGCTCGTCAGCTACCTTGACAGTAGTTAGTAAAATCAGTGTACTAAGCACAGGGCCATCTATGCAAGGCAGACACAAATTTAGATGAGGCTGAACTTACTGTCCCCAATGTTGGAGACAGTTTGGAGAATTATCTACATACTCTACTGTCTTAAGTAACCACCAAGACTGCAGCCATGTTGTAGAATTGATAGACTTCAAGGGTGAGAACTGCCATCACAAGAAACAGAGGGACTGGAAGCCCTCTGTCTCCTCATTTGGGTAGGTCCCAAACATTTACTGGAACAATTTGAAAATTAGGAAAGAAATTGCTCTGAACAAAGATGCTTTTCCTGGTTCAGGTCAGATCTGCTAAGTCATATTCACATTTTATTCCTGAGTAAGGCATCAACTTAAAAAGAATTTAAATCAGACCCTTTGTGCAATAGGACTACAAAACATGTGCTGCGAAGAGCGATGCAGTCTTTCTAAGATGGAGATTATACCAGGTGAGCTAAAATTGCTAATGATACCAGTTCTTATAAACTTGAGCAGGGGACAACTTGCCAAGTAAAAGGGCTGAGATGCTACAGGTGACAAAGCTTATTAAGATTATATGTACTGATGGGGAATTCCAGGCATATACCTAACTTGTCATTCCAATATAAATCGGTGACTGAGTGAATTGACTCTGGGTCAGATCTCTCATTCATTATCATGACCTGTTGTCTTGGTGATTGGCTGGGAACAGACTCGAAGGCGACTAAGACTTTTAGGAGTGACATAGAACTTTGGAAATTGCATCCTGAATTGCTCACAGAAAGGAAAAGAAAGTGAGAATGCTTTGGATACTACTGTGGAAGAAAAGAGGTTAGAGAATAGGAAGAGCTTTCATTAAGGTGTTAGGGTTTTTTATGTTGACCTGCAGTATTAACAGATTTTGAAATTGTGCAAGAAAACGTGGATTAATTCCCACCATTTACTCTGATGTCTATGACTTCCTAACAATTTGGTTTTGACAAAAGTAAGAGAGGTTTTGGGAGGAGTGAAAGTTTTCCTCTGGGACTTGTACATACTTATAGGAAACCCAGGTTAAAAGGCAGGCTTTTTCCACCTCTAGTTTGTTTGAATGAACAGAATAATAATAATGGGGGAAAAAAGGGGGGGGAGGGGCAAAATAATTTTGACCACCTGTAATGTATATAAGTAACAAAGTGTCTACTACAAATTGTGATGGGGAAGCAAATATTAATTGAAGCTTGTGAATTGTTACATAGAAACATTACAGCCTAAAATCAGAACTCTTATTTAACAAGAGTTTGGTATATTTTTGCAAAAATTTGGGGAAGTAGTTGCTGTTTCTCTTTGGGAGAGACTATTTCTGAAGAGGAGGACAATACATTAAATATGAACTGTGGTGTGTAATTGTTTAAAATGGGATTTTAAAATAGTGCAATTTACAATTCATTATATTTTTATGAAAAAGTCTCTGTATAAGACAATTAAAATGTTCTTCCTTTTTTAAAATAGTACTGTAGAACTGCAGTGCCTGTGTCAATACTGTAATGTAATATTCTACCTTCAAAGAAAAACATAGCTTTAAAACTGTTTATACCAAGTACATTTAAAATGATGACACTACAAGATTCTAGAATTATATTGCTATAAAGTAGAAGTACAAGGTTTTAGTAATTCTCTGAAGCTCAAGAATTTTGAAAATTGAAATGATATACATCATGGTCAATGTAGTTCTCAGCTGTTCATATTCTAAAGTCAGTTGAAGGGACCTGCAGCATGTGAGCATAATGTTAACAATGTGTATTTTCAACCCATTTATTCTTCTAATAATTTTGTGTCATATGTTAATAGATGTAGTTTACTTTTAATGTGCTTTGTGTAATGTCCCTATGTTAAGTAAATGCAGAGATTATAGGAAATAATTGACTATGTATTGTAATTTTTTTATTGTTTTGTCCCTTTGAAGATATGGGGCTTCATAATCACATCAAACTATTAGTGATGACCTATTCTTGTAAAGTAAGTCAAGTAATCATATCCACATTATTTAATTACATGATTTCAATAGAAAAAAAAGAGACTACAATGGCTACGGGAGATTGTATAACAGGAAGGAGAAATACAATAGCTTTCTGTTTCTTGAAGACTGAATTCAAATCAAGTTCAAACAGAAAAACATGAATGCTTTAACGTATCAGGCTGACCCGATTTTAGGATATATGCAGAACTGTTATGTAATTTTGCAGATCTGTTAAGTTTGATTTGAAGAGGTCCAGGTTTGGTCTGCCTGGACTATAAAAGCAAGGCAGGCAGGATTTTGAGAGTGAGATAGATTATTCAGACTATACTGAAGATAATTAATAGTTCATACCTATGAAATATAATTCACTTAAGGGCATAGAAATCATATTATAGGTTATAATGTTCATGACCTACCCTGTGACTGAGTGCTTAACTTCAGCTCCACCATGCTTTGAGCTATGTATGACTAGTGATATGCAAGCTACTTTAAATACAGAGTGTTACCTACATAGTCAAACACTTTTCCTGGGCATGAGCAGACTAGAATGGAGCAGAAAGTTGCTGCTTTTGCATCTTCCCCACCTTCCTTGATTAGGCACCAAGGCAAATCAAGTTTAGGATCCTTTGGATTTTTGGTAGTATCTCTTTTTTTTTTTTTTAAATTTTCTTGCTTGTACAGCAGCAATGAGTACAATAATATAATTACTTACCTACTTTAGTAGCAAAAGTTGCAGGCAGATAGTGAACAGCAAGCTGGAGATGATTATATAGTAAACCCACTATATCTATAAGAAACATCCCAGGGAAAACATACAACGCGGGTATGAAGAAGATTTAGATTATCAAAACAACTAGAGAACGAAAAAAGGCTGGATGTGATTGGGTGACTTAATACAGGGTTATCAGAGATAGGAACACTTCCTATATAGTTAAGTATAACCATCTGTTTTTTAAAAGAAAAGAAATTTCCTGGTCCTCATATGATTCTAAAAAGGTGTTTCAAATCAGTAGGAATACCTGTTTTTAAGGCTTGTGAGATTGTTCTTACAAAACACTTGGTTTTGATTGAGTAATATCTGGAATGGGTTTTTGGTCTCCAAAATTAGAGAGACATCAAGATGACGGGTCCAAACCATGAGTTACTACAGTAATGTAATATTTTAAAGCAATCTCCATTCCTAAAACACAGGCGAATAGGAGTTTTTGTAAAATTATGGGTATTACTCTTGGAAAAGCCTTGATGTATTTGCTAGATTTCTCTGCTGTGCCTAAATAGGTAGCAGGTTGGGGAGCAGATTTCCTTTCCTTTGAAAATCAAATTTAAAAACAGAGTTTTCAATTTGTTTATTTTTCAGCCTTGAAGGAAATTAATCCAATAATGATAATTAAAGCAAAACACCTGTGGAGGATAGGAGAGAACATTAGGCTGTGGTGTCCCAGCTTTTCTCTCTTTGGTTTTGGGTTTGTGGTGGTTTTTTTTGGTTTTTTTTTTTTTTGACCAAGTGAGTTACATTTTTGTGGGTTTTTTTGGAGTGGAGGTGTGTGTGTATTTTAATGCAAGCTGGAGAGGCCAGGGAGTGGTTCCATGATGTTAGCCTAGCAGAGGAGAGGAGAGAAGAGTAGTAACTCCCCCTTTCAGTGGTGGCCTGTGTATCAGCTTCCTGCAGCGCTTGCTCTAATTGCCCACTGCTCTCCTGCCCTCTTTGATGGCCTTGGGCTGCTGTCCTCTGTCTTGTGTTGTGTAAAACAGCTATGTGTCTGTGGAGTTAGTAAGTATATCAATCTAAAGGGAAGAAATGTTTTGGGTTTTTTGGTGGTGGTTTTGTTTGGTGTTGGGGTCTTTTTTTGTGGATTAGCCTTTCATTGATTTTGCTGTGCAACCCAGTATCACCAAATCCAGTGCAGGAGTGACAGTGGGAATGTGTTGCTGGGACCAGGAGTGAAGAGGTTAAGAAGAGGAGAGAGGCCGCCTCTTTGGGCAGTGAACCACCATTAGATTGGATCACATCACATAAAATTGCATCTGAAAATAGTTTGTATCCCTGAAAGTAGAAGTCCTACTTAAGACAGCAGACACAGGTTCACATTGGCTCCGATTCAGGTAGAGAAAAAACTCAAAGCTGGTGAGATTTGACAGTACAGTTAAACCAATCTAATATCTAACTATGCCCAAAGGGAGCTTCTGCACTCCTTTGTACAAACTTCCATCCTGACTGCATTTCCATCACTTTCCTAGCTACCAGCATGGTCAACGGTTCTGACTCCACATCAAACTATACCGGGACAGAATGCCAGTGGGGACTGTTAATTTTAGGGTTTTTTGTAGGTCTGATGTTCTAAAGAGGACGGAGGACAGTCATGGCATGCCTTTGGGTTTTGTTTTCTTCCAAAGGCATAGGGAAGTGTCAGCCTATGAAGTGAATTGAATTGTGCTCTATGGCACTAAAGTAGTATTTTTTTTCTATTAAAAAACAAAATTGGAAAGTAAGATGGAAGGATAGCTTTCCCCTACCACTGGAAGAAAGGCTGAGTATTTCTAATACTGCCCCTAGATTTTCAAGCAGTGGCAAATGGCCAAGGATATGCTCACATCTGCCTTTTTACAATATTTCAGTTTCCTTGTAGCTGTATCGTCATTAAGACCTAAAGGGAATATGTAGAGAACAAATTGTGCTATTGTTTGTGCCCAGGTGAAGAGATACTGGTGTCTTAAGAATGTCTCAGATATTTTCTCATGTTTCTTTCCTGCTTTTGTAATTTCTTTTGGGTACTCAATGTTCTGAATAATATTTATTTGTATATCAAACCTCAATAAATACATACTCAATGCTTTGCAAAATTCCGACTTTAATAACGTCCCTGTTTTAAGACCTTGCTCTTATGTTCTTTTTAATTTGTTCTAATCAAACCAATAGCAGAGTGGTATATGGTATTCAATGTCTGCTTACCTTTAAGCTCCCTGTTAATGCTATTCCTCTTGGAGAGCTGTGCCCGGTATTTTATTTATTTTGATAATGTGTGCTACTTGACAGAGAGAATCTCTGTTATGAGAGTCTCTTTGCTGTAATGTTACTTTACCTAGGCTTCTAAATACATTAAGTCTAGTTTAAATTTGCCCTTTTGCTCTGGCATAATTTTTCTTTACTCGTGCCAGTCTTTCAGGCATTAAAGAATAATGTCTTTAGGTATTCAAATAGAATTATGATCCTTAGGATTAAATGTAGAGGAGGTAGAAGCTGGAGAGAGAAAGGTGACATTTTTGTAAAATTAGGTATTTCTAGTCCTTCCACTTAAGAAGTAAGAAAACTTCCTTTTGTTTTCTTGATTAGTCAACAAAACTGCATTGACTTTCTGCACAATTGCTTGCTTTTTAATTAAGTCAGATATATTGATTTGAGAAATCTAAACAGCAAACGTTAGTGCTTTTCTGTGGGTATGTATGTGCATGTGGTTGAGCATATATTAGTCAGTCTGATATTACTTGGGACTTTCAAGTTCAATGTATTTTAATGTTTTTTATCTTCTTCTTTGTAAGGCTATTTTGACGCAACACTTGTGTGTTTGATGAAACTCCTGCCTAAATAGAACCAATCTTATCCTACTTGAAAGTTTTGTGGTTTTATTTCAACTTATGCTTTGCAAGGAACTTTGTTTGGCTATGGGCCCGCTAATACATCACAGCAGATAGTATTGTGTTAACAGCAAGGGAATTTTTGTTTTTCTGCAAAATTGCTTTTATAGAACTGAATTAAGAGTTCAGGGGCTGCAATTTCCTATCCCAAATCACCTTGCTACTACTTAGACTCCACGCAGAAGTTGGAGTTTGTTTTAGGAAACATGGAAATGCTTTTAAAGTAATGACTTAGAGGTAAAACATCAGCAAAAGTGGGGACACCTGCTGTTAATAAAAGTGCCTGCACATTCATCAGACTTGCATCCCCGGTAGAGGGAACCGCTGAGTAAAATCCTGACCAATCTTCTTGAGATCCTATAGGTGGCAGCAGTCACTGCAATTTAGGAGGTTAACAATGGAATGATTTATAGGTACGAGAATAAAGATGTCATAGCTAAGCTAATGGGATCTTTCTACGGAAAAGTGCTGCTCTTTGAAATATGATAAGTGAGAAGAATGCCACTTAATTTTTTAGTTTGCTTTTAAGGTTTGACTAGTTCTTTGTCTATAAGTTTAATATTTAATATTGTTCCTAGACAGGTTTTAAGGTAGCCAGAATTTTATAGTGCCATACTATGAAATACGGTTCTTTGAACAGGCAGAGGGAAAGACCTGATGGGAATTTTAAAAAAGAACAAACTTTTTTTAATTCTAATGCTGGGATTACAAATTCTGTGTTACTGTGTAAGATTTTGCCTGATAATCGGAAGATTTAATGGTACAAAGTAAGCAATGTTACTTTACTTTTGAGAAGCCTGCCTGAAAGTTGTTTTTCTAAACTAAATGCATAATAACACAGTTGCTATACTTCAAATTCTTTGCATGAAGAAGCTTCGGAACTGAGGTGCCACATTTACGGAATCATTTTTGCTCTCCAGAGTGAAGGAGAGAAGCTTGCCATTTGAACTTCATAAACATAAGAGCTTAGTTAAATTACCCCAACTGAATTAATGTGTGCTGCTTGTAAATATATTTTATTGTATACGCCACTGGGCAAGTACCTATGCTGTTTTCATTTTTAACCTAAACCTTTTATTAGTGACAAGTGAATTGAATTTGATCTCTTTTCCTCAGAAGTAACACAGCACAAGAAATGTCTTGCCCTGCTGCTGGAAAAATTAGGATTTTTTTTTCTTTGTGTTTTTTGTCATGCTAAGTATTTTACCCAGTAATTTTTTTCAAATTGTGTTGAAAATCATTGAAGCTCATCTCTTACCTGTTTTAGGAAGAAAAGAGTATAATCACCTCACTCATATAGTTTCAAATAAAGTGGTAAGAAGTGGACTTTCTAATACGACAATGGAACAATAAATAAAAACCGTTTGCTCCTGTATTAGCGCGGATCTCTCTCTTCTGGGTGAATGCATTACTGTACCCTCCTACATATATAAATACATTCTCTTTAGATGGAACATTTGCCTAGCTAGCATTTTTCACTGTTAAAACCTTCACCTGTTCTTTAGAACATACTTTCATGTAGGTGCTATATAATGTTGGAAACTTCTCCGTATTAGTAGTTTGTGCAATATCGCCAGAAGATAAAATTTCAAAGACCGATATCGTTAAATCCCCCGTACAGGCAAGAAAGTAAAAATAAATCTCTTTTGTTCTATGTTTAATAGTCTTACTGTGCTTTAATGGATGTTTACAATGTCATAAAATGAACAGCTTAAAATGTAACTGCAGATTTTAGGGTTTGTTTTGATATGTCTGGTAGTCCTACGTTAAGTCTATCGAAAGGAATTTTTTTTTTTCTTTAGAAAAGACTCGGGTTTTTTAATAGGGAAGTACTGCTTATTACCATATGCACTGAGACTCTCAGCTGGTGTGTTTCTAAATCACAAGTGAGATAATAAATGATTTCATATGGCCTTTGAAGTTTGACTGTTTGCACTGAACTGTCTAAATAGAATCATTCATCAATCAGGGGCAGAATTCATATATAGCTTTGAAATAGTCCTTAAAACCTCTGAAAAATGTCTTGCAGAATGAGACAGCACCAAAGCAATTTATTAGTCAAATCTTGTTTGACATATTTGTGGCAGTAGCTCTGTTTGGCAGACTTCTGTGGTCCTAGTGCAGGAATCAGGTGAGCAGGATCAGGACCTCTCCATGTTTTTTGTCTTCCTATGAACTGTAGATGTGCATACATAGCATTCCTCTCTTACTGAGACACAAAAGAAAAATACCTCTTAAAATACTTGAAGTGGTGAATAAAACTTTCCAAATACTCAAAACACTAATTAGTTGCTGCACAGCTTTTCTTCTATGTTGACAGTGACTATAACTGACAATATTTTAGGGTTATTTTCTTAATTCTCATTGATTATTTTCTTAATTCTTCTTCTTTATGTTGTCAATTGTTCTTTGCTAAATATTATCCAGTAATTACCCAAGTAAACAACATTATGTTAATAACAAATTGATTCAGAATTTCCCACAAAAATCTGATACATTTTTCTTTTAGTTCTTCAGTGTAATCAGCGACAGGAAACAAAATAGTTGTTGCTGTGTGCTTTGTTCTTTATGTGAAAGTCAATCACTTGCTTCTCTGCACCTAGGAGAGTTTTGGTTTTGAGAACTATAGCGTATGACTTGAATTCTGTAGAGCATTAAAAACATTTCTGAGAGGTGATGAACACTCGGCTTATGTCAGTGTAAGCAAGCAATTTGGAAGCAGATCATTAGATCAAAGCAGTTGGTGCTAAGGCTTATATGTTTGCACTGAAGCGGTTTAGTTTAGGGATTCTACCTCGGACTAGTTTTAGCTTAGACCATTGGATGAAATGCTGCCACCGTAGGAGTGATCTGAAGTTGTTTGAGGGACCAGTCATTGGTTTGGACCCCTGTGTCCCTGGTGCAGTACAGATGACGCAGACCTAGAGCGGAGCTTCCAACTGAGTGTCCTCTAAAAAGAATCCAAGTTGACACACCAAAACTCCTCCTTAAAGGTGACACAAATGTGCAGAGTGAGGACAGCTGGGAGGTTCAGTTCGCTTGAACCAAAGTGTGTATGTAACGCGCAGCCTCAGGATTCCCAGTGCCTTCAGAGTGCTCCAGAGGTTGAAAGGACCTGGTGCTTTGGGAAGCGCTGGAAGGAAGGAATTGTTACCTCTGCTAAGTGATCATCAAAATCAAGATATATTTTGGGGGAGAGGCTCAAGATGTTAACATTAGTTTTGAATGTAACTGGTAAATTTCTGAAAATTTGTACCATTGAGTGCAATTGCAGGGATGTTATATAATTAGGTTTAAGCACTATGATTGCATGTGATACGCTTTTAATGTAGAAATCCAGGGAAGGCTCCAAGCACTTTGCAAGAATGCATAAAGTACTATTTGGAATATCACTGTAATTTAGCAACTTTTCACTGCTTCTGCTGTGCTTTCATAAGGCCCCTTCCTCTTCACCGTCACCACCTTTCATGGATTTCATGCATCCTTCATTGTCTTTGACTCTAACTTCATGCACCAATGGTGCTTTTAATTCAAGAGAGATGATGTGAATTATTATCTTGCATAGAATGATGGTGGAAATAGAAAGCTGGACAAGGTCATCAGCAAAGGGATGTGAGTGTAGTTTCTCTTAACTGTGCACCAGTAACTACCTCATTTCCAATAGTAAAACAGTTCATTAGTGTTAGTGCTTTCACTATGAAAAAGTAACTTCTCCTTCTTGTCCTTGTACAGCTGCTTCTATGTTGTCACCCAGAGGGGATGTCTCCTGAATCATCTTTTCTTTCAGTTCTGTTCATAAGAAATCAGCTTAATGGGACTAAGGAATAAAGTCGGCATGTTTGTTTACTTGGAATAATTTAGTTCACTATAAAATAGACGGGTTCATGCCTCTCTTCCTCTGCCTTAGTAGTTAATGGTATATACCCATTAATGTCTGTAATGCGGACCCTCTGTCTTCATATTTGTTTGGACAATGGCCAGTATAAGAATGTTAAAAACTCTGTACTGTATCAGATCAAAGATCAGAAGTTGTCTGCTTTTCTAGAGAGGTTATCAGTGATTCTCCAGGAAGGAGAAAAGGTAGAGAGTGCTGTTTCTCTGAGACATTGGCTTATGTGAATCTGTGATTTAGGAACTTACTCAGTTAAAGATGGTGCATATGTTATTTTTTTAACAGTTTTAATGATGTATCTTCCATAAATTGTCTGAACACTTGCTGGACTGACTCATGCATCCAGTGGCAGAGCATTCCTTATTTAACTCATTTAACCATGAATTATGTGAAAGAGTAGTTTTCCATGTTTGTTTCACATTGCTGCTATGTAAGTATGTTCCCGAAATACAGATTAGTAATAAGACAGTACTAAAGTGAAGTCCCTACAAAGAAATGCCACGCCTGTGCGCACCTTACTCGGATGAGAATTTCTTCAATGACGAGTGTTTATTTTTCATCGTGCTGGGACAGCGTGTGTGACCACAGGAAGAAACATTAATTTACCCAAGAGCGTTGTGTTTCTTCAGTCCTGTATATTGTAGTTACTGGGACACAGTAGCAGCATCCCCCAGAACTCGATGCTTACTACCTCCTCCTACCACGGACAGATCCTGGGACGGGTGGTTGGGAATTCCAGTAAGTGCTGTGCCACTTTACTCTTGCCTTTCCTTCTTCCTCCTGCACGAAGCAGGTTCTGAACAGAATGTTTTGTAGGGTTCGTCCCACATTGCCATTGGTTAAGGTAGTGGCTGCTAATTTGGGAATGTCCAAAAAGAAATATAAGGGTGTTTATGCTGTTTACATTTTTATTTAGCTTCAGACCTATGCATATCATAGAATCATAGAATCACTTGGGTTGGAAGAGACCTTCAAGATCATCGAGTCCAACCATAAACCTATGCCAAAACCACCCCTAAAAAACCATGTTCCTCAGCACCACGTCTACCTGTCTTTTAAATACCTCCAGGGACGCCGATTCCACCACCTCCCTGGGCAGCCTGTTCCAATGCTTGATAACCCTTTCGGTAAAGAAGTTTTTCCTAATATCCAACCTAAACCTCCCCTGGCGCAACCTGAGGCCATTTCCTCTTGTCCTATCACTTGTTACTTGGGAGAAGAGATTGACCCCCACCTCGCTATAACCTCCTCTCTGGTAGCTGTAGAGAGTTGTAAGGTCTCCCTTATCTATGATGTAGATCTATATCTTATGTAAAAAATACTCTATTTTTCATCTTAATAATACATTGTTACACTTACTTCCAAAGATCTTTTACTTTATTTCACTTAAGACATTTCTATTGGTTTTAATTTTTTAATTTTTTCCCCATTTTTTTCAGATATAAGTTGCCCAAACAGACGTCTGTATTATCGATTGCTTTATGTATATCAGTTTTAATCTTTTCTCCTTTTCAGACACAGTAGAAATGCTTTAACACCTCTGGGTCAGATCATGTTCCTTTTCTCTTAGAATTTGCATTGCCCTTGTGGACCCTCCTATCAGTAGTGTGAGTTACTTATGTTCAAGTAGAGAGAGTATTTGAGAATTTACTTCATCATATATTACTATTATTAAAAAATAACATTCCATTCTTCTGTTCTTTTGACCACTGTTTTGTGTCAAATATGTATTTTTACTGAGCTATATACAAGAAGAAAATTTTTCATGAAAATACCATTGTTAATATAACTACTATGTATATCTCAGCACAAACTGTTTTAACAGGGATAATGTTGAATATGTCTAAATTAGTATGTATGTGCCAACATGAGGTTTTTTGTTGTTGGATTCTTTTGGGATTTTTCAAAGTTTTCCCTAGCTCAGTCTGATCTGAACCACTCTGCTGTTTGCAAATATGTGATGTTTCTTCTGTTTTCCATAGAATGAATAAATCTATGACAATAATAATTTCTATACAAATTGGGAAGCTGGCTGCATTATATCTTCCACATTGTAAAACAGACCATTTCTTATAATTCTGTCTCCTATACCCTTTTCCTGGAATTGGCTCCATATCGTTTGAAATCTTAAGTTCTCAATGTGACTTTTTTCTATTATACTATTGCTAGTTATTTTCTTCATTGCTTGCTGTGATAAATTTAATCTTTAAATTTATCTTTTTAGCTGTAATTATGGGGCTTTAAAAGTCCAGATAGATCTATCAGTTTTACTTTACACATTCTTGTTAAGCTACCTAAAGAGTTGTAGTAGACGGAGGAGATGTGCTTTTCTCTTAAAATCTGCCATGATACAACTTTATCATGTTTATTATGGCACTTCGTATATCTCTCTATCTTTAATGGTGATAATGGCGATTTTATTTGCTACCTTCTAATTTTCCTGAGCAGAGTTGGGTTTAGCAATCAATGGTCACGTTCTCTTTAGGAAGACTGTGACTGAGGGCTGTGACCATATCACAGGAGAAAGGAGCACATGCTATAGTAACTAGTATTAAGTAAAAGCTAAGGCCCCATTAATAAGTTCCTGGTGAAAATTTATCATGTGGCGCTTTTGCGTTTTGGGTTTTTTTGGTAATTAAGTTTATAATCAGTTACTTTAAAGACCAGGTGAATATGAATGAAGGTAGAACCTGCTCATTGCCACTGACAACAAACACTATTGTCTTAACCTCAGTAAAGCTTTGGCCAGCTAAATGTTGCACAAAATATTTGTTTATTTATCATATTTTATTGCTGTAACAAACTTTATTTTTCATATCCATGTCTTTTTGTTGTTGTGCACATACTAGGTAATGGAGAATTTCTGACAGATGAAGCGTGGTGTGCAGTAGATTATGATGAAATGTATCTTGCTTCTCTTTCAGTTGGTGGTTCCTCAATGATTATACTAATCCATGTGCTATAATGAGTAATCTTCTGAATTTGATTTCCAGTAAATATTTCTCCTTTTTTTCATTAGACCATGGCAATAATCTTCTGGTTTAGAAACCTGTCTTTTGTAACAAGAAAAACTGGCAACAATTGGAAAAGTTAGTAATACGATTTTGTCATTGAAAGCAGAAGGATCAGTTTTAAATGGGTGTTAGGTATGAACAGTGTTATCTGGGAGTTAGATATAGCGTTATCAATATTAAAATATTGAAACTGTATTGATTTGTATTGATCTGGGTTAATTGTTACTCCAAAGTAGACACTATTAAAATTAATGAAGTCTATATATTAGATAGGAACCATCAGAACTCCATAAGTAAGTATAAAATTCAGCAATATGTCATGGGAAATCAAGTGACTCCAGGGCTAGTAGTTGTATACAAGGTAGACATAAATAAACTCAGAAAAAATAATTGTTGCGTGGCTTGACAAAAGTAAAATTACTGTTGGCAAAACTAAGAATGTTCACTGCTTTGTCTCACGTAGTTGTCTTCTGCGGAAGAGTTCTAAGTCTGAAACTACTCCAAGTAATTGATTTGCCTCATAACACACAAACCTAAAAGGGATGCTTTACCAATATTTGCTTTTCTCTAGGCAGAGTCTTCGGGTCTGGTAGTGACTGAGTCTCCGTAGGTTACTTTTCCCCATCTCCAAACACTTTCCAGCAGGGAAATTAACAGGGATGATAGGTCTTATAAGCAAAGCATCGGCTTCAGAATCTGAAGACTGTAGTTTATTTCCTGGCTCTGCTATTGTGTGCTTTTGTGACTTTAAGTCACTTGGAGGCAGATCCAGAGGCCAATAAGGTTAGTAGTAGGACTTCTATTTGTGTTAGGCTTGTTGTGCTCTGTTTTCTAATCTCTTGGAGAGTTGTTATTCTTTTCTCTCTCCCCTCTAATTTTTTATATTAAACTCTAAACTGTGTTGTAGGGACTGCCCTTTGCTATATGTTTTTATAATTTAAAACACAGCAAGGTATAGATGGGGCATCTGCTTTTGTAATGAATGTTGATACTGCAATTAAAGATGGTGCTCTAGCTTGAGACATTACATAACATGTCCAAAAACTGGAAGATATACAATGGGACATCTTAACTTTTAGTCTGTATTAAATCTCTGAGTGCCAGCAATAGTGGTTACAGAACTATTCTATTGCCTATTTTAGGATGTAAATTGGTTTGGAAAAGTGACTGTCTACTTTCCTTCCTTCCAGCCTGAGGTGAAGTGGCTTGCTTATTGAATACTCTTATCCCTCAAAAGCCATGTACACAAGAGTGTACTTGTGATCTCTGCCTGAACTGGAATAGTGATCTACATACTGTTAAAGGGTATTTAGAGTAAATTCTCTCTGGGGTTAATAACCCTTCAACTATTCAGTCTGTAGTCTAATCTTTTTCAGAACTGCCTTGTGAAAAATGCAAAACCAAAATAGCTTGTTAAACTTGTACTCCAAGGAAATTATTGTGTACTATATTTGAGGATCAAGCATAATATTTGTAGGGTTTTTTAATCTCTAATTTTCTATCCTTATTAGTATTTTAAAAGTACAGTGGTAGCTTACTCCTGCATTTTAAGCAGAAAGGAAGCGCTCAGAGATTTTGTTTGCTTTGCCTGTACTAAATGGAATACTGGGCTCTGACTATTTTTTGCAGGTTGAGGTGTTGTGATAGCTTGTATAGGTTTAGTTTTATGGTATTCAGTTTCTAGCTTTTCTTAAATCGTGAAGCATCATTGTTGCTTTGTTTCCTTTGTTTTGACATTTTGTTTGCTTATGAAGCAAAACACTTGATAAAACACTAATTTCTGGAGCACGGACTCATGTTTTGTTTATTGATAGTTATTCAGATTCTCCTCTATACGTAGAACTGTTAATTTCAAATGGGCTTTATGCAGACAGTCTCCTGAGTACTTTCTAAAATTACATTCATTTATTTCACAGTATTTTTGTAGGCAGTGGTGCTCTTTTTATTTTTTTTAAACTTTAGATGGAGAGAGATTAAACTCCAAAGTTCCTTGTAATATTTGCTGTCCTATTTCTAACACATCTTTTTCTGAACGTCCGGCACCCTGTGCTCTCTTTAACATGAGTTTAAGGTCAGTTGTGTGACATTATATTCAGTGTTTTTGCAAATCTAGAAGTTAGGGGATTTCAAGTTGCGTACCCAAAAGACGAGAAACATTTAATTACTGTTTTATATACTTATATTCTATCAGACAGGAGATAAAGGTAGCCCAACCACTTTCTCAAAGCAGGGTCCAGCTGTGGAGGTCAGACCAGGTTATTCTTGGCTTTATCCTGTCTGATCTGGAAAACCTCCAAGGATGAAGACTACACGGCTTTTCAGGGCAACTTGGTCCAGTGCTTGCTTGACTGTCCTCATGGTGAAAAAGCTTTTCCTTTCCTTCCATTTCAAGGTGTTCTTGTTTCAATTTATGTCCGTTGCCTCATCTTCCTGCCGTGCACTGCTGTAAAGAGCCTGGCTCCATCTTCTGGATAATGACCTTGTAGGTAGTGGATGGCCCCGTGCCTTTGTCTTCTCCAGGCTGAACAACCCTTCCATTCCTTCAGCCTCTCCTCACAGTGCGTCGTGGTTTGGGCTGGATTGGCCACTGAGACGAGCGACAGATGCTCCCCCCACCTCTCTCTTCAAGGAGATAAAGAAGAGAGAGAAAGACACTTATGAGTTTAGAAGGAACTAAACTACTTTAATGAAAATATTAGTAATGAAATAGAAAGAAAATATTGAAATATATACAAAACCATATCAAGCTCCCAGGATGAGAGTCACATCACCGGCAGGTACTGGGGAAGTCCCAGACTGGACTCGGTGATGGATGGGAACTGGATTCTGGATCTGAGTTCAGCATTGGGATCAAAGGCAGGCGAACAGACAGAATCCTCCTCGGATACCAGCCACTGAAGAAAGAGGGTTGACCCTTTGGTTCCCCAGCTTTTATACTTAGCCTGAGGCAGATGGGATGGAATACCCTGTTGGTCAGTTTTGGGTCACCTGCCCTGTCTGCTCCTCCCCACAGGTGTCACCCCTCTACGCTTTTCTGCTCCCGACCCCCCGACGGGGCAAATAACAAAGCTGGCTTCTCTTGGGTGTTACAGCATTAAGTATAAGCAAGGTCCTCTCTGCATCCCATGCCTTGGCATCAACTATAAACATGGGTTTTATCACTCAGAGCGAACAGTTTCTGCACAATGTGCTGTTAATTTCAGTAGTTAGAAGAGGCCTAGCTAAAAGTAAAATTACTGAACAGAAAATTGGTTCTGTTTTACCTCAAACCAGGACGCAGGGTTTGTACTCCAACCGCCTGACCAGCTTTGTGGCTCTCCACTGAACTCGCTCCTGTTCCTCAGTCTCTTTCTGGCATTGCCCAACACCGGATGCAGTATGCCAGACGTAGTCTAGCAAGTGCCAAGAAAAAGTGGACAATCACTTCCCTCAGTCTACTGTCTGTTTCTTGTCGTAGAGGCCGGGATGCAGTTGGCCTCCTTTGGTGCGAGGGCACACTGCTGGCTCACGTCCAGCTTGCTGTTCACCAACACTCTTTAGGTTGCTTCCAGCAGAGCTGCTTGTCAGCCGCTCAGTCCCCTGCCTCTGTTGTTGCAGGGGGCTCTTGCTTCCCAGGTGCTGGACTTGGCACCTTTCCTCACTGAATGGCGTGATGTTCCTGCTGACCCATTCTTCCAGCTTCTCTAGGTCCCTCAGAGTGGCAGCCCTGTTTTAACTGGGGAAGCCGGGGGGGGGGGAGGCAGGCAGGCGTATTTGTATAACATTGTTATGAAATCCATTATTATGTCACAATATAATCCCAACATGCTTACCAAAAGGTTTGTTGGTATAAGTTAATAACTTTCCTTCGACCACTTGGAGAAAATGGACAGGCTTTTAGGAACACAAGCCGCCTTCTGAAAAAGAAGCAGCAGCAAAATTCAAACAGATACAAATCAGAATAAATGGTTACTCTGAATTTAACATAATTATGCAAATCAGTGAGGCAATCAAAGGAAAAAGTAAAAATGAGAGGGAGAACCTAGCAAGGTAATAGGGTCATTAGACCTTTGGGATACAGAGATAGCCTGGTAATTATGCCTCTGAAATGCTGAGGGATTTGAAGGAAGTCAGACATAAGGAAAACTGCAATATACTATAAAATGATCTTCACCAAATTCCTTATTTCTGTTATCCACGAAAATGATGAATTTTAGATCTTAGCCTCTTCTTCCAAGATAATGTACAGGAATTCCTTGCTAATCGAGACTGAGAGAAGAGATTTTTTTTTTCTTGATTAAACATGTTTTCCTGTTGGTAAATGGGTTTTATCAGTTGTCAGTGTGAGTTTACTGTGATATGCTAGAATTTCTTTGACATATTTTACATGTTTCAATCACTTATTATTGGAATTAGGTGCATTGCAAGAAGTGTGGTAAAGAATATGTGACTTCTGATAATTGTGTTGTAGGGAAAATTTATTACTTTGATTGTGTGAAGTTTTGCAGTTAATACTGGGAAAATTTGGAAGATGTCATCTTCCTCCAGTTTAAGTTCTTATTTTTAAATTTTTTTCCAAATAGGTTTCAATAGGTATCGCACAGGACAAGGAAGAGGGTAAGTTCAGTGAGATTTTCTTTTTGTGGTAAGAAAGAAGATGACACTTGGTGGCTTGATTAAGGAAGTGATCTGCTCTCAAAGAGGCGTCCCTTTTGGGTATAAGTTCTCTTTAGTTTAGCTGGATTCAATCCTCTGAGTAAATTTAGTGATCTCTTGGAGCTATGTGTCATAGACCTTTTGCTTTATTTTGAAGAGTGCCAAGTTTTGAAGATATAGATGTGTCGGTTTTCAGAATTCCCTTATGTAATAAATTGAAGGTTGCCTATTAAACATTGATCACAGGGTCTGTAAAGTTTATGTTGGTGTAGAAATGTTCTGGATGTTCTGAACTCCACTGCATTCAGCCTGCAGTGGAGTTAATTCCTTTTTGTTAAATAGCCAATAAATCATCTGGTGGCTCTGAAGAAAAGTATGTTTTCTGTCTTCTATATCTTCTTTTTCATTTCCAGGTTGCAATCTGATCATCTTTTGTCTATATTTCACCTTTTTGCTTGTGCATGTGCAAGGCTTTCCTAACAGAACTTTTCATAGCCTTTCTCATTAATTTTTCGTTCCATTTTGCCTACTGTAGTTCACATGATACGGATTTTCCTAATCCTAAATTATTTTATTGTTAGTTTAACCAACCTCTGCCTACAATAAAGATCATATACACCTGTATTATTGACTAACGCAAGCCACATCCTGAGTTATAACGCACTGAGAATTTTTCAGCATCTGACACATAATTTCTATAAAGACATTGCAAAACAGATTGTGGTTTCATGCTTTCAAAGGAGCTATGTGTAAATGATTTGATATAGATGGTGAAAATTCGTGTATATAAAATACAGTAGAAGTATCTATGCTATTTACAATTATCAAGAATCTCTTCCTTAGGGAGGGACTTAGAAGAGGCTGGCATATGTTGGATGATGGTCTAGCAAAGTTCCAGTGGGTGCTGTAGTTGTGTTGTTGGTGATTCAGTAAATAGCATTTTTTTTCCGAATGCAATAACTGTGAATGGTTTAATAACGGTAAATGTGTTTCCAAAGCCTATATGGCATCATTTTCTTGGTTGTTAGGCAAATATGAGATGGAAGGCAGCGGTGATTGGTGGAAAATTTAGTTACAGCTGAAGACACCTGTCTGTAACAGTCCAGTTATTCCACTAAGAAGTGAATTTCATTGTGACAGAATTCTCTGGGGTTAAATTTGGGAGGAAATTAAATTATGAAATTGGAGGAGGCAGAGCTTCTATTGACAGAACTGGTCACAAGTCTGGAATCAAATGAAACACTTGCTCCCCTCAGGCAAAACCCATGCACTCATTGCTGAAAGATCATCTCTCTTGATGCTACTCTTAGAAAATAAATGTTATGTACACTAGGTCAACCTAAGCTGCTTCCTGCCTTGTGTTTAGAGTCTCTCCTTTATTCTAGAAGATTGTTTCCTTTCTCTGCCTCTTCATCTACTCTCTCTGGATCAATTGCCCCACACAAGTGCATTGGAAGTATTTTCAGAAATCCAGAACAAGGGCTAACAGGAATAAATTGATTTAAGCAGACTCAGCGAGCCTATAACATGAGGCAGTCAGTTCTGTTTGAGAGAAGATGAGAGAAGGAAGGAACTAGATTTCATGTCCGTGTCATCATTCATTGATATTCCTGGATGACATGATCTGTGTGCTTTTCTGTTAAATGCTTAGAAGACCATTGCTATGTCAAAACTTTTTGGTCAGTGGGATGTGTTAGTCCTGTGTTGTCTACAGATGAGGTACATACTTGCCAAGTCTCAGCTAGTTGGCTTTCTCACACTCCTGCGCTGCTAGCCCTTTATGTCCCCCATTTACAGTGCTGTGGTGTGACTACTGACCAGTCATCTGGGTGGCTGGCTGTGCTTTGACTCTATAGGAAAAATCAATTTATATTAAAATAGATGTCATACTTGATATTTTTAGAATAAGTATCAGTAATTTTTGCAACACTTCAGTGATGATGGGTGGAATTGTAGAAACAAAGGGTGGAATCTTTCTAGTTTTCAAAGGATGCCCACAATTGCAGATGTCAGGTTTTCCTGGAGAATGACTGCTCTACTCTTCCACCCCACCCCGTGTGCTGGAGAGTAGAGGAGTTCCTGTACCTCGGAGCTATGCAGTGTTTTTACCTTGTAAAGAATGTGTAGCTACTGGTGAAGTCATGTGGTGGATGGGCTCTGAATCTAGCTCTCTACATAGCAGCTACCATGTAGAAAATCTCATTCCACATAAAGGATTATGTGGAGTAGTCAAATCCCATTGTGACAGCTTTCCAGTGCAATTCTGTGCCAAGAAGGCACAAGTCCTAAAGCAAAGAATTTTAATATTTTCATTCATTACTTAAAAAAAATAAAAATTGCTTTAATCAAAACATTTTTAACAAGCCAAATGACATGATTTAGGACTAGCAGCATTTGATTAATCAAGCTCAAGGATTTTAAACTTTATAATTTAATTTCATTCTTAAAACAAATAGTATTTTTTTCTTTCATTTTATACAAACCTTAAGTATGTTTTAACATACTACAAAATGAGAAGAAATGTGTTACATTAAAGTGCATGTCATTTGCTTGTGCATTTGGAGGTACATTATTTTATAGCAATTTTGAGTTATTTTTCTGTCAGTTTGTATTCCTATTCAACAAGACATAGAGAAACCCTCACTTAGAACAACTCCCTTAGGGCTCACAGCTGGATGTCAGTAGTGTGAGCAAGAGGTGTTGTGCACAGCAAGAATAGGTCATAAAAACGTAAACTTTCCGTCACTTACATGTGGTGGTGTTCTCTGTTTCTTTGAAATCCTGGATGTGTAATTAGGTGAGGTTTTTCGATATTAGGCTTAGGATGCAGGTATGGACATTCCTCTTACTTGTAGATTTTGGGAATTTGGTTTTGTTTTGTTTTTTGCCTTTTACTGTATCCCAGTTCACCACACACTATGCTATCTTTCTGTTACCAGAAGTTTATTAGGTTAACAGATGTTACAGTGCAAGATTATCAAAATTAAGGCTTGCAGCTAGATACATATAGCTGAAAGAGCAAAAAACCCCATTTTGTTACCGCTGATGTATTAACATCATTGCTTTGGCTAGGAAAAGTGCAAATCAGTTAGCAAGCAAATTACTTGTGGGTATCATTTTGATTTTGGTCACAATACAATGTATAAACTGTTCAGATATACAATTTTGTTTTGTTTTATCCTTATGTCTAACTGTACCACAAATACAATCGTGCAGACTATCACAGCCACTGGCATTCCTGCTCTTGGGTCTTTGTTAAAAATAGCTTAGAGACAGTAAATTAGATAGAATACCATATCCATTAAAAAGGGATGTGACCTGGGGACTTCCATGTTTCGCCAGTATTCTTCATTCTAGAATATTTAAATTATCTGTCTGAATTACAGACTGAGTGATCCAAAAACAGTTACCACACTTATTTAATACAGAACCTTTTTGATTATTTTTTTTTTAAAACAAAATAAAAAGAAGCTGGATAGTCCAAATCTGGTAAAAGAAATGAAAACATTGTTTTATTTTTATCCACAAGTATTGATACCTTTGAAGTCTGTAATGTGACTATTGATATAGGTTGGCTCTTTGGGCTTCTTTAATAGCAACATGCTGTGAATTTAGCTCCTTGGGTATGACCTGTCTCTTTGTCATTTGTATATAAAACACCTGGTGTAGGCACCGGTTAATTTTTGAAATGCCTCTGTGTTACTGCAAGGAGAAAATAAAAAATAATGGTTTGATCAGTCATATTTTGTTAATTGATAATTTATTTCTCATCCATATCACAAATAACTAAATCCTCTTAAAGAAAAATATTTAAGTACTAGGACCCAGTTTGGATTTTCTATTTATGATATCAAAACTTCACGAATTTTTCATAAGTCTACAATTTCTTTCTCATCTTCCTATCTCTATTAGATAATGGTATTTTGATACTCTAAACCCATTCTTCTGACTAGAGTGTTTCTAAGAGTGTAAGATATTTACAGCAACACAGTAACACTAAGTTGTAGCAACGCTATTCTAGTACCCTAGAATATAACTGTGTGAACATTGCAATAACTGTTTCGGTCTACCCACTTGTTTCTCATATCGAGACCTTTGGTCATTCATGTGTGTTTTTCTGACTCTCCAATATACTTTTTTGAAAGGGTTGCTCAGGATTGCCTGTAGTTATCGAAATGTGAGCTCATTATGGGTTTATGTAGTGACATAATGATACTCTGTATTTTTCTCTTTTCCTTTCCTAATAATTCTTTATTTTCTGTTTGGTTTTTGTTTGCCTGCTACTCAGTGTTGTACCAAATCTTTCACAGAACTAGCTATTTTAACCTCATGATCTTGCAATGGTCAGCTCTGCGCCAATTGTTTATTTGTGAATTTAGGACTGTTCTTGCTTTGTGGGTTGTTTTACACTGGTCTGCATTGTATTTTTGACTTTCATTTTAATGTCCATTAACGTTTTTTTCATCAGTCCCCTCTAGTCATTCTACTATTTTTCAGTTGGACATTGTAACTAATTACATTGTGAGTTGTGAGTAATCTAGTTTCACCTGCATTTTCAACAGCTTTTCCAGCATCCTGGAGCAAACTCTAAAAGTATTGTATTGGTGAATTCTTGTCACTCTAGAAACTGACAATTAATTTTGTATTTTGTATCTTATAATACTGTTTGTCTTTTAATCTACATGAGAACTGTAGCTCTTATTTCAGAAATATTATCAAATATCTTTTGGAAATGCAGCTAGACTATATCAACTGAATCACTCTTATTCCCAGGCTTGTTGCCTCCAGTAGAGGTTTGTGAGGTAGGACTTCTTTTTGTAGATGAGCGCTGGTTCTTTCCTAACAGCATATTTAGGCGTATGTCTGCATTGCCAGTCCCCACATATAAAGACAGATTTAAGTGAAAGGTGATGCACCACAGTTCCACCGTTCCATCCTTCATTTCCTTTAGCACTCCTGAGTGAATATGATTTGATCCTTAGGACTTGTTGCTGTTGGTGTTGCCGACGTATTCTGCAGCTGTTTTGTATAGTTTCTCCGTATGGTCTTATTTCCCTTTACTAATGACTTTCTATACTGGTTTTCTGTTGGTCTTGCAATCTATTGGCAAAGTTTCTGATATGTTAAAAAGTTTTTACTTTCCTTTTACAGTTTGTCCAATAGTGGCATAGCCTACTTCATTAGTCCTGTGTATCATGTACTCTGGTGTTAATGAGACCAATTGTCTCACCTCTCTACCATCTTGTTTCCAATCTGCCTTTTACATCAAACATTTTTAGAAGTGGTATTTTGCAAGTTTGCAATAAGACCTCTTAGAACAGCTTTTCTTCTCAAGAAGAGTGCAGTTTCTCTCTTGTGGAACAGTAATTTAGTTGCCTAAATGAGCTGATCCTCCCATGTTCTACAGCAATGCAGAACATCCCTTCTGGCTGTTTTGTTCAAAGCACAAACACACAGCTCAGTTCTCAAAAAAATTTGTTTTGTGAGGGTAAACGTACACAGCTACTGAGAAGCAGGTATACCTTTTATTATGAAGTAATCAATCATTTAAGAGATATTTGGTAATGCCAGCAAATACGATTGGATGTTATCTATTTTATTATACGTATAATGCTATTATCTTACTGTGAAACTTTCTTAGGAATACTGGTATTTTAAGAGTGAGGTATTATAGCTCTAGTGTTCTAAACCAGATAGAGCATCAAAATGTTACAGAAATGTTAATCCGTGAATTTTCATACATTGTATGAATTTAAGGAGATCTTGCTTTTGAATTTTTGTTATTACGGAGATGTAGATAATAGTTGCATTCAAATAAACTTCTACACCTGCATTAGCTATATCTAGAGTTAGGGTTTCACCTATTTCTCTGTGTCAGTGCATATGTATGTGCAAGAGAGAAAAGGAGAATCCCATGTTCTTTCCAGGTGAAAAGTTTGTGTTTTTCTAGCGAAGTTTAAAAAAAAAAAACCCAAACAAAACCAAAACACAAAAACCAAAAAAAACCCCTAACAGTTTTAAGAGTCCATTATAAGAAGAATATTTTTCCTTTCCCTAGATTTTCTGGTTTTTTTCATAGGTTGTCTTTTATTTTCCCCTGTTATTTATGGCCAATGATAAGGCAGAAAGATTTTTCTGTGGTTTTGTGAGCAGGTTTTTGTGGTTACGTAACAATTCTTTGTAATAGATTGAAATGAAAAAGGTACCGAGTGTATTATTACTTGTATTGGAAGGGTGCTGCCAAACCTCAGACAAAAGAAGAGTTACTGTGTAGGCTTTTATGTAATTTATACTATTTTTGTTCTACAAAATTTCCAATATACTAGATTTTATTTTACTAAGTAGAAAGTATATGGTTTTGGCTAAATGTAGTAAATATTCAAAGAGCCTGCAATATTGAGGCTTAGTGGTAGGAGGGAATTCTATCTGTTTATGCTATGTTTGACGACCATCCATGGCAGTTAAGTATAGTCTTTCCATACCCGTACTAGAGTAGGGAGCCCACCTCTGTTTGTATTTATTTAGTCCTTCCTTTAGAATCCTGTGAATGAATCACAGGCATTGAGGGTGTTTATGTGCAGGCAAAATGTTGGGCAGTTGGTCCACTGTGAGTTGTCAGATTATCCTAGGAAGTCACTATTAATCCTCAGTTTTGAGAGCTCGAAGCTGAAGTGCACAGAGGAAGAGGAGGCTCAGGTGAGCTAATGATTGGTAGTTTAAGCACGTGGCATATGAGTAGGTAGGTACTACTCCTGGAGAGTCTACAGCAAAGCTTCTGTGGTTAAGAAAATCTGCTCATGCTTGGCAAAAGAAATAGTCAAAAACAGTTATCTGAAATGACTAGTTATTATGTGTCTGCCCGATGACTGAGGTGCAGAGCCAGGAAACTGACCTTCCCAGGAGACCAGTTTGAAATCCTGTGATGGACAATCATCAGGTCTTTGCAATTGTCAAGAGCAGAAGATGCAATTCACATTGATGGAGAGAATTGGCTTAAAAAATAAATAGTGTGGAGAACACTTGAATTAGGTGTAGTGCATTTGCCTGACTGAGCAGGTATTTTGATTAATACTACGGGGGTATCTGAGAGCTGTGTGGGATGTCTCTCTGCAGATACAGCATAAAGCAATTTTTGAGAGAGACACTAATGTATTTCATAGTATGTGGTTCATTGCTGTATTGAAACTTCACGTCGTGAGGACCTTGGACTGCCTAGCCCTAACTCGGGTCCTTCTTGGATGCCAATAGTAACTTTCCATTGATACAATTTATTAGGAGTTCATACCTTTTCTTTCTCACTTTCACCAGCTACAATGTGTGTGAGGGCATTTCTCTTTTCTGATGGTAAGTTAGCTTGTTTGATAAGGGCCCAGGCTTTTGAAAGCCCAAATGGACTATGCTCAGCCTCTTAAGAGAAGGCAGCTTCTGAAGAGACTTGGGGATAGAGTGTTTTGTGAAGCGCAAAGAGGCACAATTCACTTCACTCCAGTCTCTTAGCCTTATGAGAATGGGCTGAAAGTTTTGAGTAGACACTTCTGGCATCTGTCCACAGATGGGTGAAAGTTAATGAGAAAGATGTGGTGGTTACTCATTGTGTTGCTGGATGATTTCTAGAGAAGTCAGTGGTGTTGCTTTCTTATCTCTTGTCTGTGGAACACGATTCTACTCGTTATTGAATCGATTGGTGGGAAAAGCAGAACGGAAATCTTCATTTTGGTGCACCTTTTCTGAAGAACGCTGTCGTGATAGAATACCTTAATCAACTAAAAGAAAAGCTGTCTCTCATGACTTGCCTAGGAGTTAATAGAATTGATGGGATTAATCTGATAATGAAAAGATGATGTTTGTCATAAAACATGAACATAAAATTATGCTAATGTGTTTTTAAACTGAAGTTATTTTTATTTTAATAATTTGTCTACATGCTACCAGTTAATTTTCATGTTTCATTTCTTTTTTTATTTTTATTTTATTCAAACTTGGTCAAGGCATGCATTTATTTGCATCACTCTTGAAATTTGTTGCATAAAGTCTTCCCTGTAGTCACTATATGACACGCTTTAAGAAATGATCCTGCTATTTTCAGAAACTCTTGAAAAACATTATGGTTGTTAAAGGTTATTTCCAGAATGACTGTTACGATATCAGAAATCTGGTTCACTGCTAGTGCTTTAATTATAAAGATTACTGACATTCATGATCTTGTGTTTAAAACAGTCTTAAAAAAATACAATGACATCCCTTTTCATAGTCTCATAGACCTCAGTAAGGTGTGGATTTGATGCTTGTTTTTTTTGGTTTTTTTTTCTTTTAACAGTAACATTTACTATAACAAAATTGTAAGGGATGTGGATCCTCAGCTGTATGATTGGGTTGTTTTATTTCTGATATATAACACTTAGCTACCTCAAATATGCTCAGATGAAATGTTTCAAGTAGGTCTATACAGAGACTGTGCAAATGGGAATACATGTGGTAGTTCAGAAGACAAACCCAGAGGTTTTTTGTGTAGGACACTGAATGGAAATGCAACTCGTGACATATAATACCTGGGGAAATGCACTGTCATTACCATTTTTGTTTTATTTAAGATGAATGTTTTATTATTGTTTTTAATATTTTTGTACAAATTGAATATGTTTGTGTACAAGTGTGCTATTTTTTCCTATGTGTAGTAATTTTATTGATAATATAACATGGATGAGTATGAAAAGCTTCTAATGGCATTAAGATAGTTAGGATGATGAAGTTGTCTATGATGGGCTGGCTGAAAGCTTGTAGACATTCACGCCACATTATTAATCTGAATCATATAAGCCGGTGGATATAATGAAATATTTATCTTTCCCTAGTGGGTGGGTTTCAAAGGAGATGGGTGGTTTGAAGCCAAGTGAGAAACCAAAAGAGAAAAAAGAGCCAAGAAAAACAGCGTGGATGTTACAAGTGGAAATGCTACACATGAAAATTCTTTATGATTGTCAGGAGTGGGGATTAATATGAAGACCTCTCAGCTTCTGAGATCAGAGTGAATCTATGAACTTTTGTCTGTTGAACTCATTGAAGATTTGATAACTGTCTGCAAAATTCAGTAAGATCTTGCTTCTGTTGCAAAAACTGAGCATTCTTCTACCATTCTCTTGACTCTGTGATAAACTGTTCTCAGTTTAGTAATAAGTTCCTGCAGGTTTAGTGAGTTAAATTGGTTTATTGGCCAATAGCACTAGTTCAGATACAATATTTGTGTGCGGGGGTGAGGGGGGGAAGCTAACTTAAAAAGAAATCTTTTTCCTGGAAGGTAGCTTTTCCTTTTTGCACAATCATTTGTATAGTTCAATTAACTGTCCCATAGAGTAGATGTGACAGTGCCTACCTGCTTTGATGACAGTTGTGCAGTTCTTGGCTAACTTTCATCTTTGTAATTAGTAAAATTTCAAAATACTTATTAAAATAATATGAAATCGTACAGTAAAAAAGAACTTCACTGTATTATTTACGTTGTTGTGAAAATATACTTCCATGCTGAAGGTGACCTTTCCTCAGTGAAAATCACAAATGTATGAGCCAATTTGACTTCTGGTTCCCCACTAGCACGCCGTGTTCTAATGCCACCTTTGCACAAGTATGGCATTTTTGCACCATTGCCCTACAGCATCCAGTTGGGACTATTAGAGTTTACTGCGGGTGTATGTATTGTGGTGCTTAGGGACATGGTTTAGTGGTGGACTTGGCCACTTGACTGGGTTAACAGTTGGACTTGATCTTAAAGGTCTTTTCCTACCTAAACGATCTGTGATTCTATATTCCTGAGAATGTGGATTGCTGGGATATTCTAGCTTTCCTTTGAATGGGTCCTCTTTTTTTGCCTAGGAGAGTAATTTTAGTAGAACTTGGGAATATCAAGGTTTTCCTGGAATTGCTAGCCATGTTCCTTCTGCCTGCACCTCGTTAGTTTGCAGGCATTAAAAAGTCCTACTTTTCTCAGAGGCATTGAACCTCCTAATACACCACAGGCAATAAGGCAATTTTGCACAAATAGTTTAGTTCAGAGTCCTTCAAGGGAAACCAGGTTGTGCCTCCTTTTGCCTATCCAACAACTTGTTATTTTCCAATGATAAGAGCAAGTTGCTGACTGTTTTTTCAGCCATTGTTAGCCTTGGTTGCAATTCTGTCTATTGAAGATAAGTGTGGGCTGATTCTCCTTGACCTGATTTAATTGCTTTAGAGCCAAATCAAGTTATGCGATATAAATATGATACAAGAAACTTGTTTTCTCTACAGTTATTCTAAATATTTGAATATTTAGAGTTTAAATATTTTTTGATATTTTTGCAAATGAAGCAGAGAAAAAATATTAAAATACATGTACCTATTTTTAAGTAATCAAGAAGTTGTATAAAATGTTTATAAAATAGCATTTGGCTTGGAGTGATTCAAAGTACACTCTGTATGACACAAACCTTTATTAAGCCACTTACACAGAGTATTATCACCAGAAACTATCCTGTCTTTACCCTCTCTTTGACTGACAACCAATTGCAAGTATCACAAAACTGCTGTGGAGTGAGTGAAATGACATTATTTTATCTCTTACTGAAAACACGGCTATAAATTGCACTGAAGGGAAGCTATATTATTTTCTCCAAAAAGTCTTGGTCTGAAATTGTACTTCAGTTACTTCAATTGTATTCACTTAACATAAATGTAGATTGGTTTACAGGTTTAATAGCACTTTCACAGGCTCTGAATTAGGAAAGCAGCATCTTCATCTCCAGAGGCATTTATTTCTCTAGATACAGCACTTGTGAAATAATCCAGTATTTTCTTCAGATCCTGAAGTTATTTGTAACTTTCCTTGTTGAAGTGTTTTATAACTTTCCTTATAAAAGGAAGGGTGTTCACAAGAGTAATGCGATAGAAAATTAATCTCATATTCTTGTTATACTTTAATACTGTGGGAATATTAGGCTCTAGTCTATTCAAATAGACTGCTATAGTAGATTTTAAAATATTCCATGTACTGGATGTTATGTTGAGAAATAATTCTGTAGAGTAGTGCTTGATCTTGCTTATAGGACTTTTCTTTCTATTCAATCAAAATATGTGATTTTCATCTATGTACTCTTGTCTTCCATCTTGTCTTTAGTTGTACTGCTATTTGCTGTTTCAGGGTTTTGGATATATCCAACAATTATTTAGAGTCTAGACAAAATACAGAAATAGGTTGATTTTTTTAGGTCTCTTGTCATAAATTCTACTTGCTGGCTAATTAATATATTTCTTAATTTTGTGTGACTCTAATTTGGTGATCATGGTTGTGCATTGATTTTTTTGGGCACTGCTTGGTACCAGGTAGCAGACATGTCCAAATTCAAAATAGACATTGACATACAGGCATACCCACAAAGATACACAGGTAATGAATTTTCACACTCAATAAAATTGGGGGTTTTTTCTGTACAAAATTAGAATAAAAATTTGTATCATTAAAAAACTGTTTAGTTTTAGGAAAATTTCAGTGTCTTATATTCAGTGTATTATATTTGTAAATAATGGTATTTTGGCTATAGCATTTAAAAGGAAATCTGGTAGGTCTCACAGTGTATAGTGAAAAAGTGTATATTTTGACATAAAAACAGTTAAGTGGTTGAGTCCCTCTCCTATAATGCCCCATTTTGTTCTTTTCTGAGTTCTTGATACTTTATTTTCACTGATATCCACATATGCATATATATGAAAAACAAGAAGCCTCAGTTTTCCCACCTGTTCTGTGTAGCAGTTTTTTGTTTAGATTCCAGACATTCAAATAAATTTGTATGTTGAGACCTTTGCAAATCTGCTTTCGCTGGTAAGATTTAGAGTAATTTTTGTTCTTCTTGTAGAGAGGGGTGAGTACGGAGGGTTGGCGATAATATTAACGCTGCTGACATGGCTTTAGAAATATGAGTTATTCTGTATTTCATGCAAAAGTGTTCTTGGTCATGTAGGTTTGTAATAGAATTCCCTCTGGTCTCTGATCACATCTGCATGAGCAACTCATTCCTCATTAATTTATCGGACAAGGTATTTCTTTGTAGCTTTTCTGTCAAACAAATTGTCCTAAATAATGTTTTTTAGTGACTGAAAGGCTTCATGGAGGCCTCTGTTGTTGTTTATATGTGTATGGAGGAAATTACAATATGGGAGTAATTTGAGAAATTTCAACGGTTTCAGCAATAGTGATCTAAAAATTGAATGGGTTGGAAATACAATATTCCAGTGCACTGCTGCATATATAATGTATGTGCAGCATATGCTGAGGTCTTTTTCAAAACATTTACATTAAACTTGTCAGGTATTTATGAATAGCAAAAATTAATTTCCCCCAGTTCTGTCATCAGTTAGAGAAATGGATTTCAGCACAGAATACTATCAGTGTTTCCTGCATACCAGAACAGCTCACTTCAATGTCATAGAATTACACCAGGTGGCCTGCTAAGAGTCAGCTTAATGTGATTCCAAATGATAGGGTAGAGAATGTGAGGGAAATTAAAATAGTATCATACTTATGATTTAAAAGGAAGTTAATTACAAGGGCTTGTTAATAAACAAAGAAAAATTCAGAATGTATTATCTGTTGTGTAGCATATCAGTAGTGAATGTGATACCATAAAAAATAAAATTTAACACTGCATAACTTTACATTGGCTATGAAATATTTAATTGAGTTGTTGACATGTTTTGCTTATCAATGGATTTTTGTCTTTGGAAAGAATTATTAAAATGGTGGGTTTAGGCATTACAATTTTCAATGTTGTCTGACAATGCAAACACAGTTGTAGCCGCTTTATTTCTTGTTTGCTTCTCTCATGTAAATACAAAACCATTTGAATGTGGATTGTGTTTTGAAATAAAAATGTTTGTTCTGTTGATATAAAGTAGTTGGACACCAGAGAGTATAGAGGAAATATTCATTATTACCTAGTTTTCTGTTACCTGAAAACTGATCACCTAAAATTGCTGTGTTAAATGTTACTTAACGAGTTGAACCTGAATCATGACTTGTTACTGTACTATTTTACACAGTGTACTTGCATGTACTGCTTTATGACTGTCAGGGAGCAGAATTCAGAGAATATTAAAATATATTTTTTGTTTTCTTAAAAGGTAGTTCTCATAACTGGGGAAAGAAATGGTGTATTTTGCCATTATAGAGTAAACAGTAAATATATATGACCTTATTTTTCAGCTTCTAAATTAAAACCGACAAACTGTAGGCAAACTTACTCATATTTTACTTACAGTCTAGATGGAATGAACAAAAGACATGCCTAAGTCTATACAGCAGTTAGAGGGCTTTCACTGTATTACAGAATTTCTTATTGTTTTAATTATTTCACAAATAAGAATCCATTGAACAAAATTCCTTCTTTTTTGAAGTTTGGTCATACATAATTCTTAAAAAATGTTAATGCAGGTGTTCTGTATGAATTAAAGCTTGGCAGCTATATCTTCGTGTCAGAATTTAGCCGGTGTGATTTAACTTACACATTCTTTGAGCCACTTAGAAGGAAAAAATGGTTTGTATGCCTTTTTTCTCTGGGATGTTGCATGCAACTTGAAAACATCCAAGAAACTGGAAAATGCATGAACCAGTGTCAAAGAATATGCCAGAGGAGATTGTATATCTTCCTTCATATTCACAGAATATAAAAATAAACCCCCAAAAAACTTATGGGGGAAAATGGAAAACAGAGAATTCTTTTATGTTTATAAGAGTTGTTAAAAAGAAAATTCTGCTTTTGAAAATAATAATTTAAAAGAGCATTTGTGAATAAATTATTTCATGGGAAACATGAATTTGAATTAATATTGCAAATATATGAAATATAGTCTAAATAATGATGTGGTATTTTAGTAGACATCAATTTTTGCAAACCTTTGAAGTTAAATATATGTCACCAGTTACATCTTTTAATAGCTTTTCATACTTTATTAAGCTTATTGATTTTTAATCTTAAATAAAAAATAAGCTGACTGTAATGAGGTAAATAATAAATGCAAAAATATTTCAAATGAATCGCTAAATATTTTGCTAAATTGGGACAGTTTGCATTTCTCCCTGTTGAATCAGAGCTATGATAAAATCAGCGTACACATACTTTTGTTTCTGTTTCCCAGTTTCACAGATACTGGCTTCAGAGGGTTCAAACTCTGTGAGAATGAAAGTAATTTTTTTTAACCTAAGTCAGCAGTTAATGTTTGGTGAATAACTTCACATTAGAATATTTCACTTCAGTTTGTAAGTTCTGCTTCAAGCCCCGTACCTTAGTAGCAGTACTAGTAGTAGTATTTTATACAGTAGAAGTGATGGATTAATTAAGTGGCCGCAGTCTATCTACAGATTTCTGTTCTTCAGATGATGTCTTCAACTTCGCACTTGCCAAAAGCTTGCTTACTCAACTGAAAACAAGTAGGATTTCCTGAATGTTCCTGGAAGCAAACTGGAAATTTACTTATAGGTAAGACTTCTGAACTTGAAGAGAGGAACATAGGTAGTTCTATGGAGTTTAAGTGGCTAATGTGCTGAAATATGCACCAGGGAATTTTGCCTCATCTGTGCTGATGCTTGGTCTACTTCAGTGCACAACAGAGGCAGGTTCTTTGCCCCTGAGAGTTACTGCTTAGCTGCTTGTGCTTACTTGGACTGTGTCAGTACAGCGCTGCCTGGCTAACTTTGGAAATTACAGCCTTACAGCCATAAGGAGCTGGTTGTGAAGTAATTCCTCAACTACCTCCAGATCTTCAGTAGGTTTTCTGTCCTGTCCTGCACATCTAATACTGCAGTAATCTGAGACTATGGTTACTTGAGAACTGATCTGATCTAAGGCCACCTCCTGCTTTTCCACACCCTGCTCCTCTCCAGTAGTCCTTCCTCTGTGCCATCTCTGTGCTGGCTGGATCCTTCTGTGAGCCAATTCAATTACCTGGCAGAAAAATTATTCACTTCTTGTGTATGGATTTGCCCTCTGTTAGTGAATTGAATGGGATTACAGGAGAAAGAACACAATGAGCTCTAGAACCAGCATAAGGTAATGGCACCTGGGAGCAGGGAAGGAGAAAAGCTGAAGGATGAGATGGGAGGGGAGAGGACCTCCCTTCATAAATAACAGTGATAGATATACTGCTGTTCACTGTGTGTTACACAACTGCACCCTAAGAGCGCTATTTCATAATACAACTGCTAAACTGCTGTGTGGATTTCTCCTAAAAGGGTGGTGTTCCTGCTCCTCGTATCGTCTGCATGTGCCCTCCCTCGCTCCCTGATAGAAAACCAAAGTGAGTAAGTTCAGGGAACTCAATGTGCCAGGAGAGTGACTTAGTCCTGACACCACTACAAAGAGCTTTCAGCCTGGTGCAGCTGAGCATGTGGCTGCATGGGCAGAAATGTCTGTTGGAAAGGAGAGAGAACCAGCACTGCTGTTTGTGTGGTGGTATCATCTTGGATTAGTTGAAGCCACTGATGACGTTAAACGCTGTATATTTTCCAGAACATTTACTGTCACTAGTCTAAACTGACTTCCTCAAAGAGCTTTCTTGATGGAAGGGCATTCTAATTAGGGAATGTGTATCTCTGAGAGAAGACATTCTCTTACAGCCTTCTTATGAAAATATTGAAATTAATTTCTGTCAGAAATCCATTCTAGACATTTCTTAATTTTTTCTTTATACAATGCTTATACATTCATTGTAGTCAGAATTGCAGGACACATCAGGTAGAAACTCGTCTGTGTGGAATTTAGCATCAAAAATTCCACAGATATCATAGAAGCTGCAACTGTCTCAACAGTTTTTGATGAATTTGTCTAAGGTTTGTTTCTACCCTTATTTTATGGATTAAGTAATTAATTTTAAAATGCTTTATCATCCTATTTAGATTTTAAGCAATTCCAAAAGGGGGATATTGTTTGTCTTGCATGGTTTGTGGCTTTTATGCCTCCTTTTGAAACTATTTATCTATTAATAGCTGTATCTTAGCTTCCCAAGTAGTTTCTTTATAATTTTAAATCATCAGTGTTTATCTTTTTTATAGGAAATTGTGGTTTGTTGAAGCCATTCATCTTCAAGTCTATTATTTGTAATTATCATCTTTTATTGAGTTCTCGTGTTCTACGTAAGCATCAAACAGTATATTCAGATTTGTGATTTGATTTCTGATTTTCTGAAAGAGAACATACAATGCAGGGAGTACAGTATACCAGGATATTATCTTCCCTAGGTAGCTAGGAACGCTTTTCTCTTTACAGACATCCTAATTACCCTTCAGATATCCAAAGTAAAAGTTAAACAGAGATTTTTCTTTATAGAGATCATTTTAATAGTGTCCTGGGTATTGATAAATTGTCTATTCTAACTTTGCAACAAAAAATTGTAAAATACAGAAAAAATCATGTATAGCTTAGATGAAGTAGTTTTGAATTATTGAAAATGTATTTGAATATTTGTTCATTCATTTAAAAGTATTCTGTTTGACCAAGGTGGTCAAAGAAACATTAAGCAAATATACAGTTCAATATTACTTGATTAGAATTTGGTATAGTATTTCCTCCATCTAAATCATAGTGTTCAATTTTAGAACAGGCTTAATTGCTTTCAATATTCAGTGACTGTGATTCCCTGAATACAGCTGTTTCCTCAGTTAGAATCCCGGCTACATGGACTATACCACTGTTTGTCCTTTTAGTTAGATTTTCCGTTAAAAGTCATTCTATCAAACTTTAAACTGATATAATAATTGCCTAGTACTAGTGTTTCACTTAAGCAGAAGTGCTGTGAAAGGAGAAAGAGGGAAGAAATGTCCATTTAGTAAATTTAGTTTAACTTGAAGCTTCTTGCCTTTTCTCTCCTCAGCCCACTTGCAACGTTCCACAGTCATCTTTCCATACCTTGATGCCTGATTTTTTTTCTAGCTGAGGGAAAATTTTAAAATGTTAGCCTGTGTGAAATCAACATTTTATGGAAATAAAGTCCTTACATATGTTGTCATTATATAAAATGCTGCTGGAGGTGGCAAAGCATGAAATTAAAGAATTTAAATAATTTTGGCATTATTTGGAATTCAAGATGTGTTTCTAACAATCAGACAGAGAATGTTACCTTATCCTATTCAGAACATCTAATTGCCATAGACCTCTTAAAGTTTTATTGGTTTTTAACTTTTAATTGTAGTAATCGTTAGCTTCTTTCATGGTCTGAACAAGACCAATAGTAATTTAGATAGATCCTTAAGACCAGCAGTGTGATCTCCTGTGCGTGCAAGCTAGTTATATGGCTTTGGCCAAATGCATGTTCAAAGCCTGACTTTTAACCCTAAAAAGGTCTTTTGTGGGCCTGCAGCTTTGGTTGTCCTTGTCATGGACATCCCAACCTTTAAAACTTATTTTCAATGGTCAACATTTTTGTGCAATGCTTCTCTTCCGAGATATACATCGTGCTAGGCTCAGCCTCATTCTGCCATGACTGTTTCCATCATCACAAGTACTTGATCTGTTTCACGTTTTATGGAATCGATAAATCTCATCCCTAAAGAGTCCAGCAGCCCTTTGATTCCTGACCTGACATTTGCTAATGCTATTCCTGATGACCTGCCAGTACGGATCTTCAGAACTGCAGTCTGTGTTTGACAACACTCATAATATGAATCAATATTTAGCATTCAGTAAGTGAGCTGGGGAGTCATTTTATTGCTGCAAAAGGCTACATTGCCCCTGGGCAGCTGTCAGAAATGGGTAGTTATTAATAGCCCTCTCTTTTCGCTTAGCATAGTCAGTAGGGGTCAGCCATGAAATGATTTAATCAGTTTATGATATCTGTGACAAAGAGCACTTAAAATGTAATCACAAAATTTAAGGAGAAGTGTCCCTGGGCTGTCGTAATGTTTTCCTCATTTAATTTTCTCTGAAGTTGATATGGTATGCTAACAGATTGACCAAGTAAAAGATCCACGTTTAAAGTCCTTTTTGCTCATCTGTCTTACTCCGTGTGTGTCTGAGTGTAGGGTTTTTGTGGGAGGTGAGCGTGATGATATTAAAGAAGAAAATAGTCTTCCAAAATTTCATTGTCTCAAGATCCCTTCCACTTGACTATGGTGACTATTGCTATGAGAACATTGTGTGGAGATGAGGTGTTTCCTTCTTATCTTTTAGAAACATAGAAAATATGGATGTGATAAATCAAATCCGTCTTTGGGCAGCTTAGTTTTCTGTGACTCCTTTACCAGAGTAGTTTACCACAGGTCTTGCTGAACTTGGCAGCATTGTAACACTTGAATTTTCATGTCAGCAGGTGATCTGGTGTGGAAAAATATCTTCGGTGTGTGAAGTACAAACAAGCTTGCTTCAATATGAAATGTCTCTTTTCTCTTTCATATTTTTATCTACAAATATTGTGAATGATTGGTAGAAAATTTCACTGTGTTTATCTCCGAGTTTCCCTGTGTCCATCTTGCAATATCCTGAGACATTTCAGAGTGTAAGAGTTTGTGTCACCATTCTACCCTTTTCTGAAGACTCCTTCTCCAGTAGTACTTCCCAGTCAATCTTTGCAGTGCTTTAAGGAGCAAAGCTGCTGCTCTTTGCCTTTCTATAGTAACTGTTTCCTCATATGCAATAGTGAGGCTGAGGCTTTGACCATCAGAATAGCTGTATGAAGTTAATTTATATTATAGCTCTAAGATGTGCACTGATTCTGTTAGTAATTTAAGATGAAGAAAGCTGCTTTATGAGCAGCTTTGTCCTGGGATATGTTAAAGCACATTATAAGCTTCTGTCCCGTATATCCAGATAGATTTTATGCATTCCCCTTGTGTAGGGGAATCTGCTCCTCTATGGTAGAATATCGCCTTTGCATGGTATGTTTCCAAATGTTATATTCAGTATTGTGTGCAAGTTTGCTATGGGCAGTAATAATCGTCAGGGTCCTGGTGCAAATGCTATAGATGCTGCACAGGGCAGCAGCTAAAGCTCTCCTAGGCTAAAGCTATAGTAGCTCAGACTTTTAATTCTGGGGTTATTTCTTTGGACCCTTAAGCAACAGGAGAGCTAGAGGCTCTCTCCTTATATCAAGTGCTGAGATGTTCCCTATTCAGACAAATTTGTTAGTTTAATAGTTGATATTTACTCATTTCAGAGGAGTAAAAACTGTGTTAATATTGGAATCCTGCTTTCTCTTTTGTCAGACTTCAGCAGATGATGCGTGTTCATAAGCTGTGAGATATGAACTAAATTTTGGTAGTTGTTCTTTGGTAATGTGTGAACTGTTCTAGTGGTTCTTGAAGTCGGTAGAAGTCTCAATTGCAGTTAACTTTGTAATGCTGTGGCTCAAGAGTACTTACGCATGGCACATATAAGTACGAATGCTTGATGGAGATGAGGGTTTGTGTTACTTTCATAATTTTAAGATGTTTACTTTTGCTGCTCTGGGCAAAAGGTCTGATTTTGGAGCACGCAAACTAGTTTTCCTTCTTAAGAGCTGCTATGCCTTGGCTTTTCTTTTGGTCTATTACACCTTTTTCCTTTTAGTTTTGGAGTTCTTTTGCTTATAGGTGGGTTTAAGAAGATGCAACCAAGAAGTGCACTTTGGTATGTGCCTTTGTACCTACTCAGTGTCTGTTTGTATTTTGAATTTTCTTGGCAGTCATTCCAAATACTGTGATTTACTGCTAATTCTATTTCACAGAAAATACTTTTAGAGTGATATTAAAGTATTGTTATGTGGAGCATGTAATTTCTTTTTTGGCGTGTCGTAACTTTTTTCATTAAACATTTCCTGCTGAAAGTAGGAGTTCAGTAGCCCATAAACTTAGAGAAGGGGCTTGCTTTTCCCCAGGACAATTCTCAAAATCACTCAAAATCAATCATCTTTAGTAATTTAACACATTTTTTTTTCATATGCTCTATCTGTGTCAGTGCAACAGTCTTCACAGGTATGTTCTTACATCTTTGTCAGCATTGTGCTACGTATGAAGTGTGCATCTTCTTGCAAGAAGAGGCAGAAATCCTGTAGTATCTTGCGAAAAATTCAAAATTTAAACTTTCTTGTGATTCCCAGTAAGAGTTCTTACTCATGCGGCCCAACATTCCTTTTTTTTTTTGTCCCTTTGGTCCCATTAAAAAACTCTGTATAGTACTTTCTCTAAAGAAGTGTTGAACATTATGGATAGTCCTTGTGGCAACTCAGTCAAATGAAGATGTAAACTTTAACTGTGTTAGTTCGTGTACTAAATTCCATTGTACTTACATGCATTCAGAAACTGACTAGTTGTAGTTTGCTTTAGCTTGTAAGTTAAGGTAATTCAGCTTCTTAGGAGGAGTGTCTGCAGAGGGGCTTAGATGTATTTTAGGTAATGTACCTTAATTTCACACCTTCAGTTACTTCGAATTAAGTTCTTATACAGACATGTCCTTATCTAGATTGACTAGAATCTTACGGTTCAGGAAAGCTGTATTCATTTCATCACTCATTTGGTGGCAAAATCGCAGTATTCATAAATATATTCAATTTTGCATAATATCTTTAGAATTACAAACTTCCTTAACTTACTGTATCATAGCAAAGTAAGATATTTGTAGTTATAAAATCTGCTCTCAAGATAAAACATAAGCGGTGCACGATTTTGTGAGATATTTTAAGTTTAGCATCATAAAGCCATAGAAATTGTTTTGCCCCGCAAATATTGCAAGGGTTTAGTGATAAAATAATAAGCCCTAAAAGTTGCCCTCTTATTTCAAACCTTTCAATAATTTAATAAAACATTGCTTTGTTTTGCAAGTATAATATTCTTTAATACTCTTCATTTATTACAAGATCGTTCCAATTTTTTAATAGTCCATATTTGGTAATAGGATTTTACTTGTCTAGTTAACGGAGAAAACAGTAAAAAGTTTTCCCTTAAGACCGTGAGTGTCATTAGTTATTATCACAATGTTGTCATAAATATTTTTTAGTTCCAAGTTTATTTTGAGCAGATGGGAAGAAGATATCATGTCAACCCCCAAATATTGATGTATCTTTTGAAAACTACTTATGTTTGAGAATGAGATATACTAGAAAGAGGATGAATAGAATTGCAAACAAAATTATTAAGCGTGGATTATATATTCACCTGGCATTTATGATATCGTCCTATTGATTTCAGGGAGATTCTGTCTGAGTAAGAGCCAAATTAAAATAAAGTAAGAATTTCTTAATTTGAATGTTAATATCCACTGTTTGCAGTTGGTAGCCATTTTAGGTTTTGCACTTTTTATATTTTTCCTTGCTATTTTTGTGAGGTGCTATCTACCTTTTCATAGACCTTACTCAGGCCCTCTGATTGGTTTATTCTTCACAACATAATATATTCTGTAGTTACTCTCAAAGCTTCTATAGCTTTAAGAGCCTATTCTTCAGTTTCACCTGGTTTTCGTATGTTCACACAACTTCAATACGAATGAATGTGTTTTTTTTAAAACATAAGAAGAAAATCAGTCACATGACATTCTCATGGAGGATATACAGAAATTGCAGGTAAATTGTAAACCCTGAAGAGGGTTTTTGTGAAACATTCGCACCGTTTTGGATGTAATGCTAGAGGAACAATGTACGTTATGAGGTTCCTGTATCTTAGCCTAATTATTTGTTTGAACTTTTTCACTTACAGAGTAATTGAAGTATACAACAACTCTCTGTTAATTTAGGATAATGCAGCATTTGCAACTCACACAGGTAAACAACAAAACTAGCTTCACAAGAAATGTTGGCAGAAGTGTCTTTTTTTTGGCAATTTTCATGGAAGGAGAACATTGTGAAACTTTACACTATGTAAAAGGAATTCAGAATGTTAGAGAGGTGGGAGAAGCTCACTTGAAAGACAAGTTATAAAGACTTAATCTGTAGGACTTAGGTGCTCCTTGATTCTGAGTGTCCTGAGAAGTTAAATCAGATATGATACCTTATTGCTAACAGCAAGAAACTGGGAGGATGGCAGTGCTGTCCATCATGGCTGAGAAAGCGAGATGGAATGGGCGAAGACCAAGGTCTTTGTCTAGGCTGTATGGGATTGCAGCCATAGCAAGATATGGGAATGGCTGGCCAAAAATAGATTTGTAATGGCTGTGACGTGAGGTTATTCTACCTATAACTGACTGCTTAAGAAAGACAAATCCAGAAATCTAGCTGGAAAAAAGGGAGGCAAGTAGACAAATAGGTGTGCAGTATAGCTGCATAGGGATGATAATTGGGTTTGCGTCAGTGAATGTTGTTGTCCAGGTTCAAAGCACATAGGAGTAAAATGAGGGACTGAGATGGACTACTGTTATATTCCTCAAAAATTTAGGAGAACGGTGAGGAGGATACTTGACAAAATAAAAGAGTAATTAGTGTGGTAAGAAAAGGAGTGGTAGAGAGCTAACTCACAAAAGCTGACAGGGAAAAAGTTTTTTAAGGGATTGTGGTGTTTGGTGTTGGGTATGACTGGCAAGTTAAAAAGTTGAGAAAAGAGCGTTGGGTTTAAGCTTTGGCAGGAAGGTTGCTGGAAACTAGTGCGAATCACTTCAGTGTGGTCAAGATGGAAGACTGTGATTTGGGAAGTGTCAGAGGAAGGAAATGCTAGGCAATAATTTTGCCTGATATGTTCAGTGTTCTTACGTGTGAAATAGAGAGATGAGGTGGAGCAGTCATGGAAAAGGCAAGTGGGTTCAAGTGTTAAAATCCTGTCGCAGAAACAAGGTGATGAAAACTATAAAAATTAAAATTAAACATACACTTTCAACATGCTACTCCTTCATCTTTACTTCATCTGTAAAGGTTTTAAAATTTAATCTCATTATTATTTGGAGTGCCTTTCTTCAAAAAAATAATCACAGTAGACTCCCCTTGTTACTTTAGTGTAATGTAACATCCACGGCTAGTGCAGATAAAACCCATGTACCACTGAAGAAATCTTTGCAAAGAAAGAGTGTCTTTGTGTGTGATAATTTTCATGGAAAGAAAACATTAGATATATGCTGAAATTGTGAACTTTGTGACATTCTGAAGTCTCTGAGAATTCTGACATCTTCAGCAAGTGGCAGACATGATATTCAAGTGCCTGTAATTGACCAGTGCAGCAGTTGACATCTGACACGCAGTTGACTGAATGACCTGGAAGGTTACGTGGGTAGGTAGTACATGAAATCCTTATTTAAAGCTTTCTCTGGTAACTGGAATGGCTATGACATGAGGCTAAACCACAGATAACTGACTTCTTAAAAAATACATCCAGAAATCTAACCCTCTAGAAAGGTCTGTATTGTATATAGTATTACCCATTAACTTCAAGACGTGTCTTGCTTTTGTTCAGTGTTGTGTGATTAGATTTTTTTTTTAAAGTTACAAAAACATGATTGGAATTGTATTTCACAGCTAAGTCTTGCTGTATGGATGAATGACAAGATGGGTTGAACCTTTGTCTTTGTCTTTTTTTTTTTCCTCATTTTTCCTTCTGGATTGAGATGATGCATTGCTATACAGAATGCCTCCCTGAATGCCACCCTGCAGTTATAACATGAAATAGAACTGCTAATAGAAGTATGAGAAATTAGAGGTAGAAAAAACATACTACTTCTTCAGCTCCATGCACCTGACAGTACATCAGGGTTCTGAATTGTTCAGGAAGAAAGTTATTCTCAAAGGATTAGATATGATGTAACAAGTTATATTTAAATGAGTCAACAAGGCTTTTGTAGCTTAAAATGATAGGAAGCCTGCATCTAACTTTAATACAGGAAAAGATAGCTTACATGAGCTTCATGAATAATCTTAATATTTCATTAGCACTTTTGCCCATATTTCTTACATATATACTGGAAATACATGCTAGAAATATCTCAATAAATCAGTTTTAGAGAACTCTAACATTACTAAACATTATTGATTTTTTTGTCTTTTTACTCGGAAGTATTTCTGAACTGACGTTCAGGCCACTGACTTTGTAAACTTTTAGAATTGCACCATGTGTAACTAAAGCTTAAATAACCTCAAATATTTTAATCCCTTAGAATTTTGCAATTCATGATAGCATAATTTTACTTAAGATTTGCTCCTTTGAAGCTGTGTCGTCTTACGTGCAAAAATTAATAGGCATTAAAGAATGAATTTTGTGAAGAGTACTTCAAATTCATTTTCTCCCCAGGCCTGTGAATTCACCATGCTAGAATTAGTAACTATCTTCACAGGCTGCAACTGTTTCTTAGTATTTCATGATTCAGATTTTATTCAATTTACACAGAACAGCAGCATCTGTATAGAGATCTGTTGCAAGATATGACCCATACTTTGTGAAGAATTAAAGTTGGTTCATTTTGGTTGATTTTCTTAAACTGATGAAATGTCATTATACTTCTGGGAATTAGTACTAATCTACCTTTCTTTTGATCTTGCTTTCAATTTACAGTAGAATTGAAATCAGAATAGGACTAATTTTAATACTTAAGAGAAAGAGAGCAAAAAGACTTGTACAGCTCTAGCAGATTTTTTTTTTTGGGGTGATGTTTTTCAGTTAGTTAAGTTCAAACTTCATTTTAACGTAAATCCAAACCTCCAAATTTCATTATCATTATTAAAGGCTGTTTATTCAATTGGGGGGGGGGGGGGGGGGAAGTCTGATTGCTGTCATGATAATATGAATGATCAAAGAAGAGTAATTGTAACATTTCTTTTAGGAATCCTGCCCTCAGTAAGCCCATAGGATTTGTTTACCCTCTCTTACCAACCAACATTTGTACCCATATGTTGAGATGGCAGCATGCCTCCCTCACTAGGTACTATGCCAGTTTCAATAGGATATAGATGCCAAACAATATTTAAATAAGGAACTAGCATAATGCTGAAAATACCATCTGTTCTGTAAAATTTCCCTTACTCTGTGACAGGATTGCCACACTGAACTTCCATGTGTTATTCACATTTTAGATACACAATAATGAAATTTGAATACCTGAACAGCTGAAATGTCTGAGCATCCACAATACCTACAGTTTTATCAAGAAATGCATAAGCTTTATGTTGTAAGTTTTGAAGCCTTATTTGAAAACATGGCACATCAAAATGCATCAGTGTATATAGAATTATGAAGTAACTCATGGATGATAGTGGCTGTGAAATACATTAATCAGCCTACAAAGATAGATATTTACTATTCTCATGCCCCTTCTCATGGGCAGATCAACAGAGACCATTATGTTGAAAACTTCTATAATGATTTTTTCAGTGAGTTTCTTACATGTCTGCTCTAAAAGCGAGGTCTGTTCTCTCTGGATTCCTTACGTATGGATTACATTAATCTCAAATTTGTCAGGTGGCTAAGGTTCAATTCCAGTGCAAGCTACTGATTAAGAATCTTCCCAATCAATTAACCAATTGATTTGAAATCTCTATTTCTCACTCTTCTGTTAAAATCTGTGTACTAAGTCTCCAGTCACTTCTGTTTATTTGGCCATATTCATGAACATTTTTTTTTTTAATGCCATGATTCCATTTGGTGATATCTAAAAGATTACATGTTCTCCAATAAGCAAGTGTCTGTGTATATATGTATATGTAAAGACATACACGAATGCAGCAATATGGCATTTTCTAGAAAATACTGACTTTTGTGAATGGTGGCAGCTGTCTGTATAAAAACAGATTGAATGTGATTGATCCCAAACTGAGAATAGTTGCTCTGACAAATGCATATTTCTTCTAAAGAGCACTGTGTCAGAGAACATTTCTTGTAACTTTCTTAGGTGTGAGAGACTTTGATCATCTTCATTTCAGAAACAGCAGAAAGATACTTGGTATAACATAATTTTGCATGAAATTTGATGATTTTTTTCCTGATAAATATGAATCCCATTGAAAAATCAGGTTTCTGAGGGACCTATTAGATTATTTTTTTGAGTTCAATGAATGATATAATCCAATGTACCTTTCCCAGAGTTGCTTTTGGAAATATTAAAACAATGTGTTTAAAATTGTTAGAACTAATTAGTCTTAGTAACTATTTTAAATTACTTAAAATGAGCCAAACATTAGGAAAATGAGATTAAATACAATTGAGTATATATTAATGTATCTTTTCTGTGCCATGTGAATTAATTCTCTCATCTCTGTTTTTGGTTTGGAAAAGTCCATTATTTGGACATTGTGTATTCCCTGCTTCCTTGATGTTTACTAAATTTCATTTCTAGATTTTCACCCAAGACGACAGGTTTGCATGTGTAGTTGCATGGAGTTTTCATGTATTCATGCTCTCTAATACCTATTGCCCTAGAGGTAGATTAGAAAATGGTTTTGGGTTTTGTTTTTGTCTATTTTTCATTTCAGCTTAAGCTGTACAGCAAGTGAAGTAGAAAGTTCTCTTGAGACCTTATAGATTTCACTAAAAATATATTTGTGTTCCACTGTTCCAGATTTTTGCCTCATGTATCTTCCTACCTTCTTCATTCTACCATCATTAGCCAACCTTAATTTTGCCCTTTTCATTATTCTGCACCTAGTGCTGAGCCTTTTCCAGACCAATGCAGATAAAGTAATCTCTTTTCTGCTGAGCTTGATGGAAGAGTTGGGACTTTTATGCTGTCTCTGTCTGTAAATACCCTGTGGTGGCTGTAATTAGCTGTAGGTATCTGCATCTGACAGGAAGGTATATGAAGGCAGTAACGTTAGGCTTTGTCTGACAAGACTATCCTGCTTCTCTGTGCTTCTCTGCAAAGCACACGTGTTGCTCACTCTATATTTTTCCATGAAACCACGCACTTTGCCCCACCACTTGCTCTTGTTAAAATTCATATGGTTGGTGCCTGTCCAGGTCTTTAGTGTATCCAGATCTGTGGATCTCTGGCGTCCATAGCTCCTCCTAATTTAGTATCACTGGCAAACTTACTTAACTTAAAATTTGACTCCTGCGTCCAGATCATTTATAAAAACACTAAAGAGCACTGGCCCTAAAATTGGGGCCTGGGGAACCCCACTGGAGACTGGCCACCAGCCTGATGTAACCCTATTTGCTCTAACTCTTTGAGTCTGACCTGTCAGTCAATTGTTCACCCATCAGGGCCACCAAGAGCCGGTTGCCCAGGACCATGTCCAGATGGCTTTTGAACATCTCCAAGGATGGAGATTCTACGAGCTCCCTCGCAACCTGTTTCAGTGCTTGGCCTCCCTCACAGTAAAAAAAAGTGTTTCCTGATGTTTGGGAGGAACCTTCTGTGTTTCAGTTTGCACCCATCACCTCTTGTCCTGCTACTGGCCACCACTGGAAAGAGCCGGGATCCATCTTTGCACCCTCCCTTCAGATATTTGTATGCATTGATGAGATTCCTGCCCTGAGCCTTTTCTTCTCTAGACTGAACAGTCCCAGCTCTCTCAGCCCTTCCGCACAGGAGAGATGCTCAAATCCCTTAATGGTCTTAGTGGCCTTTTGCTGGGACTCTCTCCAGTATGTCCATGTCTCTCTTGTACCGAGGAGCCCAGAACAGTACTCCAGGTGGACACAGCACTCCACGTGTGGCCTCAACAGTGCTGAGAACAGAAGGATCCCCTCCCTTGACCTGCTGACAACACTCCTCCTAATGCATCCCAGCATACCATTAGCCACCTTTGCTACAAGGGCATGTGGCTGGCTTATGTTCTGTATTGTGTCATTGTTGAGAGATCTTTTCCAACTACATGTTTGAAACAAAACTGGTTTTAGTGGAGAAGTTAAACATTAAAAATTATACTCTAAAAGTCATTGGGAGCTTTGTCTGACATACTGGTTCAAGCTCACAGGCAAATCATCAAGGCTTCCCACCTCCCTTCCAAACAGACAACAATGAAAATTAAAGTAAAATAAGATGTCTCCTCCTGTTCTGCTTCTTCTCATGGCTGTAAAAGGTCTTAGTACCTGCCTAGTTGGCTTGCATGTTTGGTGAGAACAAGTTCTAAATTCTCAAATTTAGAATTACGATAACTGTTTCTTCCATAATTTGTGTTAAAAGCATGGCTTCTCTAGTTTTCATGGACCACTCTAAAGATAATAGGGATTGTTGCGGTTTCATTTGTTGCCTATGTAATTTGCAAATACTGTTCAGCTTTCATTCTGCAAACTCACTTAAGTTGCTAGCGAGGAACTACTTTGAAAGAAAGCAAAAAAGTTTTTTTAAAAGTTAAATTTAAATAAAAAGATAAATTAATAAAATATCCTGATTCATCACTATACCAGCCTACCAAATAATTGATAATTTTTGTCTTTGCTTGCTGAATTTCTGTGTGCAATGAGGAGTTTTTCTTTTTTTTATTATAGATCCCTGTTTATCTGGGGGTTTTAGTTTGTTCAGGATTACTCCTTTATAAAGTATTAATTCTGATGGATTGTGCTGTAAAATGAAGATCACAGAGATGCTTCACCATTAAGTAATTTTTTTAAACTGGATTACTCCTGTATCAGGTATTTGGTAGAAGTCAATGTATTTAGAAACAAGTATCAGCCTTATAAGTAAAGTTTGTTTTCCCAGTATAATGAAGCCCACTTAAATAAATACCTGATATAAAAATAATCCTGTTAAAACTGAACAAATGAACTCTACACCAGTCTCTGAGTTCTGTAAGACCCTGACTGATAAATACTTGATTAATGAAAAATCCTGTTAAATGAATAAAATTTGTGTGCCAAATAGAGAAGTAAATTACAGTCATGGTCAGACTTATTATAGCAAAGTTACAGATGAATAAATCTTCTGGGTTGATAATTTATGACAAGTATGATGACATTTTCTTTTCTTTGGTAACAATAAGCCTTTTATAAGAATAGCTTCAATGATTTTTTTTTTTTTGTCTAAAGTACATTAAAAGGATTTATAACCATGTCATGTAATAATGGAAATTATTCATGAGTGGACATACTTGTATGGTAGTAAAGCACTAATATTTTAAAATGGAATGTTTTCTTATTTCCATTTCATTGCATCTGAATTTTAAAAAATTTAACACCGTTTTCGTTCTATGTCAATCTAAAAAAAAAAATTAACCTAGGCATTAACCTTTTACCCAATATAGGCCACATAAAGTTAGATCATCTAGACTGAAATTCTTTAAACAAACATAGGTATTTTAATGTATGTTAGAAATCCTGTTCACTCATTAAAGGACATATTATAGTGTCTTTTATCCTTTGGGGATTTAGTTGGGGAGTTTTTCCTATCAAAACCAAAAGCAAAATTTTTTTAAAAAAAAATCTATTTCATATATATGAAAGTGTTCATTAGTTGTGAAAGCTCATTAAAATAGATCAAACCAAAATAAACTAATAGAAGAAGAGCCTGTGCCAATAAGAACATATGACTGTAAATAGCTTTTTCTGTAACACTCCTACTGGACTGAGCCAAGTGTCTCACTAATATAATGTTCCTCACGTGGCTGTTGTTCACGAAAAGGCACCAAATGAATACAGACAATGTGAATAAAACATGATGCGGGGGTCAGGTTGTGTTTGGTACTGAGAGGTGAGAAGGGATGAAAAGGTTTTGGATGCCTTCAGACTATCCTTGAGCTTCTTTATTGGGGAAGCAATTAGACTATCAGGCTCTAGGAATCTAGACTTAGCAAGAGCCCATGTGACTCCAGACTTATGAACAGAAAAGACGTTAAAGCTTTAGTTACATCTTCCTTTTGTTACCTGACCGCATTGGAATGACCATATTGTCCTTTCCTGAAGACCAGTTTTAAGATTTAAAATCATTAGTCTCTTTTACATATGTAAAGATACTTACGAGATAAAATCTGAATGAGTAGAAAGGTGGATTTGCATAATGATGTAGAACTGCCACTTGATTTACTTTTAAAGGTGTCTTCATTAACAAAGCTTCTTAAAGTAGAAGAAAGTGCAAAGAAGGGTGGTTTTATCTCAAAAGAAGAGATCAAAATACACCTTGTGTTCAGATGGAAATGCAGTTTATAGTTAGGCTTATTAAAATCATAGTTTTAACATGTAATTCATTTTTTCCTCTCCCATAAAGACTTTTCTTTCTTTTGTTTTTCAAAAATGTTTCTACTTTACTTTTTTGTTTGTTTGCTGGAATACATAGAGTATAATTTCAACTCTTTCTCCATGAATGTGTTAATATAAAAAAACCCCTAAGCATAAACTGTCTCTAAGTCAGCTTTTTAAGGGCGATGACTTGATTCTTGGAAATATAGTAGTATAGATTTTAAATCTGAAGATCATCATAACAAAATGGAAATTAGGCAAAAGGCAGACACCCTATATGTGAGGGTGGAAAAGGACATTTCTACAGCTCTGGCTAGAAATGACTATCTCATTGGCTGGAGGAAAAGTTTTTTCACTACTGGTTGATCTATGGACTTCCTGACTTTCCCTTGGTCTTACAGTTTTCATCTCAGCTTTTCTTCTGTTTGGACTGTTTGATGTCTTCCAATTCGTGCATGATTACAGTAAACTGGGATGGCTTGGTTTATTGTAAGTCTTGTACTGTTTGTTGTATGAATGGAGAAGATAAAAGCAAGGAAATTAATTTTGATTGTGCACCAGAATACGGGAAGAAACTATTTCTATTAATTTCCACTCTGTTTCCAGAATTATTTGGACTAGATTTGTGATTATCACCAATTTTCCACTGTCCACTTTGATACTTGCTGTTTAAACCTGATACCAGATGAATAAGGTATACCAGGTATTTGTTACGTTACTTTCCTATGGTCTTATTTTGTATTTTATTGTAAAAGATAACTTCTGAAGTATAGTGGGCATTATGACAAGCTCTTTAAGAACTGTAATTTTAAAACTCGGGGAACAATCTGATTATGTACTCACAAATCTGCTAACTAGAACTCGAATGTTTAAGAGAGCCTGAAGAAATATTGTTATTTATCACCTTGAGCTTCTTCTGAAAAACTTGGCATACGTAATTTAACCTAGTCATCCTTAATAATCTTGTTGGAATTCTTTCATTCGGTATTAACAATGGAGGAGTTAGAACGTAATGTTAATTTATCTTATAAATGGAGAGTGGTATTAATCAAAAGCTTGTCCCATCAGATATAAACTTGGACTGTTACTATAATTAGGAAGTTCAGATTAAACTATTTTAATGATCATAGTCATTTAGCAAGAAAACCAGAGGCTGTTAATACATTAACCAGGCCTGCTGAAACTCTTTTCTTTTAGTCTTTACATGCACAACTCTTTCTGACTTTGTCTGCTCACTCATTTTATGTACTCAGTTATTGAGACTATTGCCTTTTGGTTTTCTAAGTTTATTCTGCAGGGTTTGTATTGTTTATTTTAGCAATGGAGAAATTCACTGACTTGATTTACATTTGTGGGCTGTCACCAAAAAAATCATGGATCATAGAAAACAGTTCTGAAAGGGACCTGAAGAGATCAGGTCAGGATGAACCAAAGGAGATTTAACTCTGTGTAAACTATTCCTGGCAGGTATTTTTCTGGACTGTTCTTAAGGTTCTACATTGATGGAGATTCTCCAGCTAATATATTCCAGTCCTTCCCTATCTTCATCGCTAGAAATGCTTTCCTGATTTCTATCTAACTCTCTCTTGCGCCCGTTTAAGATCACTTGGTGTCCTGTTCCCAGTGAACAAATGTGTATAGGCCTCTTGGACTTTACTGTGATTTTTTTTTTAACGTATTTGCATATCATAACTTCCACGCTGACCTGACTTCTGTGCAAAAGGCATTACCAAATCAGTCAGTCGTTCCCCATAGATCATGTGAAAGCTTCAGCCCTTGCAAATCTAGGTCAGGATTTAGGTGGAAACATCCACGTCTGAGAATTTATTTCTGATGTTTTATAGGCTCTTTAAGTGTCTTAAGGAATTCTGTTTTGTTTGTTCCTGGTGACCTAACCTACTAGCTGATGTTTAAACGCGTCCTATGTAATGACTGAGACTTCTGACTGGGGACTGTGTAGTAGAGTTTCTAGCATTCATGTACTGTAAGAAACAGTGTAACCCCTAAAAACAGATCATATTGCAGGCCTAAAATTGCACGCGGATGAGCTATGCAATTGCATCTGCTCCAAGAATTAAGCACTCATTCCTTCCTTACTGTTTTTTAGTCCTATATGCTAAGTCACTGTTCAGTCTGACTCTAAGTTATTTTTTTTGAAGTAAAGTTTTTGAATTTAATTGTTTTTGAAACAGCATGACTTGCTGTTTCGGAATTGCTGCAATTTTAATGTTCAGAAAATATAAATAAAGAATAAATAAAGAAATTTCCACGTAAAAGTTAAAGCTTAATCTTAAGCAAATTTAATATGTCGGTAATTTAAGCTTAAAGTATTTGAGAATGTTTAATTGTTTCACAAGTAAGCAATGGAAATTCTGGAAGACCTCACCTGAATTTTAAATTATTCTGTACATATAATGGAATTTGTTTCAAATGCCATGGACTGGTGTTGTAAGGAAAGAAAGTGAAATTGATATACCTGCGAAAAATTAGTTTTCACCTAAATTGTAAGAATAATTATCAAAAGGATTATGTCGTCTCTGGAGACGTTAATACAATTCATTCAGATAATTGTCTTGTTAAAAGGAAAAATGTAAACCATCCTTTTCTTGTCTGTTTTCACCCTTTACTCCCTTGCTTTCTCATCCCTGAATGGATTCATATGATAGTCCACCCAAGTGGTTCTGCTTGAAGAAAAAGGTATTCATAATGTTGACAGACATTAAGAATGACACCTGAAGTCAATTGGTACATTTTCACTTGCAGTTTTAAAAATAATTTCTAATTGTGCAATTCAAGTTGTTTATTACCCAGCTTCATAAAGTATTATCAACTTTGACAAGAAAGTAATTTAAGTATGTATTAATACTCTCATCTAGTTGTGAGACTACTGAGTTCGAGCATAAATCACAGTTGTTTTACTTGGAATTGCGATCAGCAGGTGAGTGAGAGTCCTGACCCCCTCTCAGCCTCTCTCCATCTTGTGTTAGCAGGAAGGTTTGACTGTAAAGTATCGTATTGTTAATTGGTATGGTTACAGAGCAGACCTTGTATCCGGAACTCCAGATGGGGGACTGCTACACGTCTCAATAAGAAGCTGAGTTTTCATTTCTGGCATGGTGATGCTGTGCAGCTATTGGGCAAATTGTAGTGCTCAGGAGGCTTTTCCAGATGCAAGTAAGGTGCTAAGATAACAACAGTTCCAGAAAAAGACTGAAAAACTTTTTTGAGAAAGTCAGCTAAATGTGGTATTTGGGTATTCTTCTATGATGGATGATCAAGGGATACGGAGAAAAGTACTCATCTGTGTTTAGGCAAAACAAACTTCCTATTTCATTCTGCAAATCAAATTGAGAAAGTGGCGGTTAAAAACAGATCTGAGCTTGCGGTAGGGCAGAAGGATCAGATATGAGGACTATTAACTCATGGTGCCAAAATTTGCAAAAAAATGTTTGTCAACAGGTGTGTTATATCAGATAACTTAGAAAGCATATGGCAATTTTTATACTTCTTTTTCCTAACAAATAAAATTAAATTTGGTATCATGTCTGAAATGATTCAGAAATTGAAATGACTCTGAAGACTGTAGTGGTAAAACTAAATCTCATTTCTTCGGTATGATATTTCCCTGCTGTCAGTGCTGCCTTTTTTTTTTTTTTAACAATATCAGCTACTATTTATACACTTAGAATTTCTGGGCAGATTACTGTGGAAGGTTGTGGTACCCACATGTACAAAATAGTATAATAATGTTCTATTCTTTTTGGAACAAATTTGTTACACAGAATGTCAGATGAGTCATTTTGTTCATGTCAGATATCTGAAAATAATGGAAAGATGCCAAAGTAAAAGCCCAGTAATCCATGCACTGGTGTAATGGAGCAAATGAAATGCAAAGCTCTTGTACAGGTCCAATTTCAGCACCAAATGCTTACCTGTCAGTCAGCAAAATTGTCCCTGAATAAAAATGAGCCCATCTGAGAGGGAAAGGATTTTAATATACATCAAATTCTTTGAATCTGTTGTGAGGTAGAAGATGTTCTGAGGAGGAAATGCTGAAAGGGAAATCTTAGTTCAAGCTAGTTCAAATCACACATGTATTGCTGACTGTGAAAGGTTTGGGTTTATCCTTATTGTTTGGTATCTGTAGCTCCTTGGATAGACAGATGATTTCCCTTAGGCTATGGCAAATCTGGCCAATCGCTGATTTAAAAGTTTCAGACAGGTAACTTGCAGACTTTTGGAGGCATCTGTGTTTTGTCTGTGAAAGATCTGATTAAAACTTTAAATCATGGTATGCCAACATCAGAGATATCTTTGCATATATCATAGTTCTGATTTGCTCTGACTGAAATGTTTTTGAAGAGCGATGCAGCTGAGTGGGCTTCTGCCTTTAAAGTGGCCATTGGGAGAACATGTTTTGCTACTGAGACGTCTTCTTGCAGGCTTAAACATAAAATATTAAACGTAGTATTATCTTATGTACTTTCAGAGTTGAGGCTGCCACAAGTCTATATGCTCTCGTTTTATGAAGTCCCAATTTTCTTCGCATTTCAATAGTGTGTCCCAGTAGCATTGCTCTGTGCTGGGGGTGCGAGAGGCTAAGAGTCAGCATAGCCCTTGACAGTCAGGACTAGTTCTCTTAAAAGTTGATGTATTGAGAATGAACCAGCAGTTCACGAATGAAAAAAAAAAATGTGCTGCATCAAAAGTGAAAATAAATAAATCGAGCAAAGCTGCCTATACTTTTGGGTTATGACTAGCTGAAGTGCAGATTAAAAGCTCTGAACCGATGCATGTGAAACAAAGAGCACAATGCTGAATTCATTTTAATCCTCTGGTTTAAGTGGGTGTGCCTTCCACTTCTGGGTCTAGAAATAATCATACTCGTATCAATCTATATTGTATGACTTTTGTAAGCTGTGAAAATAGTATTTTTCACTAAATTGTCACTTATTATTGTTCATTTGTGGCCACTAACGTAGAAAAATGTTGCAGCTACAATGTCAGAAGAATAGGGACAATTTGATGTTTTCTTTTGATGCTGTTTGTTGATATCTAGACCACTGCAGCTTGATTGCCTAACATTAAACCTATAATAACAGTGCAATCATAGCAGTATCATCATGAATGTCGTTACAATAGAAACAACATTTACACGGCTTCAGAATGGTAATTATCAAACTTTTTGTCATGAAGCGCTTATTTGCTAGCATTGATCTGCCCCGGTCAGTTGTTAGCTCTTCTCATCTGAGGTGTATTGATTGTATAATCAGTAGATAGAGGCTGCGGGCAGATGAAATTCAGTGTTGTTGGGCAAATTATTGTCTGCTTGCCTGTTGACCTGGACCCTGCTGGTTGTACCTTAGACAGTGGTGGGATTATTACTCATTTCAGTGACCCTACTCTGACAGAGAACTCCATATTATTATAAAAGATAAATGGCATCCTTCTTTGCTGTGGATATGGTTGAACGCAGGTGTCAGTGTGTAGTGAAACCGAAAATCTTGTGCAGCAGTGTTCCTTCACTTTCCTTCAGGTTTTTTTTCCTTTTTAAATATATGTAAAAATACTGTAGAGTTGCAACACATCTCGTGTCGTATACAACATGCACTTACAGGTATATGATGTGTAAGCATGGTGTTTTACATTAGTCATTTAAGAACTCTACTTGCCAAACTGTAAGATATTAATACTGATATAATTCAAACACAACTTTTGGTTGCTGCCATCTAATAGCAAGGAGGACCAATCTAATGACTGCTTCTAGATTCATACTTTTAAACCTCAGGCAAATAGCCCACTCCTGTGTTGAGTGATTTCGTAAACTCTTCTCTCACTTGTTTTGTTTTCTTTACCTCTAGCATCACTATGAAGAAACTAAGTCATAATGTGTGTAAATACGTGTGAGACAGACAAGTTATTAGTCAATAGAGCTTTCTGAGGTATCAGTTTAGTAAAAGTAAATCTTCTGTGTTATTCATATTAGGACTTTTAGAACAGTAAAGGCTATTAGTGTACACAGCATTTAAGAAGGAGATTTGCGTTACGGTTATTACCAGAGGAAAGCCTCCCTCGCTCAAATGACAAGGGGTGATGTAGAAACCACGAATACTTCTACATCCTTCAGTAAAGCCAGCTGTGTTTGGCTAATGTACTAATGCTCCCTGGTGGGGACTGCACCATTGTATTGTAAAGGTCAGTCATTACCTGTGCATTGTATTTAAACCACCTGCTCACAGCAAGTAATCGTATTTGGATGACCAGCAGTTTTATAATATTAATTGCCCTGAATCCTGCTGAAGCCATGATAAGAATACTGAGCACTTACACAGCAATTTACAACTTCAAAGGGCTTTAAAAACATTAGCTCATTATTGTTATGCTGGAAAATCTATAGATGGTTCTATATAGCTCTGAATATACATTGCATGGCCTTAATTTAATTGCCAGAAACAATGGCTCTACCTTTTAAAAAAAAAATAGGAAAGAATGCAAATAGGTTGGTGGAAGTGCACAATGATGGTACTACTGTAATCCCTGGAAAAATTACCCATGAAAGGGAGCATTTGCAAAGCAGCATTGTATTTAAACTAGATGAAATAATGGTTTCAAATTAAAATACAAGGAAAAAAAGACAATATGAAACTCGTGTGACTTGCTCTGTAGATGTGTATCAAGTACAAATACATTGTGGACAGAGAAATTAAATCATATGCCAGATGAGGAATAAAACAAAATGTAGAAGGAAGAAAAGTAAGCATCTCTGGCGAAGGATGGCTTGTCTAGTAAAGAGAAAAATCTGTATTTAAGAAACTACTTTAAAATAGTGAAGAAAGTAAGTATGATTGTTGTCCGCACAGAGGTTTCTATATGGTTGTGAATGGCATTTTTGATAAATACGTAGTTCTTTCAAGAAAATAAAAACATACATTATTTGCAAGACTAATAAGAGTAGCCGGTGACTTATTAGGAAAAATTAAGTTTATTTTTCAAGATGTCGCTGTTCTAAATCATTATATAAGAAAAAGGCAATTCTTAGCTGCTAAGTGGACTAATTAGCAGGGAGGGTAGCAGTCTTATGAATGTATTAATTCTCTTCTTTAGCAATGTTGATGACGTAAGGTACTCTTCTGCGGCATGTTCTTGGGACTCTTTTGCCAGGGGTTCATCTTTCCGTGATTGAAGGCATATTTTAATACAACACAACTATGTCACATTGGCTCAGTCTTTATGTGAAAACCAGGTTGTGAGAAGGAGCTTTGGGAAAGTCTGTAGAATCATGAGATATGAAAGGTAAAATTGGCGAAACAGCTGAAAGATTCAAGAGGAAGAAACAATGACTTAGTAGCACCAAGGATTCAAGGACCACTGAAGGTTTATGGCCAGACTTGGTGTTTGCCTGCCCAGCAAAGGTTCAACAGATGTCTCAAAGTGGTGAGCAAATTAATTTGTATAATGGTGGCTTGTAAGTCCTTCTTATCTATTGTATATATTAACCAATAAATAATTGATTTGTGCTTTTAGTTGTGTATATCCTGCTTGCAGTCTTTTGTCTACAGTAAAAACTAACTGAACAAAGTGATCCAGAAAGGGAGATTTGCAGGCATTCCACCTGTAAAGGCAGTGGTGGTGCCACTGTGTGTTGTTCAGTAGTGTCCGGTCCTTTCCATGATTGTGTGCCAGATTTAACTACCATTTGATAGCCTGGAAGGCAGGTAGCCAAAACCCTAATTTTTGGATTCTTACTGTATTTAGTCTTAAAATTGAGATCTGGTCTGCTTGGCTTTGTGAAGAGTGCTTTTTAACATGACAAAATACTTTTATTTTACACATAAATCTTCAGAGTCCGAAGTAATACAAGTTAGCTGTATTCAGTGCAAAAGTCTAATTTTTGGCAAGAGGTGGAAATCCTCTCAGAATATTTTCCAAGAATTCAGAACATGGAAAAGTTACAGTATTTTTGTGGAATATTTTAGGGGCCTCCATAATCTCAGACAGATTCACTCATCTAAATTACATTGATTTTAATATGTTGATACCTCAGCTGTCTCTAGAGTTACAAATCCAAATCATCTTGTGGAAAAATCTTATTTGCAGACCTGGCAGTAAAACTGTAGTAAGACTCTGAGTGAGACTCTTCAGATGTGGTAGCACCAGGAGAAAAAAAAAAAAAAAAATCTTAACATGGTGACTCTTATTGCAAAGCTATTTTTCATGTCTTGTATTTTTGTGAAGATAAGCAGTTTGAAAAGGATGATTAGATGTTTCCACACTGAAAAAAAATTAATGAAATAGTAGCAAAAGATAAAACTAAAATGTTTGCTTGTGGCAGACCATAAAAAGTGAGAAGGAGCTACTGTTTCAATATCACCAATATGTCACTGGGCAATTCAGAACATTGGCTTGTTTTACTATATTATTTTTCTTCTCCGTATGGGAATAAATGTCAAATTTCTTAAGCAAGTGCAACAAAATATTATTGCAGGTTGGTTGATATACTGAATGATGTCCTAGGAAAATTCTCTTAGCAAAGAGAATAAAAGCAAAGATGACCATCTCTTCATTGCTGGGAAAGCATTAGGAAACTCAATATTCTTTAAAGATGTATGGTAGCATGAGAGCAGTACTACAATTCAGCTATCTCAGTTTTAATATTCAAAGTTACAACTTTGAAGCCACTCTAATCTTTTTTCAATTATGTTGTCTAATTTCTATAATATCAATATACTTAATAAAAACTGGTGATGTCACATAAAGCCATGAAGTCCTCTTTAATTCAGAAGTTCATTATTTGACTTTCTGATGGTCTGCAGATTCTTCTTCAAAGTAACAGCTGTTGCCATTGCAGCCCACAGTAAGAGTGCTGGAGCTGTTGAGTGAATCAGTTAATCTCATTTCTTTTCCCTCCACCTTTGAAATTTAAATAATTTTATATTGCATTAACAGCTTCAGTGGTTTCATCCTGCAGCTGCCCGGTTGCTTCATTTAATTCAAGGAGGGAAGTGCAGGTAGAGAAGGGCAGAACAGGGTACAGCTTTCAGAGTAGCTCACAGTTACTCTGAGTAAGGTTTAACATGATGCCATGATCTCATAGTTCTCTATGTAAATCCAATCTATCTGGAAAAGAAATAATAAAGAAATAATCAATGGGATTATGTGCTACATTTAGATTATTCAAAGCTTTCATTACCTTTCTTGTACTGGAATCATTTAATCTAGAATAATTATAATAAACCACAGATATCTTTTTTTACCAGCTCTTTTTCTACTAGTTCTAGTTTCTACTAGGCTTTGCTGAGTCATTTTATCCAAGAGGTCCTTCACTGTGACATTAATGTGATGGGTATCAAGAAAACTGGGGGGGGAGGGGGGGAAGGATCTGGTGGTAAAAGTACAATCTAAAAAGTCTTCAGGCTGAGTTTTGCATTTTATTTGCACCAGAGAGATGTATCAATTAAAATATTATTGGAGTTGCTCATATCGGTCTATTAGATTGCTTTTTGATGGATGTAAAAATAAGCAGTACATTCTCTTGTATTTTGATGGAGTCCATTGTCAAATATTTTGATTTCAAGAGTCTATTTAAAGGTTTTAGGTTTGACAAGATGTAAGTCACATAACTAATCTCTTGATAGTACTGAAACAGGGGAAAAAAAGCCCTCAAATCCTCTCAGAGTACCTGTGGAATTTTTGTAACCATTATTTGTATGCCTTTTGACATATTCCCAAGTTCTGTATTTTTAACTCAGACATAGTGTCTTACAAAGACATCTTTAGCTGTGGCTATTACAGCTATTGCGATACTAAATCAAGACTTTCATAGCCCTGTGAGGTGACAGAAAGTTAAATCTGCTCTGGAATGTCAGTCTGAACAGATTGAATTAGACAGCCATTATTTGATTAACAAATCATACAGAACGGGGGGGGGGGGGGGGGGGTTTTTTTTTTTTNAGTTGTTTGTTTGTCTGGGGGGTTTTTTTGTTTGTTTGGGGTGTTTTTTTGCCACTTAGTAATTTTTCCACTTGGGCTGCATTCCGGGCACCTTCTCCCCAAAAAGGGCATTTTGTAAATAGAAGGAGTCTATAAAAGGCATCATGGTAAGACAGCACAGCTGTCTCAGGAGCTTGCTGAGCTGCATTTTGCTGGAGGTTGGGGTATGTTTTGAGAAATGCCTGCTTTTATCTTATATTCTTCTCTTGGGATAAATAAAAAATGTGAAGGTGAAACACAAACCATATGCATCTCTAGAGCTTCCTTCTGTTTCAGTCTAATAATGCCATAACAGTTTAGCATGACTTCAAAAAAAGCTTACTTGTAGTATATAAGACGACTGTAGTTATAAGAAGATACAGATACTTGTTACACATGTGTAACAAAACATGTAAGTATATCACAGTATTATTTATACACAGGCTTGATTTACGAGCTTAAGCATTCAGAGAAAGAGGAATAGACGAGGGCAATGATATGCTTATGCTGGGACATGAACTGTCTGCTTAAATATCAGACTAGTGAGGGACATATTTTTCTTGTTTATGGGGTTTTCTATTGGTTTGGGTTTTGTTTGGAGTTTTTGTTTGTTGCTGTGGTGTTTTTGTTTTTTTTTTAATGAACATGCATTTTTCACTTTCCCTGGGATATCTGGATGCTTTTGCCGGATGGACCAGTTTGATTTTGGTGTACTTTAACAGTCCCATATTCATCACTGCATTTACTTGTAGTATGAGACAGGTAACGGTTTCCTCTAATTGGAGAGAGTGCCGTTAGTACTTGGGAAGATAATTGGCATTTGTGAGAAAAAAGCTTCATAAAGCATTTTTAAATGATAGCTGAAATGTGAGCTGCAAAGTCTTGAGTATCACCTGCTCTCTTTCATTTTCTTTTCTAAGAAGGACCCAAACACTGAATTCTTTGTAATAGAAGAACATGAGTAGTTTTGTAACTTTTTCCTTCCTTGCACAAGGAGACCTGTTTTGCTGAGGTTTTTATTGGTATGTCTTCAGTCCATCTGACCTGTAAACATAATGTGACCAGTGATGCTATTCTAAAGCCTTTTAAGTGTAGCTGATGCCTTTCTTTATGTGACCTTATAAGGAAAGATTTTACTGTTATGCGAGTTGATTATTTTTCTGAATTCCAACTGAAAGGTTTTCTAAGAGTGGCACTAGCAAGTTGAAACATTTCAGCTTTACTCATCTTTTTACCTATCAGTATATCATACTGACTGAAAGCTGAAGGATCATTTTCTCTTTTTCCTGTAACTGCTTAATCCTTGCTATGATTCCAGAGAGTACCACTGCGAAAGCTCTTTATTGTATATTGTGGCAACGAGCTGCACACCAGAAAGGGTCAGAGCTCTAGCAGTTGCTGATAGGACCTGGTCAGGACTCCGTGTTAGGCAAAATTGACAGACTTGTTTGGATCCACAGACTGTTTTTACATAAGGTCTTGGTAGGAATAGAAGGGAGTCCTAGACATCACGTGTAAGCACCAGCTATTATATCCTAGATGGACAGATAGATAGATAAAAGCTGCTTAAACGAAGCTGGGAAAACAAGGTGCTAGGCTTGATTTGTAGTGGATTTATTTCAGTCCACACAAAAAGAGAATGAAATATGATAAGGTAAGGAAGCGTTGGAAGTATGAGAAGGACTTGGAATGTTCTGCAAGTCTAGAAAACTCAGCTTTTGAAAAATGAGGTGTTTTTGTTTTGGGTTTGTTTTTTTTTTTTCAGTGGACAAAGCCCACTTGATTTTCTGGAATAGTCTCTTTTTAGGGATGAGGTTACAAATATGGAAGAGCTTCAGACAGTGAAATGAGGAAAGTGACTGGTGGAGGCTTGTACAGTCTCATGACTGATTTTAAAGTCTGAAAGAGCACAAAGTGTTACACAGCAATGGATATAATAGTTTAGAAGAACAGATAGGAGACCGTTATAACAGTAATAAGGTAAACAATGTAGTTAGTTAACTAAAAGGTGAATTGCAGTGATGAAACTGAGCTAATGTAGAATAATATGTTATACAAGAGCCTTTAATATATATTCTTTTATTTTTCATGTGTGATGATGCAAATCCTCGTCCTGAAAATTCTGCATTTTACAGAAATAGAGAGACAGTCTGTACTTATAAAAAATCTGTTTTAGCCAAATGAATTTTGGGGAAAATGGTAAAAAATTCCATTCAGGTAGCACTGTAAATCTGCTATGACTTCCCATGTCATTTGTGAGTATGGATACAATTGGAGAACTTGATGCTGCTGGGAGTTTTGCTGTTATTGTAGATCCTGCCTTCCCTTTTATCAGAATCCTGAGCATTTGTTCTCTCTGTGTCTGAGTGGGAGAGTTAACAGACTTCATCACGCTGTCACTGGGTCAGCAAGAGCTGATGCTGTTTGAGACTTGTTTACTGTAAGTCTATCATAGAGGAGCTGATTATGGAAAATAATCTCATTCATTCCATTCAGATTAAATGGGGAGATAAAAGTAATTTGGTTCTCAAGTCATTGATTTAAAAATGCAAACTTGGGTAAACAGAGCTATTTAATGAAGTCAGTTGTGACTTGAGAGTGGAGGACTTGTGGAATTTTTCTAGGTTGAACTTGCAAAAGCTATGTGGAGTTTGTAGTACAAATCAAGATGAAAAGATGAGGAGTTTGATGCATTTTTCATCAAAACAATGCTATGGTATATGAGGGAAAAACACCCAATGGAGATAACTAATATAATGATAAATTTCAGGTCCAAATCTTTGCCAAAGTGAAATTCAAAAAGCTCTATTATTCAAGACCAGATGTGCGTCAGCACAGAACTCTTGAAAGAAGTGACACATGAAGTTGGAGGCCTGACCAGTATTTTAAACAAATCCACGAAGTTACTAGGTAGTACCATATGATGGGAGAGTAGCAAATATGATATTTATATTTGAGAAGGATCTGAAGAGTTACAGGCCCATTAGCCAATTTACCATGATGCAAAAAAGGTCTTTTGAATTCGTAACTGATAAAAAGATGGGAAGCAAAGGACTAGAATAAAGTGATCAGTTTTCACAGTGAAGGGGGAATACTAGCAGAGTCCACAGGAGATCAGTACTAAGAGCTACGCTGTCGTGAGTGGGAACTCATGGTGCTGAATGACTGGTTGATAAAATTGTGGATTAAATGAAGTATACATAAATACAAAGGAACATCCATGGAAAATAGAGCCCAGAGTGTGTATCTGTATTGATAGGTTCTAAAATAATTTGGGATAGTTAAAACTAACATGAAGGAAAGCATCAGCAGAGTGCTCAGTGCTTTTGGAAAGAGCAAACAATGCTAGAAATCAAATTATTGTTGTGCATGAAAAGCATGTCTCAAGTACTTCATACAGTCTGCTTGTCTCAACTCAGAAGGAGCTTAGCAGACTGAGAAAAAGCACAGAGGGGAAAATATTGGATGACCAGAGTAACAGAACAGTTTCCATTTGGTGTGAGAACAGTTAGAGTAAGGATCCCACAGTTCAGAAAAGAGCTGAGTGATAGGGTGTAGTGTAGGAATGTAAATCATGGATGAGAAAGAGAACAGGAAGCGTTTTGGAGTTTTGTAAACCAAGAGTAGGGAGACATCCATAATGAAGCCAACAGGCAGCACAGAATGAAGCCTGGGAATTCGTCGATAGGAGATAATTTTGAAGCCTGAATGTGTGTAGTGATGCAAAATGTGATGGGCAAATCCACAGAAGAAAAGTCCATCAGGAATCACTCGTTAAAGATGTGAACACAAGCTGTGGAAAACCCTATGACAGTTTATTTCAATTTTGGCTTGATATAGGAGCAAACACCAGTGTGTACTTGTTCTGGTTTTATGCCGTTTCACTGATGTCTAGTATTGGCTAGTATCACAGGCTAGACAGTCTAGATGAGTCTTTGGTCTGACACAGTCCAGATGTTCTTTTGTATATTATATATATTATTTATAACAGTGGTCTGGAACAACTTGTAAGGCTTCGTTCTGTCCTGTAAACCTGTATTTCATATAACTATTGGATGGTTTGTTTGGTTTGGGGTTTTTTTTCTTCCTAGAAATGTGTTCCTTTGATATCAGATTTAAATTTTGCTATCTCTCAATTTCATTGCACATCCTTTTGTTCTTGTATTACTAGAAATTATGAATAGAAACTTATGAAAACATTATCTATATAATTCATTATGTTGCGCACTTTTATCAAGTCCCCACTTGTTTCTCTCATCTCCCAAATACACAGTCAGTGTTTTTGCTCTCTCTCTTCATGAGAGGTTTTTGTGTTTCTGATATTTCTTATTGTCATAGCCTAACCTCTTCTAATTATTTTAATTAAATGTTTACAAATACAAACTTCATAAAAGGAAACTTTGAGAATATTACTAGCATAGTTAACCTTCATCAAAGACAAAAGAAGCTAGAAGAACAAATACACAATATTAAAATATGATAAACTGTGAAAGACGTTGAAATTATCCTGCCTTAGGAATACATGGCTCAGAGGGAATTATTTATGTTACTGAAATCAAAGTAGATCACAAAAATCTCAGCCAGAGCACTGTGCAAATTATTGTGTCCATATTATTTAAAGGAAAAAGAAAACTCAGTTCTAGACTGAAGTCTTCTCGGTAAAGAAGGCATCTGCGGAGGTGGAATAGGGAGCTTGTGTAAATGAGAACCCTGAGTTGCATGTACCTAACTGGGTATAATGAGGGTGCTAAAAAATTAGAACAGTTTTGTGACTGGGCATTTTCTTAAAGCAGGATATGAGGAATCACTTGTTTGGGTTTTGTACAATTTTACTGCAGTCGTAAGAGGTAACATCAGGACAATCACCATATGAAGTCATATCAAAGAAGTTCAGACCCTGAAGTGTTTGCTTCAGCATGTCTGTGTCTTGGCTGCAAACATGCCCATTTTGAAAATATTCTGCTAATTTATTAAAAATGTTTTTCAGTGAATCAAGCTAGGCCAAATTCTGCTTCTGGTTGCTGCTAAAAATGTTCCTGTGAAAGGAATGATCTACTGTGGAGTTACAGCACCTCTGCACTGGCGTAACTGGTTGCACGAGTTGGCCTGATAGACTGTTTGGAATACGAAGCATGTAGTAATCTACAAAATTTCTAATATTTGCTCATGTAAGCTACACGGAAGCTTTATTTAAACAGGTTTAAATGTGCTGCTACGTAGAACCATCTTTCCAGTGAGATGGGGGAGCTCTGACGTCTTTCTTTGGCTCTGCCCTACACAGAGATGGAGTCAGTTAGGCAATTGCGGACACCTTATGTCACTCCACAGGATCAAGCTGAGAGATGCTGGGGTTGTTCAGGCTGGAGAAGTGAAGACTCCCGGGAGACTCTGTTGTGGCCTTTTTAGTACTTAAAGGGAGCTTATAAGAAAGAAGGGGACAAATTTTTTAGTAGGGACTGTTGCGATGGCACAAGGGGTAGTGGTTTTAAACTAAAAGAAGGTAGATATAGACTAGATAGAAGGAAGAAATTTTTTACAGTGAGGGTGGTGAAACACTGGAACAGGTTGCCCAGGGAGGTTCTAGGTGTCCCATCCCTGGAAACATTCAAGGTCAAGTTGGACGGGGCTCTGAGCAACCTGATCTAGTTGAAGATGTCCCTGCTCACGATAGGGGGGTTGGACTAGATGACCTTTAAAGGTCACTTTCAACCCACACTATTCTATGATGGAGTTTACGGCCTTGTTCCTGACTTTTTCTCCCCAGTCCCAATGCCACTCTGAATCGCACGTGGCAGGACCATTTAAGGAATAATTAGCTGCCTGTGTTCTGCTGAGAGAATTTTCCACTGCTGGAATTTGGAATTTGAGGACCCCTTTAAATATAAAATACTAAAAAGATAGAAACAGGATGAGAATTTAATCTCAAAACAGTTTTAAGTGGTATACTTCACTACGTCGTTTCTTCTGGCATTTTCGATAGGATTTTACTACCAAAGGGCAATAGCTTTTGGAAGTTTTACATTGGCTGAGTTTTTTTTGGAATCAGTTAAAGGAAAGTCTGTTGGTTTTGAGGGTGTTTGGTTTTTGGTTTTTGGGTTTTTTTCCTTTTTGCCTCCTAGGTGGGTTTGGTTTATTGTTCCCTAGTCATTTCATTATGGAGTTGTTGCTCAAATAAGGACCTGGGTGTTAGAACACTTCCATGTTGCATACTAACCAAAATTCAGGGTCAAGAGCCTTACTAGAAAAGAGATTGGGTTTTGAGTCCCTGCAAGAAAAGCTCAATTAATTTGTTGAGTGAGAAACTGCAAGAGATTGTACTAAGTAGCAAAATCTACCCATTTATATACTAGGTAGTAAAGAAGGTAGGAGCCTGAGATGGCGACAAGAACTTTCCGGGAGGGCAACTGCTGGGTTGCTGTCTTCTCAGAGCATCAAACAGAACTTTAGGTGCACCCCTTGTCGTCTTTCCTCTGGTCTCAGCAAATGTCTGAATTCTACTGGCTAGCCCAAAACTTGCTACAGGTGTGTGTTTTTGTGTTGCAGAGGCAGTAGACTAGGTTGTGAAACAACAACAACGAAAAATCTTTTGGTGGTTTTATATTTGGTCTTTTTTGGGGGGAATTACAGTGTTTACAAAATCTAGTGTTAAAAAGCTGAGAAATAAGGCAATTCTGTTTGCTTGTTAGAGATCATCTCAGGATTTGAGGTTTATGTATTAGAGTATTAATTTTTATGTATTTACACATATATTATGTTTTTTACCACAGGACCCCTCTCTCATTCAGTGTACATACTAACAGGGATCAGTGAATGAGTAGCTATTCATGCTTTCTCTTATTCTTATTGGCCAATATGTGACCCACATGTGGTGTTCGCATTCAGTCATTACATTGAATTCAAAACTATTAATTTCTCCATAGGCTTTCTTTCCATTGTAACTATCATTAGCATCTGAATGCCTCACAAACCATAATTAATTAATTTTCACAAAGCCCCTGTGAGGTGAGATGACATTATTAAAAGGGGAATAAGCCACAGAGAAAAGTGCCAGCCTATATTTTGAATGCTCAAGCTGACATGTGTAAGGTGTGTTTTTTTAAGCTACTTAGCGTTCCACAACACTTATTTGTTATTTGTCTAACTTCCTCTTATTCAGCTACAAGTGCCAAGCAACTTTGCAAATCAGGCCACAGATAGGTATTTTATGAATAACAGTTACTCATTGTGAAGCAGAACACGTAGGCACTGATACCATCCTGTGTTCAAAAATGGCATCTAGCTACGTTAACCTTCCATTTCCTTATAGTTTCCTTCAATAACTATACACTATCGAACTTCTTCAGAAAGAGATCCCGTGGACATTAGTGATCCTCTGCACAGACCCTTGATGAGTTCCCAGGGCACAAGTAAGTTCCCTGGTGTTGTGATATGTTAGAAGCATAACACAATTATGGCTGTCCAACATGGAAAAGACAACATTGATTAATTAACAGCATAAAAATGCTATGTATTTAGCTGATAAGTATCAACGGTTTCTCAAAGAGAGGAGTCAGGCCAGCCACTTCTGGCCTCTAGAAATAGATTTGCGGGATGGAAAACCTCTGTGCAGCAGGAACAGTTACACAGATCTTTTGTTTCTTTCCCATACCAGTCTTTGGATGCCTCTTAATCCTTCCTTCTCAGATAATTAAAGGTTCTTTCAGAAGTGTTGGTTTTGTTGTAAGTTGCTTGCAATTTGGGTAGTTGGAAAAGATGAAGAGATTCAAATTATTTTATGATTCTTTGATGCAGTTTAGGACCTTGCTCCTGACTTTTTCTCACCAATCCCAATGCCAGCCTGAATCACATGTGGCAGGACCATTTAAGGAATAATTGAAGAGATAACATTCTACTCCACTTTGGTGAGACCCCACCTGCAGTAATGCATCCAGCACTGGGGCCTCCAACATAAGAAGGAAATGGACCAGCTGGAATGAGGCCAGAGGAGGGCCATGAAGATGATCAGAGTGCTGGAGCACCTCTCCTATGAAGACAAGCTGAGAAAGTTGGGTTCATTTAGCCTGGAGAAGAGAAGCCTCTGGGGAGGCTTTATACCATCCTTCCAGTACCTAAAAGGGGCCTACAGGAAAGATAGGAAGGGACCATTCATGAGGGATTGTAGCGATAGGACAAGGGGTAATGGTTTAAACTGAAAGAGCATAGATTTCCATTACCTGTTAGGAAGAAATTCTTTACTCTGAGGGTGGTGAGACCCTGGCACAGGTTGCCCAGGGAAGTTGTGGATGCCCCATCCCTGGAAGTGTTCAAGACCAGGTTGGATGGGGCTTTGAGCAACCTGGTCTAGTGGGAGGTGTCCCTGCCCAGGGCAGGGGGGTTGGAACTAGATGATCTTTAAGGTCTCTTCCAACTCTAACCATTGTATGATTCCATGATTCTCTGGTGTCACCTCCTGAAAGACCACCAGACCAAGTCCAGTTGACTGCATCCACTGAATTGGCATGTAACAGGCAGGAGTTACTGAACTCAACTTTGTGTGCAGTATTTGTTAACGTCTAATATATGGGGCTTTTTTAATATTCTGTAGACAATATATACACTTTATCACGTATAATAAATGCATTTGTCTTATTAATTTCCTATCGAACTTGTAATAGCAAAATGTGAACATATGTCAAACATTATTTTTCTACAAAATAATTCATAACTGAAGTGATGGAGAGATTGCTTTGATTGCCACTTGCCTTCCTATGTGATTTAGTTTAGGGGGTTTGTTGTTGTCGGTTGGGTTTGCTGGGATTTTACTGTTCAAATCATGTAGTCTGTGTAATTGACACTGTTTTAAGGCATTGTTGTATGGCCATCCTCTACCCACACCCCAGGCATTGCCTTTATTAGAGTGCATTAAGTGTTTCTGGGCAGGCAAGCCTTCCTTCCAGCTTGGAGCCTGTAGCCTCACTGTTAGAGAAGGTGGCTTAACTGACAGCAGAGCACCATACGGAATGATACCTACCTGTTGGGCCCCGTCTGGAGGAGAGAAACCTTGCAAAACTGCAGGAGCACTTTACTCTTCATAGATAGTCATTACTGAGTCTCTCTGGTGTTCCCAGTAGGGGATTTATTTATGGTAATTGTTTGGTGTCTGATAGTGTGAGTTAGTAAATTCAGACTTCTTTTCAGATACTGAAGTAGCTTGACCTAACATGTAATTCTTGTTTTATATTCGTCTAGCCTCAGGATCCATAGGCTAGTATTTTACTTTCTTAGGAAGTAATAACTAATGATAGTGTAAACCCCAATCCAAGTCGTCTCTGGAATTGCTGTCTTGTTTTTGGTTGGGTTGTGTTTTTTTTAAAAAAACATTCAGAGAATTTAGGGACATGCATTTATTTAATTTTAGTTGTAAACAGCTCCCTGTCTCCTAGCGGCTTTGAAATATCATGTCATCCTCTAGTTTCTTTTTCACTTCTTTAAGTGGATGCATGAAGGACACTAGTTTAAACAAAGCGTGACAATCAGATACACTGCTTATCCCATGTATCTTGAATTTAGTGCTTTGAGGGGCTCCGTGATTTTCTGGGAGATTAATAATCCATTCCAAACAGGCACTGATGGTTCAATCAGTCAAATTTACTTACTTGTGATTTCTCCTTCAGTGATTTGTTAATAAGTACTACCCCTTTAATTACATGCTTTGTTTACCCACATCCTTCTCCTGGTTTTTGTACCTCAACTAATACTTGATCATTAAGAATAAATCTAACACAGAAAACCAGCCGGTTCCAGGTGACCTAATCTGAAAGTTCTGTGTAGTTTGGAAAACAACAGGGATATCTACTTTTTTCTGCAGTACTCCCTATAGAATAAACAAAAAAGATATTTATCAAAATGTATGATTATCAAATATTTCTAAAATGTATAAAATTTAATTTAAACTACCTGCAGTAGTTCTGCCTCACAAGTGCAGAACATAGAAGATATTTTAAATGAACGTACCAATGAAGGTGCACTCGTAGGTCTTTTCCCAATGTGGCTCAATTTGCCTATAGTTTTTCATTTTGAGGCTTCGTAAAGCGCTCCTTGGTCTTAGCCTCTGGTAAAGTGGAAATTCAAGAAAATTTCTCAGTGGGGAAGATGTTGATACTTCAAGTTTTAAATTACATTTCCTGGCAACGTGAATGTTTGTGTTCTGGCATAAGCAAATAGGCAGAAACAAATTAGATTTCTGGACTGTCACTAAAGCAGAGCTGTATGCTATTAGTGGGCAGAAAATTTTAAAAAAGGTAGAGCGTACAGAGGAGACTCAAGTAAAAGTTACATGTGGGTGGTGAAAGGCCTTTCTGGATGAGGCCTTTCTGATTCTAAGAAAAGCAATGACTCAAATTTAACTGTACTATAGCTAAAATGTTTCTTTTAATCTTATTTTAGCTTCCTGGCATGTAATATTTATATATAGTTGTAGCAGTTAAACTCATTTTAATGGATGAATTTTTATTTAAAAGTAAAGAAAGATGTTCTGTGCTGCAAGCAGCAGGTGTGTTTTTAATCTTTAATAGGTCACCTTCCTCGGTGCAAGCAGGCAAGCTGTTATTGATCAAAGAGGTTTTGTTGGGTAGCTCTCAGATTATTGAGTGACAAACTTTATTGAATTTGACTTAACAGAAGTCAGAAGACAGCTGAAGCATAAGAGCTTGCACTACCATCAGAGTCATTTTACGACAGCCAGGGAGCAAAGCTCAGAGATGGATACTGAGCTCTTTGCTGGCCCTTGGAGATTAACTGAACAGCCTTCCTACCAATTCCCAAGCCTGTCAGCAGAACCAATTAGATTTTCAACCAGTAGACAAGAAGGGTGGCACTTGGGGACCTTTTTGCTTTAGGTCGAAGGCTTTTCAGACTGCGATGAGATGACATTGATGATGACACGTTGAGCATTGGTTGGTTTTAAGACAAGTTAAATTAGCAGTCTTGAAATGATTCCAACTGTCTCCTGACTTCTCACTGTTGCCATATTCAGTGGATCCTGTCAGGAGCAGGTTGATGACTTAATAGTCTTTCTTGAGTGGATTTGAGCACTTTGGCTGTGTGTTTATGTGTAGTTGTCATGCTTAAAATATTCATATAAAGGTTTGAAATATTTATTTGAAGGAGCCTTCTGCAGAGTTCAGCAGTACGGCTTTCAGTGATTCTGCCTACTTTTTCTCTCTCCTTTTTTCGCTGCTCTAAGCAGTTGTTGCTAAAAAATGTCTTTAACTATGTCTGATCTCTATGAAGTGACATTGTTTCTTGTGGCCATTGATAACACAAAGCACTTAGGAAGTTTAAGAATTTATTCAGTCCTTGATTTCCAAAGCTCCGGATGGCAAGTTCCAATCCCACTTGTACAAACATTACAATGGTTTTGAGACTATTTCAGATTAGGAAAGGTGTATTCAGCTTGTACGGTCTTGTAAACATTTTGTAATCTTTGATTCTAATCCAGATGGGTTGTGATAGATGTGGAAAAGGGGGAAGAGGAGAAAGGGATAGCAATTAAGATGAAGTCTGCCATAATTAAATTGCCCGAGGCTACTGAAGCAAGTGAGTAGGATATCATGATGAGGCTGTTCTTTTAAAACTATGTGATACTTTAAAGACATTTTGCTGTAGTAGATTGGCTGCTAGTCTGTTGTAAAAGGAGCTAAAGAAATAAAAGTGAAGTAAGCTAGCCGACTTGAAATTTGTACCTTAATGTAAACAAACCCCTGTTACTAGAAAAAAACTGAAGCTGTCAACATGTAGGTGTTAAAATTAGCATGCCTGTAACTTTTAATATTTGTTAATATAAATACTCAGCATTAAAAGGTTATGGCTAGAATTTTTCCTTCTGAATACCTAAGGTTAAACTCCTACGTATAAATCCATGTTTATTCACCAGATTAGGTACTTAACCTGTATTTAGAACTTGATGTCAAGCATTCATTTTGAAAATGTTGGTGCTATTTCTTTGAATTTTAAATTCTCAACTACTATTTTCTCTCGGTAAGAATTCTTCATCTTTTTTAAAGATAGTGATTTAAAAAAAAAAAAAAGAGCAATCGCCTGCAGTTTTTAGACATTACTCTAAGAACCACAAGCAGGATAACACACAGGAGGTTGACTGCCATTTAAAGTGTGTCAACTAATGCTCTGAGCAACAATATTATATTTCCATAGGAAATATTTCTGTTTGTCATAACAGCAAAAAATGATCATACCCAGATTAAAAAAAGGCAAACAAAGGATTTGGAACATCTACCTAAAGTTAGATTTTAACTGGTGTTGTTTCGGAGCGATAATATTTACAATTCCCAATTAGTATCATCCATTGTCCTAATCTGATACTTGAAATATTTTATGCCATGCTCTACTAAGCATTAACCACAAAATTGATGCAACCATAGTCGCATGACGAGTACAGTTTTGAACATCAGTGACTTGCAGAATGGTCATGGGGCAAAGTATATGCCTTCGTTTTTCTAAGTTTTTTAAACCTTTTTTTTTAAACAGGTGCAAATACATTGTAAATCTTTAAAATGAAGGGTGATATGAAGATCATTTATCTAATATGCAGTAAGAGTTCTGTGTGTGTGTAAGGTATCTCCCAGTTTAGTGGGTAAATAATGGATATTACTGAGAAAAATACAAATATTTAGTGGAGATTTTGGCCACTAGAGAAGGAGCAAGGAATAATCTTTTTAATTGCTTTGGTCACTTCCATAAAATACTTCAAAGATTTATTTCTGGGGTCTGGGTATAAATGCGCATTCCCTCTCAGGCCATTTTAATAGAAGCACTTTATTTTTAATAGAAGTATGGGGTTTGAGGAGAGAAGATGCTGCGTTTTGGACCAATTCAAGTATTTGTTTGAGGCCGGAATATTAGTTATAAATAAGGAAATGGTACATATAACATTTTACAGGCACTGTTGTCTCCAAATTATGAAGGGAAACGTGGAACTGGAGGATTGAATTGACTGAGCCAATGCCACCTATCAGTGACAGTGCTGAGAGCAGTGGGCTGTTCTTCTGCCTGTTAATCTGGGGCTCTGCTTTCTGGGCCATGTTGCCTTCCACTGTGTTCGCATTTTTGTGGAACTTTTGTGGTCAGTCAGGTCAACTCCCTGTTTAAACCCCTAAGACTAGAAATTCCCTGAGCATCTTCAAAAATGTTAATGAAATTTTCAATGATAAGCAAGTCGCCAAAATAATTAGCAGTTACTGTCTCACTATTGACAGATTCATATTTGATTTTTTTGGCTTGTTTGTTAGTTTCAGGTGCCAGCCAGTGAATCCTGTTAAAACCTTGCCTTGTCAATTAGGGACCTCTGTTATCAGTTTTTTCCCCATGTAGGTGCATGTACGTTCTCAATGGGCTCCTTCCTTTCCTTCTGTTTTATAAGCAAAATTAGTAGATCTCCTTTTACATTTCCATTTAAACGGTTCCTTAATAAATTTCATAATTCTTCTCTGAAACCTCTGGAATTGCAGACATTGGCACTGACGCTAGTATTTACTAGCAGCCATATTAGGTAGGAAGGAAATGTAATGCCTTTGTTGCAGGCAATAGTCTCTCCCCACAAATGGGAATATGTTAACACTTTAGAGAACTGAGTCTCCCATTGCAGAATTCTTTTTTCCTGGATGTGTGACTTTACATTTGGTGGTATTGAACCACAAATTGCTTGCATGCGTCCAGATTATCAAGAAATCCAAACCACACTGTACGATTGAACTGTCTTCTTCATGATTATCCCCTACATCAGCTTTTATGCTATCTGCAAATTGTATCTGTAATGATTTTGTGTTTCCAGATGATGTTAAATGACATAAGGTCAAAAATATACCACCACCCCAGGATCTCAGGAGAAACATATGCTCTCAATTGTAACTTCCATTTTGAGAGCTTAGTTGGTTGTGCCATGCTGAATTTGTGTCAGGATTTTAGAATCCAAATATTTGTTCTTTACAGAATCTTCATCAGCACAGTCTTTACCAGTCATAAATCTATATTGAATGGCATTAATTATATGGGCCTCCTTTAACTTCTTAGTAATCAAAATCTTATAATGGCCATTCCATTACTGTATCCAGAACCAGTATCAAGTTGCCAGAGCTATCTGGGTTATTTCATTTGCCATTTTTTGATATAGTACTGGTTTTCATCCAGTCCTCTAGAACTACTCTGTAATTCTGAGATATATTATAAATCAGCATTAATTATGCAAGGAACTGCTAGGCTATCATAAAACTCTTTGTTACAAGTTAGCCTTCTATATACTGATTGAAAAATACCTGACTGTAGCAGCTGTTGTTGAATATCTTCCTTAGATACTGCTGAAAAGGAACTATATCCTGATCACTTGATCAGAGCAGGTTATCCTGCTTTATTTCCCAAATGTAGAAAATAATTATTTATTGAACTTTTCAACCTCTTCTGCATGATTTGTGATGGATAGGATTTATAGATCCTCTGTTGTTCCTAGTAGGTCTTGAAACTCATTTAAATTATCCTTAAATCTTCCAACCATTGATTTCTTTTTGCATCTATTTGCTTCTCACATAAACTTGATATATTTCCTAGCTTCAGTGTTGTCTTCTTTATATATTAGATTCTTTTAACTATTTTTTTGGTAATCTAATGTAGATTTTTCTTAATTTGGAAAAATGGTTTTATGAGCATTATTAACAAGAATTGTAAACAGCTTTCATTTCCTGTGAGCGCTTCTGTGTTCAAATTCTTTTCTCACTATGATTTAGCTTATAATTATTTTCACACGGTCTTTTAAAAACATCAAATCTGTGTTTGAGTTTGAGTTGTATGCCATCTTTTTTTGTAAAAAATGTGTCGACTCATGATAGCTTGACTCTAAACTCTGATTTTTAGATCCACACTCAATTTCTGTCTTTCAAGATGAGGTTTAATTTGTCACTTCCCTATGTTTATTCTCTTAATGATTTTTCAATTAAGATATTTTAATATGGTTTTAGAAATTCCACAAATTTTTGAAACTAGCAGTTGTTGACATATGTCACATGATATCAATTCAATGAGAGGACAGAATTTTTTGCTCCCCTTTACCTTAGTGATAGGAGATACGGGGTTTAGTTGTCCTGTTCTCCAGTATGACTTGGTTGTCTGTTGCATAAAATAGTAAGGAAGCCATTAGGACTTTGATCCATGATATTTACTATCCATGACTACTTAGGGTCATTTAATTCCAACTTGGCAGTCATGTAGGTGATGCTGGTTTTTACTTCCAGGACAACCCCATACCTCTTCTACATGGAACATCACTACATCGTTCTCAATCTTTTTAGATTATAAAATAGTAGTGTAGTTGTACATTGCAAATTGTGGTTTTCTCCCTGTGTGAACAGGTAACAGTGTTCCAGAGTGGGGACATGCTTGAGCACCTTAACTCAGACACTGGTCTAGCGCTATCAGATTGATACACTGATAACAGTGCAGCAGGATTTTGCCTCAAGACTATAAAATCTTGGTTCTGGCAGACAGGTTTGTTCAGTTCAGGGAGGCTACCGTAAAAGAGAGAACTGCAAAGAAAGGAAATGAGCATGTTATCAGAAAAACATTGGAAGTTCAGAGATCATAGTCCTCATCAACTGTACATTAAGCCTAATAATTCTTTCATTTGTGATGAGTGCTGAGGTTCTGTACCATCTGCCCAGGCACTTCTATTTAGTTTTCCTTAATTGTTTGTATCGGTTTATGCGTATTGGAGGAAAGAGGTTAATTGACATTAAATAAACGCATTTTCCAAAGCAGAGGATATAATAGTGTATCCTCTTGCATATTAACTTTTTAAAACTTGAGCTATATTGTGTGAAGGGATGATGTAAAGACGAGTATCGTCCTTCTTTGGTTCACTTCAGTTACAAATATGACCTTTCAACAACTTTTAATCTGCTTTAACACTTGCGACTAGTAACCAAAGCGTTAGACAGCCACTTGTGCTCTGCTTGTTTTATCACTGTACTACAGTAGCAATCAAGAAGAGAGAACTGACACATTTATGGCCTGTGGCAAAAGCTAAGCAATTAGGAGAATCAGTACTGGATTACATCATCTTAAAGCAGATTTGTTGTGAGTTACTAAGTTAACTTTCACACCCTGAATATCACAACGGTTTTAATCTTTTAGTAACATCTCATGTAAAAATTAATCATAAGCTTGGCTGGATTATTTTTGACATCCAGGAAAACATTGTGGAAACTTGTGCAGTTTTTTGATACGTGGAGAGTATGTTATGAATCGTCTTGTGAACAGTATACTTCCATTTTGCTTCATTGTTTTTGCACAGTTTAATCACACTGGCCTCAGTTAAATGAGCATGGAAGTAAAATTCGCTGTATATTATTAAAATAACTATTATTTGAAAACAGAACAACGAATTTGGCATCATTTTTAAAATAGAAAAAAAGCCCCGCTCCTTAGCTCCAGCAACACTCAGCTTCAGGAGACAGAGGATAGGGTTACATCATACAGGAAGTTATTGATGTCCCTCATTGTGCAGAAATTTTGTTTTATTTTGAAAGTAAAAAACATCGGCTTTTGTTTTTTCTCCTGTACTTTTGTTAATTTGTGCTGCATAGCTGTAAAAAATGCAGCATAAATAATTGGCAGAGAGAGTTTTATTGACAAGGAAGTTCTTTACCAGAGTAAAGGTGATGCATGCCATCGGGGTGCCCTTTCTGTCACCTCATATACTCATATCAGGGACATTACTAATTTGGCAGGCAAAACTCCTCCACATCTATCCTACTTTGGTGCTGGATGATTGCCCTGAATTCCTGTCTGTGTGAGTTGGCATTAGCTTGGACTAACTACTAAGCTTACGTCAGTGTTATCTAAGCCTGGCAATACACTGTTAAATCTGTGAGCACAGAGAAATCACTTGCAAATCGCTATTTCATATGCACTTTTAATATGCATTTATAGAAGATCTCTTGGTTTCAGTCATGTTTATACAGCATTTCAAGAAAAATGACTAAGGTAAATAGAGAGGTTTGTATGTACACTTTTAGTGTATGTAAGAAAATAAGACGCAATATGTATGTCACACTGTGCATATTATTTTGATTAAAATGATGGTTTCTGATCACTGATGAAATATGGGCTATATGCCAGAGCAACAACTTAAGGTAAGACCCAATGGGGGGATGATTAAGGCTGTGAACTTTTAGTGGTCTGGTCTTTCATTCAGTGCATTGAAAAGTTCTTAACCTAAATGGATTTTTGTTTATAGGCAACTAGCTTTCTCTGAAGTGTTCAAATAATATCTGAAAATTATCCACAAATAGATACATCTAAGAGATAATCTAGAGACATTTTATTCTGTTTTCACGTTAACAGTAACTGTAAAGGAGTTGTCAATACTTGTCACAAATGCTGAAAATACCATCGGAATTGCCAAAAAGGACAGATTTTTAAACACAAGAAACTGCTTTTGTCCCCACTCTTCCCCTAAAAAGGGATATGCATGCGCTTGCATATGGTCACTAGAAGAAAAGTAGACTAGTTGTTGGACTTGTGCTACTGTGTGGACAGTTTGGCAGAAGACAACATTGCTAAGCAAGTTTTTGTGCGTACCAAAGATTTTTTTCAGTAGGGTTATTGATGTCAGACAAAGACTTCAGCTTAGTAGGCGTGAGTTTAAGTAACTTAAACTGGCTTTATGTCTCTCATTCCTGTATGCATTCTACCTTGACTATAGCAAGGCTTTTGACACCATCTCCCACAGCATCCTTGTAGGTAAGCTTAGGAAATGTGGGTTAGATCAATGGACAGTGGGGTGGATTGAAAACTGGCTGGTGGGTAGATCTCAGAGGGTTGTGATCAGTGGGGCAGAGTCTAGATGGAGGCCTGTGACTAGTGGTGTTCCTTGGGGGTCAGTGCTAGGTCCAGTCCTGTTCAATGTATTCATCAATGACCTGGATGAAGGAATGGAGTGTACCATCAGCAAGTTTGCTGATGACACGAAACTGGAAGGGGTGACTGACACAGTGGAAGGCTGTGCTGCCATTCAGTGTGACCTGGACAGGCTGGAGAGTTGAGCAGGGAGAAACCTAATAAAATTCAACAAAGGCAAGTGTAGGGTCCTGCACCTGGGGAGGAACAACCCCATGCAGCAGTACAGATTGGGGGCTGACCTTCTGGAAAGCAGCTCTGCAGAGAGGGGCCTGGGAATCCTGGAGGACAACAGGATGACCATGAGCCACCAATGTGCCCTTGTGGCCAAGAAGGCCAATGGCATCCTGAGGTGCATCAAGAGGAATGTGGGAAGCAGGTCGAGGGAGGTCATCCTGCCCCTCTACTCTACCCTGGTGAGACCACATCTGGAGTACTGTGTCCAGTTCTGGGCTCCCCAGTTCAAGAAGGGCAGAGAACTGCTGTAGAGGGTACAGCAAAGGGCAACAAAGATGATTAGGGTGCTGGAACATCTTCCTTATGAGGAAAGACTGAGGGAGCTGGGTCTTTCTAGTCTGGAGAAGAGAAGACTGAGGGGGTTCTTCTCAATGCTTATAAATACTTAAAGAGAGGGTGCCAGGAGGAGGGGACCAGTCTTTTTTTCAGTGGTAGGACAAGAGGTAACAAGCACAAACTTGAATATAGGAAGTTCCATCTGAACGTGAGGAGGAACTTCTTTACTTGCAGGGTGGCAGAGCACTGGAGCAGGCTGCCCAGAGAGGTGGTGGAGTCTCTGACTCTGGAGACATTCAAAACCCGCCTGGATGCCATTCTGTGCAACCTGCTCTAGGTGGACCTGCTCTGGCAGGGGGGTTGGACCAGATGATCTCCAGAGGTCCCTTCCGACTCCTACCATTCTATGATTCTATGCTTAGTTGAAAGGGTTGTGAAATACAACAATAAAATATTAAAGTGGCTATTGGAAAAAGGGCAAGCAATTAGACTCAGATCCCCACTTAAAACTTGTACTTTACAAAGATGACATTTATGAGACAACAATTTGCAACTTGTTCACATTGTTAAAAAGAAGATTAAAAACAAAGATATAAAATGGTATTAGAAGATCTACGTAGTTCTGTATTTGTAGGTAAGACAGTATGACTGTGTAATTATCAACAGCTGATTTGGGGTCATGGGAACTGACATTTCTTCATGAGACGGATGGAAGTAAGTGGTTGAAAATATCTGTGTAGCAATGCAAGATGTGCTTTGTTTACATGAAGTTGGCAAACATATGTGTGGGAAGAGTTCTTTCTACTGGGGGCTTGGCATGAACTTGGAAGAGTTATAATAGAAGTGGGCAGGTGGTGTTTTTCCTGGAAGCAGTAGTGAAAGAATAAGTACTAGAAGTTTATATGTCTGGCTAAGAATAAGATAACAAGGTAGTTGCAGGGTTTAAAGATCATAACTTAAAAATATCAGTGTGTGGTGATACTTGCAGTGAATAGAGTCCTGCTGCCTATCGGTGAGGAACATGAGTGCACATCCAAGTTCTGTAGTAGGAGTAGTAAAACAAAAGAAAATCAGGGAAACAGACCGCACAACAGGCAGCAGCATGAAGACCTGAAGACTGGGAATCGATCTACTTCTGAAGAGTCAGGTTCAAACACATGGAGCCTATTCTACTTTTGTATAGGGAGTGGTATGCACTGCAAGGTAAAATGATTGCATAGCAGCTCCTCGCTTCAGTTCCTAACATTCCTCCTCATCAGTCTGCCTTTGCATCAAACTGGCCAGTGTATTTGCTCGAAATCAGGATACTTTGTGAGCTTTCTGCCCTGAGTAATTTTCCTCCTATCCCTTTACTTTTATACCAAGGTGGCTCAGCAAAAGCTGTCTCCTTCCGTATTGCTAGAGGAGGTTCTACTTTAATTGCAGCAGTTCATGGTTAACGTGTAGGCAGCCATACTGTGTAAATGCTTCATGCAGAAGAAAACGTCAGTCTTTATTTCATGCTGTATTTATTTTTCCCTTTTTAATATATTAAGTGAAGGTAGTATATGATAACGATTCACTGAAATAGAGTGCTAAATTCCTGAATAAAGCTTTAAGTTTTCTTTGGTGTGCATGGGTAGTAGATGATCTTTGTAAGTAATTGAGTCACCTTTTAGAAAGTTTGATGTACTAATAAAACATCTGTGTAGTAGTAAAATATGTTGTGTGGTCACTGATGCCCTAGCAAGCAAGCAAGCTGCATTTCTGGCAATGGCTGGTGCTGGGCAGAAATGGCATTTCTCTTTATTGCCATACAAAAGCCTTAGCCTTCTTTGCAGTTTTTCTATTTTATCATATTGTATTAATATCAGTCATATCAGTACAATACAGAGGTGTTAACTTATCTACTCAGGTTTATGTAAAAAGGCCCGAGTAGATAATGTAAAAAGTATATTATGTAAAAAATCTGTTACCATTAAAGTGTCACAAAGCTGTTCAAAACCACAAATATTTCTGGACCATATCAATCTTATGAATGTCTAATGCAAAATTACTAAACAGAAAATATAATACGTTTTCTGGTGAACAATTGGCAGCAAAACCAACTTAAATCTTTTGGGGCAGTGTAACTTCTCAATATTCAATTGTGATTTAAATAAGGAACGATTAAATTGCCTACAGGCTTCCCGCTTTAAGACCAGTTTCAGAGGTATATAAATACAATTGCATGGCATCTTCCTAAAAGTGACAGCCTCTGGAGCTATTTTCCATGCGTGGCCGTACCTTCACAAGGACTCTCTAATATCAGGAGGAGAAAGTCATTCCAGTTTGGGTAAGACCGATGTATCAGCCTGGAGACAGAAAATACGTCTTCACAGAGAATTTCATTCTAAGTTTCCAGGATCAGTGGCTTTGAAGGCAAGGGGTGTAAGGAGTGTCCAGAGGATAGCTAGCCAAAGTCAGATCACTAAACTGTTAAACTGCTAAAGACAAAAGTAATAATTCTTTCACTTGATGGACAAAGTGCTTCTGCAGCAACCTGGGGAGGGAGCTTACATAGAGTCCACATCAACACCAGGGACATACTGGTCGCGTATCCTGTAGCCCCTGTACTGGAATGAGTAATTACTCTGATTGGTAAAACATGTACTTTTCCAAGCCTTTTCAGTAGTCTTGGTGTGTCTGAAAACTAAGCCACTGCAAAGTTACAAATCCCCAAACCGCATCATTCTCTTAGCCAACAGTTAATAACCAGTAACATTTAAGCAACTTGAATGCAACACAAAATTTAAGGTATTCATAACTGACATCACTCGATACTTTCTATTATTCTCTAAAATGCCTTGCTTAGGCTTTGTGTGTCTTCCTTGAAATGTCAGTACTTTTGTTATGAGGAATGATATATCCAGTTACTCTTGCAGTGATTCTGTTGTGGTTGTAGTCTAACTAATAACTTCCCAAAGAAATCAGCTCTTATCTGCCTTCTCTCTGGAACTTGGTGAAGATATCATAGTCTGAAGGAAATAAGGTTAGAAGTGAGCTCCAAAGGTCATCTAATCTATCCCCATTACCTCTATATCACCTCCAGGAAATATGGCAATGGCATCTACTCCTTTTTTAGATTGTAATTCTTCCCTGCTTCATGACTTACTGCTGACAGAAAGAGCATTTTTTGGAAAATACAGGTGGTGTTATTCATGGAACTTCTGGTTTTGGGGGAGGGGAAAATAAAAAATTATTCTTTTTATCTGTGGCACAAAGGACTTCTGGATCATGTGGTAATTTGGCCAGTCTAGTCTATTCTTAGTAGCATTTCTGAAGAAAAGCAATCTAAACAGGGAGGAAGCCCTAAAGGTAGAACTCAGGATTTTTTTCATCAAAATATTCTGCATTGGAAATTGCAGGAATGACTCAGATGGAATTGTCTGAAGAAGATGTTCATTTTGGTGCATTTTCTGGTTTGGAGGAAAGAAAAAGATTGCTGTTTAGTATTATGTCAAAATGTCTCCTTTGAAAATTTTTGAAATTTCAAAATTTGGTCTTCAAAACCAATCTTTACTTACAAATTCAACTTTATAAACAAAAAAATAAAGATTAATATGACTATTGCATGTTAGAGTATTTGAGTAAAGTATTTCCTTTAGGTGAATTCTGTTTGTTGTTGTTGTTTTCTTTCTTTAGATTGTCAGTGTTTGACAATTTTAGACTAGGATCTAGATTGGAATGTTTACCATAATTTGAGAAACATCCAAATGTTGACAGAGAATTTAAAGTGGAAAAGATCAATGGTACACTAGAGTACTTGAAGAAAATGTTGTTTCCTGATGGTCCTGTCCAGATAATAATCTGTCAAAATCACTTGTTATGTCTGCTATAATACAGGTCTAAATTTCTGTACGCTTAGATTTAGCTGTGTTACACCAGATGCATGCAACTTGAGATATCTTATATTTGATTTTGAGCTTTATTGGATAGCCATTCATAAAGCAATACCTACATTTATGTGTGTGAAGATAGAGGCAAATAAGAATTGAGATACTTCTGAAAATGTAGTTAGTTCTTAGAAGATAAATAAGGAAAACACGCTTCTATATGCAGATGCGTGCAGAAGCAAATTTTTCAGTCTCAAATATGTATTTTTTTTTTCATTCCCAAATATATATTTGGGTGGTCTTTTCTTCTGTCTTTATAGTTTCAGGCTTTAAAAGATTAAGATCATTGACAATCTATCTCAAGAAGAGATAAACCTCCATAAAGCTTTGAAAATCTGATCCTATAGAGCCATGGTGTATCCCTCTCTTATCTCCATTTCTGATCTATTGAAATACCACCCTTGAATGAATCTGAAGAGAGAATATTGTAATTCTTCAGACATTCCTAAGGAATTAATTTGATGTACAATCCGTGTGGTTTTGTTTGAAAATTTGCAAAAGAAATTAATTTTAGTAACAGTATCAGGAAGGTGTAATTGACCTCCCTTTCTAGATCAATCTGAAACCAGTATATCGCAGCTCAAAAGGCTTCTTATAATAGCTAGATGTTTTTGTTGCACACTGAAAAGCCCAGAGTACGAAAATTGCATGTTTTATTTTGTTGGTGTTTTGAATTAGAACTTGATGGCCTTTCTTTTGAAGTAGTTAAAATATTATCTTGCTGTAATTCCATATTCAGTAAGACTGAATGAGAAAGTTCTGTGGTGTCACTTTATACAATTGCCTTTTAATCTTGTTTCTTTCTTGGCAAGTAAATACAATTGCTAAATGCAATTGGTGTAATTATGACCACTGAAGAACTTTATGTTGAGCTTCATGTTATATCACATTTTCCCTTTATATAGTTGATTTAATTGTATATTGTAGTCTTTAAAAATCATTGCCTGATTCCTCCTCTGATAGAAGAGGTTGACTGTTGTTGAACTCAGCCATATCTTCTAATATAGTCAGAAAACACTCTTTTCTACACTGGCATTCTTTTATCTTCTTTGGGTTTGTATTAAAAGGAATATTAGTTTATGTAGTGTTCACATATGTGAAGTAATAACTTAATCAAAATTTTGCACATATTTACAATAAATGCACACAGTTATTGCTAGCATGCAATTGCTTAAATTAAAAAGGCTGTTCTAAGGTTAAAAAACCCCCACCACACATTGACACTTTTGGTGTTTCTCTAGTAATTGAGGTACAGGGCTTGTAAAGAGTACCTAATTCTGAAGTAAGGGAGAGAGGTGTGTTTACACATGATCCTACTGCCATTCATAAGCTCCTGTCACAGAAGTTGTACAGTAGGGCTATCTTCCTTCATTTTTATTTCAGTGATTTTATAGAAAATACTACAGTAAAACATTATAATGGACGATATCCTTTTGGACTTGTCTTTCTTTTCCAAATAGGTGTAAAAAAAAAATTTCCTTCTTATGCCTCCCACATTTTTTCTACTATTTTATATTTTTTGTGCCATGATCTCTTTTAATGCCTCTGTTACGGAAATTTCGGTATTTAACATAAGCTGTTCATCAGCCATGTTCCTCAGAGATTTCTCTATTTGAGATGATGTACAATTAATTTTTGAATTTTTCAACAAAATTTATGCAAACCATTTGTATTCTGCTGACTATTTGTGACCATTTTCTTTATCATTATGTGAGACATTTAATAAAATGGAGAGTTTGTAGGTCAAAAAACTTTTTCAAGTGCATTAACCTTAAACCCCTGTCTTTTAAAATAGTACTTGGAGGGGTGGGGGGTGGGGGTGGTGTTGTATTCTGTTTTATTATCTCCAGCTTCAGGTTTGCAGTTTCTGCTAAAAATGTTTCTTATGAACTCTACATGTCTTTCCAAAACACACCCTGGATTCTGAAGTGAGGGTACATTTTTACATCATTAAAATCATACTTAAGTGAACTTGTGCATCGCTGTTGGTTCCTTAAAGTCTTTGCAGTGTACAGATACTATAGATATAGTACAGTATATAGTATAGTATAGTGTGCAGATACAATTGTCCTCCAGGATTTATACATCTAATGGTCACACCAAGCCAGAGAATGAAAAGAAAAAAAGAAAAAGAAAAGAAAAAAAAAAAAAAAAAAAAAAAAAAAACCAACACCACAAACTAAAACCAACCAACCTGTTGCCTAGAGTTAGTAAGACCATATTCTTGCACAAAGAGCAAGGGAGATACTGAAACATATAGTCAATATCCCACTATAGCATACTAGTAGAGAAGCTTCTACAGGTAATTCTTTTTGAGTGAAGTGTGTACGCAGTGCTGCTTGTCATACTTTGTTATGTGAGCTATTGGAAATAATAACCTACTGTGTGTAATATGGAAAAATGACAACACTTTGCAGGTGTTTTCATGTTGTTTCCTAGTGACAGTTTTTGGTCAGGGTTAAATGGATTCATTAGGTTCCATTAAAACAATTGTAAATCTGAAATCTCAGTGATTTTGACATACATTTTTTTCATGAACTCTGGGACTAAGTTTTCATACTCTGAATCAGGAATGTTTAAAAATTATCTTAGTAGCATTGCTGAAAAATCATGTACTTAAGCATTTTTAAAAGAATTAAGGCTGTACCTCCATTTTAGGTCAGTCTGATAAATCAATATGCATCTCTTCTTATTTGTCAACAATTAGCAGCAGCTGAAGGGTTTTCTCTGCCTTTTTTTCTCATAGTTTGTCTGTAGCAGCAGGAATCAGAGTTTTAAAACAATGTCAGGAGGAGGCAGGAATACCAGTGATAATTCAATCTAATATAATTTATTTTTAAAATTTTATATTAACCTCAGGTTATTAATTGCAGATATGTTAAGTAGATTTTAAAGCAAATGACGGCACCATTTTAAGAGCATCATTCTCACCTGTAGTTTTGCAGGATTTTTTAGTCACTATTTGCTTTAGGAAGTACTACCTAGAGAACAAACAGAACAAATGACCCTCAAATCTCCACACTTAGTTTGGGGCACAAAAATAGTTGTTCTAGACACAGATTTACAATGCATAAATGTTGAGCAGTTTGATTTAAGGGAAGTGTAAAGATTTATCTGTTGGGAATTTCAGTAGATCACTAAAAGATGTGATTTCTTTACTCAATTATTTACTCAAAATCTTATTAACAGAATAATACTCATTCCCTACACTTTATACTAACATCCTGTGTATAAAAGATTTTTAAAGGCTTGAAGATTTTCTTTTGCTGTTATTCTTCAGAACTGAAATTTTCTCATTCAGCAAGAGCTGATGAATAATGTTCTCCTATGGAGTATTCCATAGACAACTTCCTTCTTCCAAAATTGCTACTACCTCCTATTGCTCTCAATAGGATTGAAGCCACAGTTGCCCTCAGCAAAGATGCACTTCAGCAAAATGACTAATGCTTCCCATTGTTTCCAATATGAGTGGAACTGCTCTTAGATAGAATAATTGTCCCTGAAGCACAGGAAAAAGCAAAAACTTTGGCCAGATTAACAGCGACTATCTCAGAGATGCAGGTTTAAGATGTTAATTTGTCTTTAAAAAATTAGTTTTATTTAATCTAAAATTGCAAATACTGTTATATGAGAATTGCATGGAGTTTCAAGATAGGTGAAACTAAAAAGTTGTGGGAGAAGTAACTGAGTGCAGTGATACATTTAATTCTGACAGTTTCTTGGTTTTATAATTTTTATCCTCTATTTTTTCTTTTCAGTGGCTATAACAGACTTGTACTGTTTTTACCTTTCATCATCATTTTATGTTACCTTTTGCATTGTCTTTCATTTAATATAATGCTTGTTGAGGGAGTCGCTAAAAAAAAATAGAGAACAAATGTTCAAGAGAGTAAATTACATGCCAGTCTTAATTGTTCAGAAATGTAAGGAACAAATTATTGTATTCTACTGCTATATACTATACTCATTCCAATTATCATCAAATAAAACTAAAATGTAGCTCACTGACATAAATTAGTTATTCTAAATAAAATGAGAACTTAACCAACATTTTGTTTTATTAGTAGATATTTACTGTATTTGATTGTCACGAACATCTGTAGTTCAGGGATGTTTCAGTTACTGCTGAGAGACTTAGGAGTATTTTGGGACTTAAAAGTGGTCCATTTTAGGTAGTGACAATAGCTTTTTCTTTTTCAAATTTTTTCATGATTTACTGTATATCTGAAAAATCGTAAGAACACAACACAGACTAATCATTACTTAAAATCATTAAGAAGTACTTAATAGTAATACTTATAAAGGGGAAAAATGCAATACCGACTAGAATATTACACTTTCTGGTATATATTTATTACTGCTTTCAGATATCTGAAAATAGAGTGTTTGCTGCTGTTTGATCTCTTGACGTCAAACTGGTTCTTGCTGGAGGCAGTGGTGCCAGTAGAGTGTTTTGACCTTGTTTTCTTCTGTTTCGCCCTTTTTCATGCCATTCGTTAGCATAAACAGGGAATACACGTATATTTAAATGACAATTACAAAACTAAGGGCGTATATTATTTTTAAAGAGCAAAAGAGAAGGTTTTTCTTTTTTTTCTTGACTATGACATATGATCACAAAAGAAATTTAAGAGTTATAAAAACAAGGAATAAAGAAGGAATACTTGTATTCGCTGTCATTCTTATTAGTGCAACTTAATGGACTTGAGTGAACTCTTCTCTGCTTTTTAGTGATGAAAAATCAGAATTATCTCCTGTCTACTTAATTTCTTTGTTCACATTGGTGGTTTTTATGATTCTAATACCATAGCAGCATTAAGATCTCATAGCCATAAAACAGCTCACCATCTCTAATTTGTGACCTCTTTTTCTATAATCACAGTAAAAGAATAACCATAAAATTTAAAAATTATGTCACCAAAGATATTTAAATCCTTGATTTATAGATTGGAAGGAAAGGCATGCCCCAGGCCATGAAGAGTGTTGTCTGTCTTGTGCTGGGGTAATCTAACAATCAGCCCAAATAAAGAATGGAGGGCCAAAGGGTAGAACACAGATTTGCTCTGTAATACAAGCTCTTTCAAAAAGGTGATGGTATTTACTGACCATAGCATAACTAAATTTAGCATTTTTTTGTGCAGGGGGAAAAAAAAAAAAAACAATGGCTACTAAACTTCAGCAATAAACAGGACTGCTTAGGCAAAAAGATTTTAAGACTAAAGGGAGTAAGAACCTTAGCAATAGCTCAGGTTTTTACCTGGAAAAAAAAAAAAGTTGATTTTCATAAAACATTCGTACCACTCAGCAGAATTGAACTAGGAAGCAAGAATAAGCAAATGCTATTAAATGGCAAGGAAGGTATTTCAACCATAAAGAAGCCCTTCAAACTTGTGAAGCTGACCCTGCTAAAACCAGTAGCTAGAAACATAAATTACAGTAGGCTGAAAGTATAATGGGAACTGAACAATCAGAGTAAGTTTATAAGGCAAAACTTAAGTAAAATCAGTGCATGGGATATAGGGTATTTTTGAAAGAGTAAATGAATCTAATGGATTACCAGTAATAATGGGGAGTAATTAAGACAGAAAATAATGTTGCTGAGGGACTGAACAGTGATGGAAGTATTAAGAAAGCACGAAGTTATTAAGCCTAGGTAGTACTTCTTCAGGAATTTTGAGGTAGATTATCTATGAAAGAACCCAGCTAACAAAAAGAAATCTCTTCTTCAAAGTAGTCATAGCAGTCTGGTGGATAAAAAGTGTTGCACCTTAATTGAATCAGTTTCTCAGGCTTCTTGAAATGGATTTCAGACAGAGGGTTTTACCTTTGTCCTTTTTTAGCTGGGTAAACCAGTAAGCAAAACAGAACGCTAACACCTGGAAAATCACATTATGACACAGTCAAAACTTGCATGAGCTCTCGCAAGGAAAAGTGTATTCCACTAGATATATTGGAACATGCCAGTACAGGACCAGATGAAGCAGTGCTTGAGTACTGTTTGTGAAAGGGCTTCTTTAAAATATATTGTTTTGAAAAACTGTGTTTAAATCCTGCATGCGGGTTTCTCCTGGAGAAGCGTGTGTTCCTGTTAATTTGATCAGAGTACTGTTGAGGATGAATAATACTTTAAAAACTTTGCATGTGTGACAATCAGATGTGGTGATTGATGGGCTCAGAAGGCATAACTGTCTCTCAAGAGAGCGTGATCTTTTTATACAAGGCCTTGCTAGAGAAAAGAGCAAGTATTTCCGGGCTGAGAAGTGAAGCATACAACACAAAAGTGGAATCCCTGAATAAAAGGACAGTTTTCAACGTAGGGCAGCAGGTGTACTCTGATAAACTACAGACCCATTAAGAAAGCAATTTCAGACTAAGAGAACATACACAGCATGTTTTTTGTACACACCTAAAGAAAGGATAGCCTATTAGGATGATCATGGCCCAAAATAGCATGGTGTTCACAGGGTCCAAATTCTAAGCAGTTAAAAGGATATACTGAATCCAAACAGTTTGTGGTTATTTATTTAAATTGTAATAGTTTGTAGAGACTGCCACTGTTGAACCTTAAGTGCTGAGGTTAGAGATCTAATGACCTCTGGGTTTCCCTTGTAGTCAGTGGAAAAGGTAGCCATTTCCAAAGAGTAATTCAGAAAACCTGTCTTAGATCGCTGCTGTGATGAGCCCCGTCTTTCTCCATGGAATCTCAAGGAAGCCAAGGCTAAACAGATTTCCTAATATGGCTGCTTAAGTAATGTGGCTAAACTTAGGGTGGAAAACCACTCTCCAATACTCGAGCATACAGTAAGAAATACTACCATGAAAAGCAGTAAGTGAAAAAGAGAAAGAGGAAGTGAGACAGAATCCACCACAAAGCAATGAAATTATTTTTTCAAAGCGATGCAGAAGTTCCATATTTTTTCTGGGAATAGAATGTAGATTCACACTTTGAATTGCCTGAAAACAATAGAGTATGACAAGCTCTGCCTTTCATATAGAAGAAAATGAGGAAGGTAAGGTGCAAGTGACTCGCTCATGGTATTATGGCCAGTGTGTAGCGGGTTCAGGATTTACACTAGGTTTTCCTACATTCCCAGGTCATATTTGTTGTCCTGCTTCAGTCAAACTTCAGTGCAAATTTATATAAGACTTAGGTTTTACTCTTGCTGTATTAAATTGGCAGTTTTCAGATGGATCTAGAGCAGTTGGGAACTGCTAAATAGGAATCACAAAATTTGGCAGTATGCTTTTTTGGTAAAACAACAAGATTTGTCATGCTCTATCAGAAAGAACGTGTCAAATTCAGTAGTGACCATTCCTCATGTTGCAGAAAGCCAGGAATCTCTTCTACTATATTCTATCTATTCACACAGTACTTAACGTGAAGGTATTCTTTCTCTGAACCCACAGAAGTCAGTGCACAGTCTGACACATGATACAGAATGATCTTATTTAACATACATAATCATGAACACTATCAGTGAACCGAAAGACCTCTTTCTCTTATCTATTTTAGATGGTTGAAATTTTTTTGATTCATATATATAAATGTAAATTTAGATTAGAATTTCTGGTTCAAGACAATGTCTACTTGATTGTTAGTGCATGTATGTAATTTCAAAATTGAGCTACAGTGTTGGATATAATGAAGTAAATTCACATGGGGTTTCACTGGAAATAGTGCTCTCTTACATATGTGTAGGTGAGGATCCTTTTACTATTTAATAACACCGTAGCTTGTTGCATTGTTATTTTTCCAGGTCTTTATAGATATTTCTATGTAGTATTTACTTTCTTCTTCGGTGGCATTCCTTTCTAAAATTACTAATTGTTATTTCAGTTTGAGCTTTTTCAGTCATAGTACTGGAATAATGCATGCTGTTCTGCGTTCTATTACTTTGAAATACTGAATACTAAAAATAAAAGAGGTTCAGGGAGATAGAAAAAAAATGAAAGAAAAATTATTTTGTGTTTTCTGCCTTTGAACTACTTTCTGATAATTTTAGCCATTATTTTTACTTGTATTTTGCATGTTACATCCTCTTCATTGCATTCTGTGTAGATGAATGGAGTAAAGCAAAAAGATTTATCTATTTCTTGCCATGAAGTGGATCAGAATGAAGGGTAGGTGACTCATCTAATTTGCACAGTGACACAAGATTCAGAACAGGTTGCTTTGGTATAACAACACATCTTTATTTTTATCCTTGCATTAGCATAAGGAACTCTCACATAATCAGTAGTAAAGAAATGCTGTATTTCCTTTCATGTATGGGTATGTGCACGTGTGCGTAGTATGGAACCCTGACTCATACTGATTTTTATTGTCGTTTAAGTAATGTTAATAATTCTACCTTTCTATTTAGGAAATACACAACTCAGAAACAGACTGAATTTAAGCCAATTAATATACTTTAGTGCATATTGTATTGCCATAATGTGTCCCTAATTTTAGTATTGACTTAACTTTTTAACTTTTTAACTTTTTTTTCTCCTACTTTTTTAGGGTACTTATTTAACCAAAGACATAAGTAATAGGAAAAAGTGAAAATACTTAGTCAAGATCCATGGCCAAGTCAGTGACATTTTGCTGGCTTATTAGTGAAACTGTTGAATGTTGTACATTCCGTTAGTGCTTGATGCAATCACATGTCAAGGCATGTACAATTTCCAGGATGTTGTATTAGCATTGCTTATTGCACAAACCCAGAAGAACTTTTGTGTCTAAGTCATTAATTGTTCTGACAGTAATTCATATTTTTTTCATTAATGATATACTGTCTATTATGTCATTGATGCTTAGGATTGTATAGTATCATGATTTATTTTTTTTACAGAATAACTTTTTAAAGACTAATTCCTAGGGAACTTTGGAAGGAACCACTCATTTATGTTTCTTCCAGCAACCAACTTTCTCATGTCAAGGCACTATCTTGGTGCTTCCCAAGAGTGGCACCCTATTGCAGTAACCAGATGTTCCAACAAGCGATAATAAGACCTCTGAAAATATTTTTGGATTGTGTGAGTTACCGAGAATTTTTAGTTTGAGAATATTCTCCTCAAGAGGGGACTGTTCTGCAAAAAATCACACTCAGGACGCTGTATTTTGAGAATGCCACTACATTAATTACATTTTTAAACTGCTGCTAATACAAAGTGCAGAAATCCGTAATCCTTAATTAATGTACCTTGTCAAGAGCACCTCTTGGATGCCAGAACCTCTTAGGTTTGTTTTATGCTGCTTCTCCCATATGACTTATAAGCAGATACTTTTACACTATAAGAATTTTCCTGGTGACGTGTTAAATTATATTATGTAAATTCTGTATAGTAAGATCTGTCCAGGCTATTATTACTATACCAACTTGTAGAATTCTTATTTTACAAAGTCCACACATTAGTAATTCTAGGGAAATGTAACACATGCTAATGAAATACGCTATGAAAGATCCTGTGAATTTGACCCTTTTAGCTGATTACAATGCATCGGGTGACATTTGTAATTTCTGTTTTATATCAGGTAACTCAGTTTCATGTGTATTGTTCAAAAGCACAATGTAATCTGTTGCTACTGTCTTTATGGACCGTGTCAATGAAAATGAGGCAAAATTGATTTATTAAGAAGTTAAAAGTTCTGCTTAATATTGTGTACTACCGGTATGAAGACTAGAAAATAATGATGTTATAATTCATTGTGTTCAGCTGGAGTAATGATACGTCATGATTTTAGTGTGATGAAATAAACATTTTGAGTCCAGTTCCTTTTGAATTTTGGGAAAATTCAGATTTGTATATAGATTTAAGTTTAGAGCCAGACTTTTCCCATTAAGGCAATCATCAATTTGATCATACAATTAGTATAAAACTGGGTTTCTATCCTTACTTGCACCAAGGTTTTTCTTTCATGGTAATAATGACATATGTAAAGTGAAGCTTAAAGAAAGTATATGTGTAATAACTCACTAAAACTCAGTTTTGCTTGTGCATATTTTAGAAACTGTTTTATGTCTTAGAATCTAATTAACTGCACTCTAAAATTCTTTGAAGGAATATAACTTGAGTACCAGGGAGATTATTAACTTTGCAATGGAAAGGACCGAAAGGATCCTAAGAATGTTTATGCTTGACAAACTGGCTTTATTTTTGTGTGAACAACGTGGTTCAGTATTAATTAATGGAGTTCAGTGTTGCAGGCACTTCAAAATAAGACTTCAAGTTTCTCCTGTAAAATTCTGTAGGTAGATGAAGATATCACTCAGCATGTAGCAAAATATGATTTGCAAGCAATGCAGCAGTGTTGTCTTAATTGCAATCCAGTCTTTGTAAATTCTTAGGCAAATCTATATAAAGTTAATAGAGAGTGCTTCCTATAAACTTTGTAATGTTTCTTTGTAGTTCTTGAGTGAGTACTGAAATAATAGTGGCCTTTGAGATGATCTTAGCAAAATGTTTTCTCTTCCTGACTGTATTCATATAATTAGCTAGTCAGGTCTTTTATGGAAGCCATCCACTTTGCTCGATTATGTTTCCATGCTGATGTTTTTGTGCAAGAATTGAAATTCTATTCCACACCTTGAAACAAGGTTTTGTTTATAATTTTAAAAATATTTGCAGAACTCTTCATTTTACATTTGTACATGATAACTCTTGCAAACTGGGTATTCAAATCCAACTTTAATTTAGTTTCTCTTGAGTTCTCTGGTAGCTGCAATTGAAAAATTTAACTTAGAGAAGTTGGTAGACATCCAAAGTGTCAGCTTGTAGAAAGCTGGCCTTCTCAGCACAGCAGATACAACTGCCCAATCCGCAGATGTGCCAAAGGTACAAGGCCTGTGTGTTATTTATAGTGCTAAAGAAAGGGCCAGCACAAGATTTTCCTGTGGCTGATGATCTTGCATTTGAAAGAGGAGCCCTTTCAAACTCAGCTGTCTGAAAGACTCAAGAGCTACGCAAAACACTGCGGGAATTGTTCTCCTTGGCACTGAGCAACAGGCTCTAGGACTCACCATACACTCTGACGTAAGGATTCCGTGAACCTCAGCAACAGGATGTTGGGCAGGTATCCAGAGCGAAATACTAGCATTTCCATGGGTTTCAACCCTCTAGTGCACCTAACCCATCAGGTTTGAAGATATTATCAAGATTCGCAATATATTCTCCTTTTTATGTCATTGTATTCTTCCTTTCCCTTCTTTACTGCGTTTTAACACAGTCAGGACCACCCTATGAATGATCAATTGATATTCAAGGCGTGACCTATAAGCATCCTCATCTATCCCTTTTCCTTTCTGCTCTAAAACCTTTCCCTCTGCTCTCCCTTTCCCCCTCTACCTCCCGCTTCAGCTGAAGGGATACTGTTGGTCAGCAGAACGCTGAGCCCTTATAGACGCCATTTAGACACACAAGGGGACGTTGCTGGGCTGCGACCCTCATTACCCGCAGAGGGTCCAACGCTTTCTCTTAGGAGGCGAAGGATCAAAAGGCAGAGCAGATCTCTGCTCATCAGCGTGTGCCGTGGCAGAGCCGAGCCTGTATCTCTGGCTTCACTTATGCACGTCTTCACCCTGGACACGTGCACTGTTTCCCATCCGTATTTTTTCCAAATGTTAAACCATCCGGGAAAGTATCCAGGAACTCTGCTGCGCTTAGTGAAGCAGACCTAGAATTGTTCATTTGGAAGTTTTTCAGACCTGTCTCCTGGCATCTGTCACCGTGTTTACGGCACTGCCTGGGGTCAGCTTGACGGGGAATGTGCACCTAGGCTGCCGTGCGGGGAAGAGGTGGGAGTGAGTTACCAGCGACTCTCCAGGTACAGTTTGAAATCGTTCCTGGTCTGCCGGGTTTGGTTGCGGTTCTGTGGCTGAGAGCAGCCTAGCGGATAGGAAATGTGCTGCCTTACATATTCCTCAACTGAGCAGCAGGTTAGGTGGGGCCTGTACGGGCTGTCTGTAGTTGTGGGAGGGGGAAACCGGCTCTAGCCTTGAGCGGCTCTCCATGTGAATATGTGTAGCGACAACTCGTCTTGAAAAGGCCTGGTTGCTGGGGAAAAAAAAAAAAAATCACTGTTTTAAACAAAGATTAACTAATTGTTAATTGTAAAAAAAAATGTAGATTTCATTACCAAATAATTATAATTTATTTCCAAATGATATCTCTCATGCACCAGAAATAACAAGATACAGAAATCCAGTTCTTTTAATATTTCTTCCAATTCCATGGCAGCCCTGGGGGGCAAAATATTTACCGTACACGTCTTTGGAAACACAATTTTGTGGAGTGGCATGCTTTTATTGACCACCCCCAAGGACACCAGCTATATCTCCCTTGTTTCCTTGCGTAAGCATGAATGGGAGGTGCAGACATACTATTGCAAAAGCAGTCACGACATCCTGCAGTTACAACATTAGCTGCTCTGAACCATGCACAGAAGAAAACCTGGGTATTTTGGAAAATGTAGAGTAAAACGTGGCCTTGGTAGAGTACTAGCCTGCTCTCTATTGGTATTTAGCTTATTTATGGCTAGAGAAGTTGGTATTTAGCTTATTTATGGCTAGAGAAGATACATACTATTCTTGGATCTAAATTGCTTGTTCCCTACTTCATCGTTAGGTCCATGGAAATCAGTGGAGTTATGCAAAGGTTAAATCAAGGTGAGATTGGAATCAGAATTTTCACACTGCAAAATTGTATATACAAAATTAGTATTGGGTTATGAAAAAGCATGTCAATAAAACATCGAACCTTATTGCATGTTTAAGTTTGGAGTATTATATCTATGTGCATATATATGAACCGTTAGATGCTAAGGAAAGCACTCAGCTTAGGTTTACTTTGTGTTGCAGTTTATGTGGATTAACAGGATAGTGAACATGAGTTTTAGTCATGGTGACTTGTATATGGTTTCATGATATGACCATCTGTCTAATGCAGCAGACATTACCTACAATTCTCTTAAAATGATCCAGTGCCTATCATAAAAAGTGAGGTTGTTTGCTTTTTAAAGGAACAGCATGATAGCACTTGGCGGTACGCTCCAGTTTACTAGCTAATAGGTCAGACAGGCTAAGACGGCTCTTCTGTCCAAACAGAAGGGTTGAATGCATTGCTTCTCTCTTATTTCTGAAGTGTGTAATCTAGTTCCACAGACCATCTGCTTGGTTGCTCTAATATTTCTCCTCTTTATCACGCCTAACAAAACTAAGGTGTACAACAATACCCAGGGGATAATTGGAATGATGCCTTAAAGCGGCATTTGTGCATTTTTTCCCATTTTTCTGTTCAACCATTTTAGCAATAGATACATAAATATGTTTGTTTGCTGTTCGTACATTTTCATATTTAATCTTTCCTAAAAGAAAGAAAAGTTTTGTTGCCCTAATAAGCAATATTACAGCAATGTTAATGGGTTCTCTGGCATGTATGTTTCCAAATTTGTGGTCAGTAATAGCGTTTTGTTGGAATGGTTTGTTTCAGCAGTTTACAGCTGATTTTAAAAAAAAATGTGATATTGAAATGTGATATTGCTGCTTTGCTGAGATTAAGTACTTGTATTAGTCTTTATTTTGAATTGAAAAATCTCACTGTTATGTAGAGGCTGTCATAATGTATTGCCTCTCGATACAATAGGACAGGACAGGATAAGATAGTTTGAAATTCCTATAGTGTGCATGTCAATTCAGTAGAAAGAATAGTTTATGTTACAGTATATATTTAGTAAAGAAAAAGAAAAAAAAAAAAAAAGAGAGAAAACCGAAGCTGAACCTTTGGAATTGTTATTAAATAAGAACAACACATTTATGCAGACAAGCTGGCATGGATTCCCAGGATGTAAGTCCCAGAATGTTGTTAAAAAAAGGACAGTGCAAAATAATTCTGTTGTCAGACAAAATTTAAGTCAGATGGCAAATCTGTAAATAGACCCGCTACGTTCATTTGCGTGCTGTGACTATGAGAATGAAGTGAATGTAACTGGTGCTGCAGCGGTCAGGGCCATGTAACACTTTCAAGCCGCTCTTGTGGAAAGAGAAGCCAGAGAGGATGGAAGGTGAGCAGTGATTGCACTGGGCGTGTCAGGCCGGTCCTGGACACGTTGGTACTGGCAGACCTGTCAGAGTAATGACTGCTCCCAAGGAGGTTTGATGAGGCAAATTCCACTGGATGCTGTGGAAGTTACTTTGGAGGTATAGTTGTTGAAAGAGAAGGTAGTAGGAATAGTTCTGCAAACCACTGCTTTGTATAAGGACTCTGGGATGGAAGTGAATACGTGCATACATTGGTGGGTTCATGTATATATTCCAAAACTCAGCTTCCCAGATGTATTTCTAGGTGATAAATGGACAGCATTCAAGATAAGCATTTGAAAAACCATTATCCCAGTGCCACATTTTAATTGTCAACCATTCTACTCAAGTCAATGGAGCCTTGACTCTATTAAATCTGCCAACTTTGTTTACTGTGTTATTCTGTGCTTGAAAAGTAGGAAAGTAGCATGCAATTAGGTACAGAATTTCTGGTGGAGGATATCAGAGGAGTGTCATTGCAAGTCTCCATGTCTCAAACAGTTATCAGTCTTCTCTTCTAACTAAAGGTTCCTCTATTCTGTTCAAACTTTTCTTAGTTCCTCTGTTACATGGTCACAAAAGCAATAAAACAAAAATGGAATACAATTAATGGAAATATTTTTTAAATTTCTTTTTGAGAAGTTGAAGTGGGCATGACTAAACAGGAAATGACAGGACCCTCTAGACAATGGCGAATATCACTTTTGCTTGTGTTTTGTCACTCATGTTTCCTGTCAAACTCTGGAATAAAATTCTTGTTGGTTAGGATACAAAACATGGTAATCTTCAGTGGTTATTTACAAATATCTGTTTGGTCCAGGTGTTTTTACAGTGACGCTAATGTATACTGTCACTGAAAACAGGGTACCTTCTGCTTTTCTGTGGGTATTAAGATTTCAAGGTCCAATTAAGTCTGAAACTAAGAAAGCAAAAGAAAAGGGAAGACATATGTCATACCTATTGCCACCTTTTTTGCTGCACAAGTCATATTTTTTTTAAGGGACAAATAATAAAAGGAAAAGAAAGATAATTTAATTTTTTTTTCTGCAAGTCTTCTGCGTAAAATATGCCAGCCTATGCACTTCAGATTTAAATTTACTGTGGATCTGTCTTCCTTACCAAATGGATTGTAATTTTCTGAACCAACCTTTCCACTTGAGGCTAATCCTTTTGGGAAGAGGTAATTTTCCTGTTTATCTTAATTGACATGTTCCCTAAATTTCAATCTCTACATTAACTTGACCTTAATTATGTGGCCTCATTGATAAAATGAAGGTTACCCAGGCAAGCTCCATGCATGATTAATATTTTTTCCTGTGTTTGTAATGATTAAAAATCTGAACCCTTTTCCTAATCTTTATCTTCAATCATCTCTGAAAATGAGCGTAAATAATATTTACGGTGTTTGTTGGTGCTTGTTTAGGTTCTTTAAAAATTAGTATTATATATGAGATAGTTACTTTGATGTAAATCTGTGTATTTCTATGTCTCTCTTTGCATACGAAAAGCACTCTTTGATATTGTAAATGCCTCGATTTAGTCTTGATAGGTTTCTTCTGCTTATTTTTTTTATTTTTTAATTATTTTTATCCAGACAAACATGCATTGCATACAGTAATAGATTGTTGAAAGCTGAAAGTCTTCTAGCCCAGTCTGGACTTAGCAAACCCTGGTGTGTGTGGCAGAATAAAACCATAATAGGGGGGGAAAAAAAAAACCCCACTAATTTAGTACATAGCCAAATTTCATGCTTAGAAAGGACAGCTTGAACCTAAAACTGACGTTTAGGTAGACCGGGTTAATCTTAAAATTTGAGCCACCGAGTCATAGCTTATCATCAACATTTGTTTGAATAAAATTAGAATAAATACTTCTCATTTGAGCTATGGGTTACTACTGACTGTAACTTGCAGCAAACAGTAAATGCCTAAAATTCATGTATTAGAAATTAATTCTCACAGTCACAGAAGATTGAGCAGTCTTGCAAGTAGGAGAGGACTTCATGCTCCAGGTGTTTTTGTCCTGTACAATTAAGTTGTTAGAAAGAGACTACAGTACTTTGGGAAAATCTAGCACTACCGTTATTATCAGTAACATTCACAGCTGGTTTGTAGCAAAATGCAAGTCACTCTAGTCTGCGAATAAATATCTTTCTGACTGCACAGGATGATAATTGCTCTGCCTGCACTTTCTTTGGCACCTACGTATCTCAGCTGAAATGATTAATAAAAATATTTTTGCACTGAAGTTGAACACTTCTAGATTATATAATGATTTTTGTATTATTTCACATTTACTCCAAAGAAAGTTCATGCTAAATTGAGTTTCACTGCTGTCAGTATCTTTATTAATCAGAATAGGAAAAGTGTGGTGTGTTTCCCACCTTTTTGCACAAGATGGATTTTTAAAGCAAGACTTCCTCTTTCTTTTTTGAAGCGATACGAAGAGTTACGTATGAGGATATCAAGTAACTGACTTCAAACAGAAGACAAATTCACTAAAGTGAAAATGATTGTGATAGTTCTCTAATTTCCCCCACAGTGTATGTAAAACTGACTTTTAAAGTGTTTAGTGGATAATGGATCATGTAAGGTCAGTACTAGCCATAGCTGTTATGGCTATTATTTTCTCCTTTCATGGGAGGGTGCTCAGCAAAATGAGATTGTCACGCTCTTTTTTTTTTGAGAGGACAGCGACAGACAGTTAAAAGCCTCTTCATGTAAGGATGTTATTTCATAAAGACACCAGCACTGGATTATCCCCTTCACTTTAAACTTCTGCCAGCTTGTACAAAGAGATAAAACAAAATAGCCCCAATCCCAGGGGTGGAGAAGTGCTGGCCAGATCTGCCCATGTCCACAGCTTTCATTTTGATTAGTCACATGTGAGGAAAATTCACTTAGGCTGAGAGGTAAATTTAATACCAGTTATGCCCATGCTGTTCATATCACAACCATTTTCACATGATGCCACTTAATTCCCTAAGAAGCAGAAAGGTAAATCGGTGGCTGGCCAGCTAAGGTGTCATAATGCATTAGGACCAGGGCTCGCTGCAGGGGATAATGGTTCTGATTGCTGTTGACTCATGTCTCCACCAACTGCCTCATGTAAAATAAGTGACATTTAAAAGGCATCAAGATGTGAGAAGAGGTAAAAAAAAAAGGGAAGAAGAAAAAGCAGAGTACTAAACTTGCCACTTGAACATAAAGTCCCTTTTTCACCCTAAGTGGTATAAAAATGATAACTCGACATGCCATAGGTGACCTGCACTGCGCTTTGAACTTCCTGTCTTGTGTTTTTAGAGAAAATCTGTAAAATTGCTTCTGGGAACTGCTCCAACATGTTATCATTTATTTCCCATTTAATTTTTTTTTACTTTTATTTTTTTGCCCTCGGATATCAGTCTATTCATCTTTTGAAAAGCTTAAGGCTGAATCAAGTTAGGCAATGGTATACAACAAGAGGCAGCCTAGTCTCTGAAGGCCCATTTAAGTCTATTTTTATAAAGAGAATCAAATTCCAGTTTACAGTAAGCATATGCTTCAGTTGACATCTGTTTCTAAGACTTGGATGCTTTGTTTGCATAACAGGCACCAATAAATGGCCTTGTTTTAAGTCTGCTCACTCAGTTGTATTTGGGTTGTTCAGCTGGGGATTTGAGTTGCAGCTGATCCCCTACCGCTCATAGCAGATACGAAAGGGAAGAAAAAAATCGGAGAAACCCAGTCTTATTTATTAATGCAGATTTCAACATTCTCAATGAGCCACTTTCCTTTTGTTACATGACTACTAAATTCTTGTTTGCTCAAGCAGAGAAGTGTTTCAAAGTGTCAAATTAAGGATAATAAAAAGTTTGTTTGTTTTGTTTTAATGTTTTATTTAATAGCATTTGTATCTTTCTCAACTGACAAAGCCCGGTATTATGAAGAACATGTAATGCTGGGAATTAAATGGATGATATGTGTAAGAAATGCATTTGTTTTGGCAACATGTAATTACATAGTATAGTCATTTTTAAAAATATTGTGTTTTCTTTAAGTCTGTGTGCCCTACTGGTGACACAGTCTAAGATATTTTGTAAATAAAATTTAATTCCATCTGCTTTCTTGGGAAAACAAATTCTGGACTTCTCAGGGAAAAATACAAGAGTGTATGTGTTGCTTCTCTAGCTTGCAGAACGTAAGCCTGTCTCTGTCAGGTGATGCATTCTGTTGCAATTATATATTTCTCTGATATCTAGAATATAATTTAAATACATTTCTAAGAAACCTATGAAATGCCTGTAAAGGGACAAAAATATATTAGTAGCATCACAACGGTATAATTACTTTGCTTAATAAGCACTGTAGTTTTTCTAAAAGCAATAATATCAGCACTGATTCCTTTTAGTATTTTGAACTTCCCCCCCTTCTAAATTATTGCAAAGTGCTCTCTAGTAGTGTACAGAATGTGTAACATATTTCAAGTGGATTTACTTATCAACTTTTTCTAGTGGTACCAACAGCAGCAGTGTGAAATATATCTACTCCAGTTACTCTTATCCATTGCACCTACTTTCTTTTTCCCTTTAATTTTTATATATGGTAAAAATTTCATTGAAGAGAGATTTTAGATGACAGGACTGTAATTTTAAACCCAATAGAAGAGGTGTAAGCAATTTGAGCTTAGCTGAGGCATAATCTTAGGTTGTCAAGAAGAAACCCATTCTCCCTATGCTAATCAATCAGTATATCAACCGACCAATCATCTCCTCAGCTTAGCATATATCCTAAGGTTTGATATATCTATTAACTGCCCATCATGCAGCTGGTCTCCGGTTGATGAGATTCCCCCTATCTTGGCATTTGGAGGCAGACAACTGAGCTATCACAGCCTCAGATAAATACTAAAGTGGAGATTTCAATCCTGCTTCTGATAGCAAAGACAGTCCGGGAATATAGAGCATATTTTCAGAAAAGAACACATAGAGAATTACATTTTCAACAGTGTGTTATATGTGAAAATTGCATATATTTCATGATCTCTTCTTCTACCCCCCTCCCTTCCCCACAAGTAACAGGAAATTACTCTTTTATTGTGACTCAGACTCTTAACAGGAAAAGAGAACAACAAGAAAGTGCTAAAATTTGTTGTTAACTGCTAATTACTGTAATGGTGACACACAACTACTTTAAGAGTGTTTTTGCTCATTATTACAGTGTTACTGCTTTATTGATGGAGAGCTATATGAAAATAGTGTCACAACACATTTAATCCTTAAGGAAAAAGTTGAATTTCAGAAGATTGTACACCTGCCTCTCCATTTTTAAAGTCTGAGCTCAAAACTCATTAAGAAAAAACATATCCTAGGTATTGAACAGTTTACCTGCTAATACGGGAGTTCAGCATGCGGATTTCATGTAGCGTTTCAAGGTCTATCTGTGCAAGAAATGCCATAGAAACTGATGACTTACCATGTTGGCTTTGCCATTAGTAAAAATTGGTCTCAAAGAGTGAAGTGGCCTGGGTTAGATACCGTAAAACCTTTCGACTCTCTAGGCAGAATTCCAGGGTCACCCAAGGGTCTGTGGTCACCATGGAATGGAGCACACAAGGCAAAAGGCTTCCACTCCAATTGCAGTGTCAAAAGATGGGGCCCAATTTCTGTGCTGGCAACAAGAATGTGTGCTTGCTTTAATTAAGAGTTTGATCAACTTTCTTTCAGGAACTACTAATGATAGACATAAACATGTTGTTATGAGGTTAGCTCATAGGCTCTTACATGCTTTCATTTTATTAAATTGAGTGTAATGATTTGCTCTGGTTTTGTTCCTTTGTTTTTGAGACTCAATCCACTGGATGTTCTGAATTATATTCTTTCAACACTGAAAAATGGCGTAAGTCCCTAAGCTGTATATCTTAGTCAAAGCACATTATTCTTAACCTAAGAGCAATTCTGTGTCAGAGTGTAAAAGTGTAAGTGTTCATACAGCTCTACGATGTTTTTCAGCAGAATTCTTGTAGCACCTGTGTTGCTCTTTTGCATTATTTATGCCTTGTAAAATAAGAATGTGGTCAGTTAGGTCATAGTTTATTATAGTAACATGGGAAACGTGAAAGTAATCAGGGAAAATTGGTTATTAATATTTCAGGCCACTTTGGAGACTAAATTCTACTCATCACTTTTGTACCCTCCCTTAACATAACTCACTGAAACACTGATTTCCTAGGAAGGATACCCTTAGATTTGACTCTACAAAATGATCCAAAGCAGTATTACTAGCATATGCTAATATAGTAAAAGCTATTTAGTTTCTCAGAAAGACCATGCATATTTCAAATTCAAGGCTGGTTCATCAGCTGGGATACACTGGCATAATATCACATTATACCAGCTGAAGATGCGGCCTGTTGTATTTGGTGCTCATGAAAAGTACCGAATCAACAGCTTTGGTTCTTGAAACCTATTCAGGCAAAAACCAGCCATGAGCAGTGTTAGAGTTGTGTGTGAATGTATGTCAAACCAGAAATATCCAAAGGATCTTCATGCTTATTTAATCCTTGGCCTTTCAGAAAAAACTTTAAATATTTTTCCCTCACTATAAATGATTGCATTTGCCTTAACTCTTACAGCCTGAATTCAAATGGAACATAGATCCATGTGGATTTATAAATAGATGAGATGTGTGAAAGTGGTTCATCCTTGTGCAGCGTTCTCACTTAAAGAACTCGTTACAAATCTAATCACATGTGAGAGATGAAAACAAGGTTTAGCAACATAAGGAGATTTTGGGCACATGCTGCAGGATGGTTGCCAGTAATATAGACTCTTTGAAATGGCACACTTACCACCACTTGAAGATATACCTGGAGAAAGCATCAAGGCTCATTGAATATGGTGACCTAACAATTTTATTTAAGAATATGTAGGATGCGTGTCCACCTTTTGCCAGTATATGAAGTTCCAGGTACTGAGATATAATGTTTTGTTAGAGAGAGATGGTCCAAAGCTTTCAAACTGAACTGTGCACACAATTGTCACTTCCACTTGCACACAATGAATTACTGCTGGTGGCACTGAGCCAAATACTTTTCTCCTAGTTTGATAAACTGTGTAGAATGGCAGAGTTCGATAAAGGAGAAAAATACTGAATCAGAAGCTACTAGGACCAAAAAGGTATCATCTTTGTTTAGTTAATTTGATGTGGGAAAGTAAATAAATTTAGAAAAACCAAAGCAACCCAACAAGAAACATGAGAAATTGAAGCTCTAGGCACCACTTCCAAACATGGTCAAAATCACCCAAATAAATTACACTTTATTTATCTTGAGCACTATATAAGGGTTCATAGATCAGTTACCCAAACTTCCATGTTCAGTATCAAATATTTGAGGAAGATAAGCAATATTAGTAACCAAGGTTAATCTACAGGTTTGTTACCCTCTTTATCCATGATATATCTGTAAAAAACCAAAACACTCCTCCCCCCTCCCCCCCCCCAAAAAAACCCCTAAACACCTGACCCAAAACCACCATGAAAAACACACAAAAAACCAACTAGTTTCCTCACTTCGTATATAGACAAAAGTGAAATTAGGATATTGGAATTGGCTAGATATAGATACAAAGCTACAACTGTGATATGGTTGATTATATCTATAAGCTGTTGTGAATACTGATCAAAAATGCAGTTTTTAATTGAACTATACAACTTTTTTTCTGGACATGATTCTTAAAAATCTTCCTTTCTGTGTAGCTTTTTGTTTGTGAAGCAAATAAGTATGCATGCACTCAAAATTTATTGTTACGTATTTAGATGGTACAGTTCAAATATCACTGAATATTCTTTTTCTATGCTTCCCAGAATGAGTGCTCATTTAAATCAGATATTATGAAAACCCAATGACTAATCCTAAATTCAGGTGTACTACCACTCAGGCTAGGCAGATTGCTAGTTGATCATGCTAAGATGCTCCCTTATCCATTATTGGATCTGAAAAAGAGGAGGATTAAGAATTATCTGACTTCTCAGTTAATGTGCAAATCATCTAAAAGCTCAGCTTAGGAAGGTCTTAGAAAGCCGAACAGCACTAAAATAATAATGTCTTAAGAATTTTTAATAATATAAACGTGCCATATCACATTTTTCGAGTGAAAATAGAGTTTTATAGTTTATATCTCAGATGCTCTTTTATCTCTCTCTTCCTCTCTTCCTGTTTTTGTAATTATATATGAAAGTCATATAAATCTATTTTTAATTAAAATTTTTTATTGCAATTAGAAGTTGTAACTTGGGACAAACTCAGACTGCTGAAACTTAGTAAAAAATTAGATTACTTTCAGGCAATAGCAGAAAACAGTTTGATAAGTATCTTTGGAAATGAGCATTAATATTAATGTATCTACTTTCAACAAAGCATGAGGGAGACTAAGAAAAGTGTGTCTCAGGAAATATAGTTGTATAATGTCTCTGTGATCTTTGCAGGGTGTTTTTTTCTATGATACTTATTTCTAGTGGCTTTCTCTGCTCTTGGTTATGGTGAAAAAACTCTTCATTGAAAAGACTGAAATACTATTTTTCTGTATTTTCAAGGGACAGAAGAGTCTGTGAACCCGAAGGCATCTCTTAATGTTCCATCTTTGCATTTTTAGGCTAGTTCTGCTGTTTGCTATAACAATATTTGTTTTATCATTTCTATCATTCCAATATGTATACTTGCCTTTCAAAATCTGTGAAAAGTATTTAAAAAGAAAAGAGAAAATGCTAGTATTTCAAAACCCTATTATAATGCATTTTCAAATATGTCAGACACATCTTTGTTAAAATTAAACCAAGGATTGGTTTTGAGCGAATAGCCCTATATCCTTACAGATGCTGTGGATGGATGCATCTAAGCTGCTTATTATATTGATGGGTTTTGCTGCTCTGCAGCAAATGAAAACAGGCAGCTGCTTCCTCCATCAAAGCAAAAAGCAGCCTGAGTTTTTATTAAACGAGTGTTCATTTCTTCTATTGCCAAAATTCTTACACAAAACAAAAGAGCAGTTTTAGCACATTATTGCTTAACTAGACATGAACAACTGACAGCAAGTGATAAGCCTGTCTGCTTTTCACAACTGGTAATCATTTTTGGAATAGATGTTTTAATATAGTTGAATATAAAATTTTGTAATTTACATCTACAATGGTACATAAATTTATAGATCCAGTTTTTTGCAGGAGAATGAAGGCTATAATCACAAAAGGTTTGTTCCAGTGTTGTTTAATTTTTAATAACTATTTGAAAACTAGGTAAAAAAAACCCCACACACAACACAATCAGATTCATTCATTTGAAAAAAGGATGTTAAAGACAATCATACAAGTAGATTTGTACAGTTTGCCGATTTTTCTCGTGGAAGAGATATGCGTGCATTTACCACTTTGACTTGTTACTGTATTTCCACATCAGTTCCACCGAGCCTCTTAAGTTTGCGCTCTAAAAGAAATTTGCAGATTGCAGACCATCATGTTTCCCTCCTAGTCATGAATAATAATGAGAATGAAAGTGAGAGATACAGTGCTGAGGCCATTTTGCCTAGGCTGAAAATCTCAGCCAGTGCTTATACATATTTTTCAATGATCTGAATATCATGAATTCTACTTTAGATTGAAAGAGAGACAAGAGTTTCTATAAAATGTATGTGCATAGGGAAAAATGGAGAGATGTGTTTCTCTTTATAGCTTCTATTTCTTCTGGTGTTCTTGTACCTTTTCAAACTCACTTATAGCATTCCTGCTGTGGAAAAGTAAGCTAGCTGTTCTCCCTGCCTCAAATTGCTCCTCTTCACTGGAATTAAAAGGTGGTTTGCCCTGTGCAAAAGTCAGGTGCAGTAAGGCACGGTTGTAAGGTGCTACTGTAAAGGCTATTAAATACCTTTCTTTTTTGACCGTGTGCATTTATTGCTGAAGTTGCTCACTTGCAAACACGTTTGGGGTGAATTTCAGAATGCAGAGCCTCAGATTAGGTAATTGGGCTTTCAAAACGGGTTAGCTCTTATGTTGACACTTGAGGTGGTCAAACGTCCAGAAGGGCACAGTGCTCTGTAGGTGTTCTCCTTTTGAAAATCTGCTCTTAAATTAAATTTTGTAGGAAAATAATTTTACAATCCCAGACACACCATCTGCAACCAAGTTGGTAACGATGATCCCTCTTTTATCTGCTTCTGCTGTACATGGGTGTAAGCTTAAGCTGAAGGATGCAAGTTTGAAAATAGGGGGTTTGTGTACTGCAAACAAAATGAGGTAACAAGAGTCTTTTTTCTGTGTGTTTTTTCCTCATTTAGCAATTTCCTCTATTTCTTCATCTTACTAAAGTGACCAGACTTGTCGTTAGATTATTATGAAAGCTATTTTCTGTGGAAGGTTTTCACTCTTTTATATATGCATTTTATAGTGTCTAAAAATTTGAATATTTTTTTTTGTAATAGTGCCTTATTACACATGCTTATGTTTTTTTAGATTCAATACACCTTAGGTTGGAGCTTAGGTAGCCTGGGTTGCTGATGTTCCTTTCATCTGTGTCACATTTTGCATGCTGTGTGAACAAGTGAATGAAGATAAAATCCTCCCTTCCTGACTATACTAAGCAACATTTTTTATGATAAAATTATATTGAAAAGGGGCTTGAGGTATGGAGTTTGAAGAAAGCTGAGAGCTAGAATTATTTTTGAGAGCTGTCCATGCAAACTAACTACAGCAGAACGATCAATTACAAGTAGTCTTTACTCAAACAATTGCTCCAATTAGAACAGCCATGATGTATGTTACTAGCAGGGTATGTTTGACAGACATATGTTATGTGTTCACTTGGTACTTAATCTTAATTGTGCTATTCAGAATTTCATACTTTTTCTTTGATTTGGAAGTGAATTTTAGTGCTCCACTGACAGAAGGGCTCATAGTATTGGTTAGAGCCTCATTTTTAGGCTTCAAGTTACTGTGCTGTTGAACCTTGATTATGACCTGCTGTCTTACTTCTCCAGTACCTCCAGCAGGTGTACTGTGCTTCTTGCTGTGCACGGTGGTGAAGATCCACACAAAAACTAACCAGGATGAAATCACGAAAATTACCTTTCCTTGTGACTAGAATATGAGGCATAGTCAGTAGAAAATAAGGTTTGATTCTGTAAAATTAGGATTGTAACGATGCTACAGTAAGCGTAGCAATTGTAGCAGTATTTTAAATTCCTGGAATTCCTTACTTTAAATTCCTAGAATTGCCTGTTCCAGTAGATATCTTCAGTTTGGGGGATTTTCAATTAACTCTACAGTCTTTTAGCAGAGGAGGACAGGATGCCTGTCCAGATAGGTACCTAATTGAACACCTCTGCGCTGTCCATTGTGGTGCCAAAGGGTTTTCTTCTGTCCACCAACAACGTGTCTTGGTGTCAGGAAGGATAAGAAATACTTTTCTTAGGGTCAGAAAACAGTTCATCATTGCTCAGTGCAATTGTTGATACTTCTTTTGAGACATTATTCAACCCTTTGCCCTTGATGCTTATTTTCCTCTTACTTTTGAAACATTATTCATCTCTTTGCCCTTGACGCTTATTTTCCTCTTTCTTTGATGAGTATTAAAGCAAATAAGGTGATTTCATGTAGTCAAGAATCAGGGCATAGTAGGAAAAAAGATCTTCAGCATATTCATGTGGGGAAAATGACTTTTCAAATTTAAATTGTCTTTGCGTTTGAGGGTTGAGCTAGGATTTGTGCAAAATATACTTGAAACTTCAGATGAATAGGAAAATATCTTCTAGTTCAATAGTGCAAATGAAAGCCAAAATTTATATTTTGAGATCGGATGTCTGTATCTGTGGCCTTGTGAAATACTACAGAAAAGTGACACAACTTTCCATTTGGCTTAGCTTGGAAAGGATCTTCTTAATCTTCTAGCATGAGTGAAGCAGTTGTAGGACAGCTTTATAGCTCCTGCTCAAAGCTTCAAGGGATGATCACCTGTCACTTCCAGTTGCCCCTTTATTTCCTGTGTGTAGCATTGGCAGGCGGTAGAGCAGAGTTCCACTTATCCTGCACTATCCCAGTTAAAGGAATCAGTAGCTACTGCAACTTCTTTGTACCTGTGGAGCAGTGCAGAGATATAATGGCTCCAATAATCAAATATCTTCTTTAAAAAGACATGTCTCAAAATTCTCAGCTCTCTATCCTGAGAATTTTCTAGTAACAGGCTGTTCTTGAACAACTTCACAACAGATCTCAGTAGTTGTTATCCAAATGTGTGACATCATATGTGGTAAAAAGCCCCAGAGGAGAAACAATAATTCTAAATTTTTTTTTAAAAATACTATTTATTTCTAGTAGAAAATTTTCTGTAATATCATACAGGATTCAGCACTTTTAGGTTCAATGCAGAAGAAACACAGGTTTTGTGTTGCTTTGGACTAGCGGTGCTCCACCTGATGGTTAAAATGAAACACCCTCAGAAGGCCGTCTACGCATGATTTGGTCCATGGGGGTTGAAGGTTGCTTTAAAGAGCTTTGTGCCATGGCTAGAGCAGAAGGACCTGACACTTTCCATTAGCAAGCACTATGAGAGTAATAAAACCAACTTAATTTATGTGTTCTTAACATTATTGTGATTTATGTTAGTGTTGTTCCTCTATAGGAAAAGTTTGGGTGTCTTTTTTGGTTGCATCATACCTCAAGGTGTTAGGATGACTCAGGTTTTTTTCTTGGCCTTCCCGTAATTTCATTCTTTGTGCTTAAGTAACTTGTTCTGTCTCTGTCCCCTAGTTTGGTTCCTAATGTGCAAAATCGGGACCATAGAAATCCACGCTGTCAACTTCTTGTGAGGTAGACTCCGTTACTGTGGTGAGATTTTATGATATGGTGATGAGTGCTGTAGAAACGCCTGCATTTTGTATGTCTCTGCATATATAGCATTTCTCCATCCATCATCACACTCTTTAGTGGTAATGTTTTTCTACCCCTACTAGTGCAGGGGTATCATGAAGTTGTCTGGAAGTAGACATCATTGCTTTTATGGCACGTTTGTAGTGGATCTCCTACTCCATCCTGGCGGTGAAAGGATACGTGCCAAGAGTTGAAATGCAGATGGGTATATCTCCCATGGCTTCAGACGTGCTAAATCACAGTCCTTCTTGAGGCTCTCCTTTAAACACCCACACAACTTTAATTAATTAATTGTTTCTATAGAGATTCCAATGTCTTCTGGCAACTATTCTCTGTTTTCACATTGTAGTTATCAAGGTGATAAAGACTTTTAAAACCTCCAGTAAATGTCGCAAGATATTTATTTTTGCAAAAAAGAAACCCTTGTTTCTCTCTGTTTCCTTGTACAGTGAGATTTTTAGCCCTTCTGTCTAAGACTTGTAGTATATTTATAGCCTTTACAATACAAGCACCATTTGGGGGCCTTTTGATATTCTTTTGCCTATACGTGTGTAAATAATTGACTATCATGTGTAAGTAATTGCACATGCAGATAGGTACCCATCCAATGTTATGTATTTATAATCAAATTCATAATATGAAATGAGAATAATTTTATTTTAAATATGAAAGAATTCTTTTACCTGTGTTCAGAGGAAGCATAATCCATATCCATATGTATGTGTTTGCAGGAAATAAATTACGCTTTTCACAACCTAGTAGTTGCTAACTCGCAGGAATTGCTGCATTTCTGCGTTACAGCTGTATGTTTTCTAACAGAAGCAGAACTATCTTATAGTTGCAACTTCAAAATGTAGGTCACTGTGTTGGTGAATGTAGGTCAGAGTGAAGGGGAAGACAGAATGCAAACTCCTCCACCTGGATCTTTCAGCTTATCCGTGTTTTGAAGGTAAAGAGGCTTACCTACCTGTTCAAGCACGAGAAGCTTTTCCTTTTACTAAAATTAACGGAGGGATTCTGGCTTCTTGGCTTAGCTGGAAGCACTGTGTGCTTCCACGCTTGAGCCCTGCGTTCGTCAAAGACCTCCTGACTCCTGCTTCTTTAGCTGCCAGCCACTTAACATCATTGCTGAGGTGACACTTCCTTCCCTACGGGGGGAGGGAGTCATCTGCAGGGGTAGCATCTGCCTAAAGAAGAGCATTGTCTTTCCAAAGGTGCTTTACCCCTCTCTCAGTGCAGAGCTATCTGATACACCTGCAGCTCCAGCCGGCATCAACATTGTAATGGTAGCAGGGGAAACAACGGTGACCCCTCATAAAAGATTTAGTGACACCATTCAAAGCGCCCTTTCAATAATAACCGCAGAAAAGTGAGAGACATTAGACTGAGGGTACTGAAAACTCGGATGTTGAAGGGTTTTGCTACAACTGACAAGTATTTTTCAAACTCGCTAAGGGTAAAAGTTTGCTGTAAAAGGGTTTAGGCTTTTTGTGTTTGTGGGTGTGGGTTTTTTCTTGTAATATGAGATGTAAGTATTATAAGTGGAATTAAATTAGCCATGTCTTCACTAAATATTAAAAAAGCACTTTTATTGCTTGAGTATACACCAGTCACTGCAAACTGAAACATTCTTTATATTATACGCTAAAATATTTAAACAGTTATTATATTTATTGCAAAATCTGTCATTTTAGCATATTTCATTGCTCAAAAGCATTGAAATGCTCAAAAGGGAGATGGAAAATCGTGTACAATTCTTAGTGTATGTTTCACTGAAGAATGGGTAGTCGTGTGTGAATATTTTATTTTAACCCTTAGCAAGTCTAAGCAAAATAGCACATTCACAAACACCTAATCAGCCTGAACTGTCATAAACAGGAGAAATACTGATGTGTTAGTGTTTTTGTCATACATATGAATCAGCTCTCTATATTTTTTTCCGATCTTTAAGATCTAAAGTTATATGCGAAGTTTTGACTGAATCCTGTCTAGGCTTTTGCTTGATCTACGGGCAGACAACACATTCATAAATTTACATTATATATCACTGTGAATAAAGGTAGTTCGGAATACTTAGTTAATGAAAGGAAGAATTATATATTTGATGGTTACAGTCAGCCTCTAAGTGATTTAAAAGGTTTTTCTCCCAAACTTCTGCTTCTGTCAAGTATGTTGTGATGTTTTTAGAGTGTGGAGAATAAAAAAAAATCATAAAAAACAGTCTAAAGGATGCATATACATAGCATGGAGTTTAGTTTACCAGTCTAGAAGTACCTAAAGGATGCTCCCACATGTCTGTGTTTAATTTTACCAAAACCGTTGAAGTGCCTGTAGTTCACAATATTGTTTCTGTCATGGTAATTCATAATGCTGTGTGTTATGGGTGGAGCCTAACCCTGGTTTTTACCTAGACATAGGTACGTACTTACATAGACATGTAAGTACATTTTTTCATTGCTAAGCAACAACAGATGGAAAACACATACAACTGTAATTTGGCCACTTACAGCTTTGATTCATCTGCCCTTAACTTTGGGAACCTAACTCAAGTGCCTGGATACGAGTCTGGTTTTTTCCCAGGCTCCCTCCAGCAATGGAGACTGGTGGCTGCAGGAGAGCATGCAGCCCACGCAGGATCTGTGCTGCCCTCTCCACGGGCCACGGCACTTCAGTGAGGTAGTCAAGTGAGGTGGGAAACTGGCCTGATGAAACAGCGAGTTGCGGAAGTGAGTGGCGTTGAAGGGATAAATTTGCATGGATGCCTCCAAGCACTGGCCAAGGTTGACAATGACCGGTGTAAGTTTTATGATGGAACCTTATAAAGTCACAAATAATACAGATTCGGTGAAAAAAGCGTGATTGCTCCTATCTGTTTCCATACAAGAACTAGAAGGCCTCAGATGAAAGTGTCAGGGAAGCAAGTACAAAACAAGAGAGAGGAGATGTTTCTTTATACAGCACGGCAAAACTGCGGTGCTTCCTGCCATGGGATCTTGCAGCCGTGGAAAGTTTAGCGCAGTGCACAAAACAACTAGAAAAAGCCTTTGGTGAATATTGAACAGAACTTATCACTTGTATCTACTTTCCTCCTCAGCAACTTCTTGAACCACAACTAGAAATCATGCTGTGTTTTATTGCCCTAGTCCTGTATTTGTCCTTAGCGCGCGTTGCCGGTCGGTGTCCCTTACGGTCAGACTGATGCCTGACCTAACAAAACCTAAGACAAAAGGAGCTGAATAAAAAGAAACTGGGAAGAAATGAAATTACTGTAAAGGACAGCTAATGAAAAAGGAGGGGGGTCTCGTGCACTTAGAAACAGTCTACAAGGCAAGGTGGGCCTCGCATCTGGCCTGATACAAACAGTTTGAGGTTCAAGTGAATGCCCAAATGTCAGAAGTTTCACAGAATTAGATTTCCTATAACTTTTAAAGTCTTGACAATTGTATGTATACGTGTAGATCTATGTGTATGTTTATGTGTGTCTGTATCTATAAAGTAAATTACTGATCAGTAGTTGGGATGAAATCCATTGAACATTCAGTTCCAATTCTTAAATCAGAAGTCTTCCATTAAAAGCCTTATTTGTTTCTTTATTCCATGGTATTATGGCAAATGTATAAAGTGAAACAGTTGGTAGAGGTCTGCAAATGGAAATACGTATTCAAATGTTATTTTAGACCAAAAAAAAATCTGTTTTAAGAAGGCAAATATCTTTGTTTTATAGGTCTCTGGCCATCTGAAGAAGTGCTGGCTTACTACTGCCTAAAGCACAGTGAAATATTCAGGTACAGAGTTAAACATAAAAAGATATTTTCCAATCTGTTAGTTTTATTGTATCTGCATTGTAAAGATTGCTCTGATTTAAGTCTTCACATTAAATTTAAAATGTTCAAGGTGAAAGCATGTTGCTCTTAACAAAGAATTCTGAGCTGCCTTTGGGTACTAATATTGCACAGCAAGCTTTCTGCTATATGTCAAAGACTTTTGATTTCCACTCAAGGCGTTTTATTTCACTTTGATTTTTGGGAAACAAAAGTGAAGCTCCAATCGATCAGTACTGATTGTGAAGGTCAGGAAAAATAAAAGACGTTCTTTAAACTGGCATCTGTTGCAAAAGCAAGCAAAATATTACCTGATAAAATACAAAATAATCACTGCATATAGCAATGGAGGAATTTGCACCTGTATTTAAGCGTTTTGAAACAGTTTTGAGTCATCCTGCACTTTTGGTTTTGGAGTTTTTTTCACATTTTCTAAACTTGTAGAAGACAGTTATCAACGCTTCAATAGGAACACCTAAAAATAAAATCCATCCTGCATCCTCTCTCTTTCCCCTTGAGTATACAGAGCTTTGCACTTGGAAATCCTTGAAGTTTCATTGTCCAGAGAATGAATGGGGTGCCAGAAAAGCCGTTATAACAATGCATTTGGAAGCATAAATTGTGTTCTGAGTGAGGGTGCAAGGCTAATACTAAGTAAACCAGCTCGGAGTACACAAAATCCCTCAGCCTGTGTACATATGGTGTTGGTAAAATAGGGAAGACCAAGCTGTAAGTACCTGCCCCTTGTACCAAAGCTGAAAGTGTATCAGCTGTGAGCCAGTTCTTGCAGCTTGCTCAGACTCCTGTCTGAGATCAAAGACCTGGCACCAAAGCATGCCCTGGTTCATAAAGCCTCCTTTCTGCTCCGTCCGCCACCTGAACGAAGCCCACCCCACAAGAGGAGGCAGGTAACACACCTAATCTGGCAGCCGCTACTCCTTCCTCCGCGTTCCACTGGGCACTGCCTTGTGTGACTTTTTACTGCTGCCGTGGTGTCCCTGTAGCACTTTGCCGTCCAGCCCCATGCCATGGCTTGTGCGCTGCGCTTGTTCTTAGAGGCTCTTCACAGCAAACCTCCCTGTTGCTGCTCACTAAAAGGGTATTTTCTTAGTTCGGGTATGCAAGCCTGGGTACTTGGAGACAGCAGTCAAACTTCCACGGAGCAAACGGGCAGTTTCACATCCCGATTTCTCAGGATCGTGCCCTCTCAACAGTACGCTCAGAGCAGAATTTCTTATTTTGATTCTCATTGATAAATGTCACTAAATACTGCCTGAGAGATGGGTGTGATTTTTTTAAAATTTGCTAATAAGGGAATTTTGCACTGAAATAAATTATTTACATGCATAAATATGTGTGCGTATATGTGTGTAAGTATATGCTCATATATTATGTACATGCATTTAGTTCAAAATGCACTAAAAACCCCATACTAGATACTTTCTGTGTTTATTTCCGTAAGTGTGACTCTTATAAAGGATTAAGTGCCTTGTAAATCTTATATATATAACCATATGTATATACTTTTAATATATATGACACATATGTTTTAGAAAAATAGAAACGTATGTGAGGAAAAACTATAATCATTCCATTTAAACCACAAACTGCAAATTTCCCACATCTGTTTTATATTCTCGTTGGTTTTATGTACAGCTTGTTCCTCTGAACTACGTCTGTCTTTTGTCTCATTTCCATTAAATAGGACAACTAGACTTTTTCCAGATAAAATTTGTGGGGTCTAAGAAAAATAAATCTTATCCCATCCAGACAGCAAGCATTAGTATACAGTCATACAGCCCAGTCCTCTGGCCTCAGTGAACAAAATATTAGCATCTGTATACTGATACTGATACAGCGTCCTAGATGCTCTTCCTAAATATCAGTGTCAAGCAAGCAGGGAGGTGATACTTCCACATAAAACTAGATGTTCAAGTGTTGGTATTTTAGCAGAGAAGAAAAAGTACACTAAAACAAAAAAGAAAAAAAGAAAACTGTTTAGCTGAAATTCCATTTTCTGCCTGTCAAAAATGTCTCAATGGGAACATTTCTGCCAGCTGTAACAGTTGCCGCAGATTTAGCTGTAAAGCAGCGTGTTCCTAAACTGGGGCTCTGCTTTTGCCCTAGACGCTGCTTCACGCGGTTTCGGCGCGGGGTCAGCATCCCTCCCTCCTCCCCTCCTGGCGCAGGCTGTGGCTCTGGAGGACATTCTTTATGGCTCCCCCTGCAAGCTCCCATCCAGCACACTCTCTGCGCCAAATTATATTTCACATGCACATCTTAATAACGGCGCGGTATGGTCTAAGTTAAAAGCAGCCTTTTAGACCATGCATTCAACCCTCTGCTCGGGCTCAGTTTAGGCTCTTGACACCAGCTTCGCTTAGTTTTCTGTGGCTTAACTGTTTGGTGTTCCGAACGTTGTTCGTAACAGCATTGTTTGTAGGTCACTTGCAGTTTTAAGTGCTAATTGAAGGATCGGATTTCTCCATGTGTAATTGTTTTGTGGTATATGGCTTGTTTTAAAACTTCTCTCTTTTTATTATAAAAAGGCTTTTAGGCATAACTATATGGAGAGATATATAAATAATATTAATTTCCCCATTTACTTCTCTAACTGTTTTTGCAAGAATGAATGTGGATTAACATTGTTATCCTTTCCTAACAATTATCTTTCGCTACTCTAGCTAGTTTAGTTCTAAAAGACAGAGCCATTGACAAGGGAAAAAAGGGAACCTTCTCAGATTTTTCAGCTCAGCGGTGGTAATGTTGCACTGAACACTAATGAGGGAACCCCCACTGCTTTGCCTGCTTTGTGACTTTTCTATTTCATAATTATTTTTAAAACGCAAAACGACATGAGGTAGCCTAGTCATGTCTCTACAACTTCCTGGTAGCTCAGTTCTTACTGCAGATGGCAATTTGTTCTTGTAACATATATGTCTCTCTGACCATTTTCATCTAATTTGTATGGGTTCTACCATTTCCTTTCTCTCTTTCAGGGACCTTGCTGTGTGTGAGCTAGGGGGTGGCATGACATGCTTGGCTGGGCTCATGGTAGGTCTTTTCTCAATTCCAATCCCATTCAGAGGAAGAAACAAAAGGAAAAATGTTCCAGTGCCTCCAACTGCTGGGTCAGAGAACTGTCAACAGCCTCAGCTGCAGTCAAGCTGCAGAGTCTTGAGAGACCTTCTAGATTGACTTACTTTCGTATCATATTGATTTTATGGTTGCCTCGATGAGCAGAAACATTTTACCTCCGTGTAGTCAATATCTCTTGTTGCGACATTCCAGGCCACGTACGGTCTGTCTTTCATTGCCATAGCCAAAGCTTTTTTTTTTTTTCAGTTTATAGTCCCATTTGCTAAGATACAGGAATAGCCTGGCGAATCACAGTTGGAGCACCATGATATAGCTGCTAATGTTTTGCCTGCATTATTACACCAACAAACATGATCCAGAGCTCTCGGTAATTAGATTCTTTTGAATTAGATTGGCCATTCAGGAGAGTCGTTCACCATTCTCTGGGTTCTGAGTCATGTATTCAGGAGATATTATGTAGCAGTGCAGTGCATTAGACAAGTTTTTATGTCTCTACAAATAAAAGCATATTGTTACACTGATTGGCATTTGACAAACCTGTCGCTCTTATACAATGTGTCGAGGTTACAGCCCAATGTGCGAGCATGTCAAAGCTCACAAAAAAATTACCCTTACAAAGCCATCTGCCTGCAATGCAAAGTTATATGAAGGGCATCAGGCAGTCAGACAGAAGCAAGCTGAAAGGCAGAGTGACAGCCTTGTATGATGGCTCTACTAGATAAACAGAAGCCCGCAAATGAAAGCCTCTCAGAATACCATCATCCGCTGTCACAATGCAATTACGGAACAGAATGATAGCAAGATAGAGGCTCCCGCAAATGGAATGATAAAAGTATTGACTGATTTGATTGAATGATTAAAATAATGCAGACATAAAATGAAAAAAGATTGAAGATTGTTACAGAGAAATAGGTGAGGAAGCATGATACTGAAGGCTTGTCACTCCTGTCTTCACTTCCACACAGACAAGCATATTTGCTCATTGTTTGCTGTGCTCTTTTTTTCAGGTTGCTATTTCTGCAGATGTCAAAGAAGTTCTGTTAACTGATGGAAATGAAAAGGCCATCAAAAGTATCCTTATTCAGATAGAAAACTGGTTTGTTGTGCTCGTTCCTTTTTACTGGCTGAGTAACAATCGATATAAAGACAGACAGCATGGGGTGTATTAAGAAAAAGTCCCCACATAAGTAATTAAAAAATAGATGTCGAATATCTTGAACAGAGCTACAGCCTCCCCCACAATAAACGCCACATTTTCTTCTTTAATTAAAAATGTACGGGTTGGTATAGAGCAAGTACAGTAGTAAATATTTGTCTTATGGTTGAGTGCTGAAAGATTCCCTCTGCATATGCTGCACGTTACAGGAGTGTAGCAGTGAATCAAATCATTAGCTGCCCGTCACATAGTCATTTCGCAGAAGAGCTAGATTTTTATTTTTGCTTTCAGATACTAGCCTCTTAAAACATACCCAGTATTTGTGTATCGTCACAGCTTTTCCGGTGTATATTGAAATGCACGGTTTCATCGTTGCTGCTAAGTTATAACTGCCTACAAATTACCCATTTAGTGTGCTTAATCAATTATCAATTTATCATTATTTCTCTTGATGTAAGATTGCAAAACTGCTCTGTCCTTTGTAGAAAGAATTTTATTATATGCCTTATATTAGAATAAATTGCTATTATGCCCTTCTAATATGAACGCATAGTTCAGAAAATTGAACTGGACTTTGGCTAAGCGAGAGAATGAGTGAGCATAATTTGTGGCCACATTAAATATCAGCACAGAACAAGAACAGATATCTACAGTGAATACTAATAGCCCTTAGAAATTGAGAGGAAAAAAAGGAAGATATCTATTTGCTTTTGTTCCTTGGTAATCTTTCCATTTGCATTTTAAGGCAGACTAGTTTTTCAGGGTTTGGCCACTGCATCATCAGAATTATTTAGATTTGAGCTTTGTATGTATTTGAGAGCTAACATAATGGGTACTTAGTGAAAAAATAAGTTAAACTAATTTGTGGTTTAAAAACAGATTGCAGTTGCTGATGACTGTTGAAACAGGAGACACTGCAGTGCAATAATATTAGCCACTGCCTTTAAAAAGACTTTCTCAGAGATAACTGAGGTAACTAGAATTGCTTACAACACTTTAACAATTTCACAGAATAAACAGCCAATCCTAGATCATATCTTTTAGAACTTGAAGGAAGCCTTATAAAAGTCTTCTTTTTCTTGAAAATGCAAGTTCTCAGGGATTGCGTTCCAGGGATTTGTATTTTGTTAAATTCTAGTTTATTATACTCTTGTCTTGAGGAGGAAGTATTCCTTATTCCGGCTATTTTAATCAGCGTCACCCCTTCCAATCTTTCTTCAATGTCATTATGAAGATAAAAAATGTGGGAGGAAAAAAGTGTTGCAAAACTAGCCTAACAAAACAAACTGATGTTTTATAGAAACACGGGTATTTGACAGGTCATTTTACCCACAGAAAGCTTCAGGTGAGCTCAGTAATCATCAAGGCAGCACATATATTCCACAGCAGATTCTATAAGCATACCTGAACTTTTTTGAAATTTAGAAGTCTTCTATAGCAAGGAAAATTGGCGAGAGCTAAACATATTCACTCAGTCTTTGGAATTAAACAAATTAGAGTGCTTTCATTCCTGGAAAAGATACTGTTAATGTCATCTAATTAGCGCATCTTAGTTTTTCATTTTTAGTTTTTCACAGTATGTTTTAGAAATAATCTTTTATTTCCAAAAGCCTTACAAGAAGTCTTCATCTGTATTCACTCAGTGAATCCCTTTCAGAGAAGCGATTGGTGGAAGGCTCTAACAGGAATTTATTTTTTCTTTTTTAACATTTGGTGCTCTGAAGGCTCAGCATTCAAAGTGCTTTTATTGTGTTGGATTTTACAATGGGCTTAATATTAGCAGGGTGCCAAAGTGCAGCAGACTAAGAACTTTACAGTGTAGGTGGAATGTATTCTTAAAAGTGCACATAATAAAATTTATGTTGCATTTTATGTGTTTTATGGACTTCAGTAGTAATTTTATGATCTGTCTTATGGTAATTTTCTTTTGCATTCCTTTCTATAGTGACTAGCTATAACAGAAGTTTAGGCTAAATTTAGATCTGTTCCAGCCACACCAGACTCACTGAAATCAGTCAGAATTTTTAGTGTAACTGGGAATAGTATTTGGCCCCAAGTGCCACAGACTACAATTGATGTATTTCTGCTAGTTTTTATTATTGCTGATGGCATTTTTTAATTGTTTAGCATACAAGATTAAATGCATGTGGAATAAAATACTGTTTTCTTTTCTAAATTCTGCTCTTCAGGAATAGTTAATGCCTAGTATTATGCTTTTTATGTAGATATTATAGATTAAAATAATCTTGTTTAAAAATTACTGTTTACATCTTCCCTTTAAATTTCTTAGGAAGCTTAAATTACATGCCAGTCATACTATAATATCCAAAAATTACTTTCCAAAAAGTAAAAGTGGTTGTCAACAAAAAAAGAAAAAAAATCACTGTCAGAAGCCAGGAAATCACCAAGCAAGCCTGCTAATTATTCTTAATGGGCAAGATGAGCACATTAAGAAACAAATGAATACATCAGTGAAATGTAATTGAAAATCGACCTGGCAATAGTGCATTGCATCTGAGAATCTGCCTTTGTATTATCATCATCATCATCATTATTGTTGTTTTTGTTGTTGTTATCGCTATTCAGTGAGCGTAACTAACAGCTTTGCTTTGTGAAGTCTTAAGCTTTTGAGGATTTGATTTTTCTTTTAATTTTTGACATTCTTCATATTATTTTCCATTTCATACTGCCACATGAAGTATTCACTGTGTATGTTTTCAATATCTGTATTAGGATATGTTATTGAAATATAACACGTTAATTCATAAATACAGTTATTTCAAATTATTGTTGTCATTTTAACCATTTAACTGTGAAATATATAGCTGTATTTTATATTAATCAATGGTCTTATGCATGAGGTTTATGGAGGTTTTTTAAAAGATATTATGATTTGAGTTACTAGTCCATTTAAAAGACTTCCCTCTAACTCTCTCCTTTTGGGCAGATTTTAATTGATTAACAGATCATTTATATTGCAAAATCAATAAAATAAGGACAGATATTATTGCTTTTGCAGCTTTGTTCAAAACTTTATTGTTGGGTTAGTGTGTTTTATCTAAGGTCTTTCAGGATCATTTAAATAAAGTATTAAAAAGAAAAATATAGATATTTCAAGTGAACAATGAAGATATACATACAGAAAGTTATCAGATTCATCCTCCTTTGTAATTTTGGGTGATACGCGTTCAGATACAAATTTTACAACTTAGGTGCAATCTATGACATAGTCGGTCCTGAACATCAAATTCTGTTTCCTCAGAACACTGGAAGCATCTATACTCAGTTCAACATGCCCAAATCCAAGGATGAGTTTCAGTTTTGGTAAAAACTGTCTCCTGTTTCAGAGAGGCTGTGTACCTTCCGCCTTAGCTCTGTTGCACACCATGCACTAGTGACTTGAACTACTGTCTGAAAGCATCAATAATACAAAACACTGTTGCAGTGCACTATAATGGCCATTAAAATATAGTGGATGGATCTTTCAACAGTCCTGGGAAATTTAGGTTAGAAAGGTCATGTTCAGTCTGAATGCCTGAAGACATGGTCTCATAAATTATTTTAAAAAGCTAGTGTTAACTTGTTTACAATGATTATTAATAGTATTGCTCAATTATATAATTTAAGTGCAATGTAGCTAATTTATCCACAGTGTTACTTCTGCCTCTTCTTAAAAATAGCGTGCTTTGCTCATGGCATTACTTATGCCTTCCTTTTGTTCTACAGGTATGGAAATTCGTTACTACTTCTCATTTCTAGTTTTTGGCTTCACAAAATATCAGTTGTTTTTTCTTTTACATTGTTTGGATAGAGGCTTTCCTAAAATAACTTTTCTTAAATAGCCAACTGTGTTAAGAAGGCCAATTACATGATTTCAGCAAAGCAAATAAAAAGAAACATCAGTGATATTTTTAAATTAGACTGACAGTAGTGTTCAATTTTCTTGTAAGAGCACGTGCAAAGAATTCAAGATATTTTGTACACCTTAAAAACATCCGCCTAACTAGCATCAGATTTCCTGTACCTTAAATAAGAAAGAGGGATCATTGACATCTTTACCAAAAATGTCCTTTTAAGATAATTTTTTATATTTGTATGGATTCACACTGGGTGACATTTATTATTCTCATAGTTTTTGGTTACTTGCTACACCTTTTCCTTCCAATGGCTTCTCACTAACCCCAAATTATTGATTAATGGAGGTTATCTTTCTAGGCAGAGAAGACTGGGGACGGCTTCCCTTGAAACTTTTCGTTGACAGCCCTTGCTTTGGCTGGCCAGAATGGCTACCCAAATTTGTGTGCTGATCTTCCAAACTGAAAGAAGCTGAGACACCAGGCTAAGGCATTGAGGCAGGAGGCTTGAGGCGCTGTTGCCATGCCTATGGGGAAGAAAAGGCACTTATTGCATTGTACTGTCTTTTACTGTGGTTCCAAACCATTCTCAAGAAAGCAAATGGACTAGAAACTCCCTTGCCTATAGGTTAAGGTGCTCCCGTTGTGTGTTGGATTTCACCCAGACAGAGCGAGGAACAAGAGTATGCGTCTTGTGGCAGGGCAGGTACGCAAATCCCATAAATCTCAGCACTATGATCTAGTGATATAGTCAAAAAAAGCAGCACAAACTAAACTGAACGTAAAGTGACCGTGCTAAAAAACTTCTGTTCACCATGGTTGCAATTCTTGTATTTGTAAACAATAGTTGCCTTTAAAAGTATATGAGGTACAGGAAGTCTTTTTCAGTTCCCTCTGTAGCTACACGGCTGGCAATTCCTTAAATAAAACAGTAAATAGAGGCAGGCAGCAAGAGCAAGTTACTGCATTAGATGTATGGCTGATGCACTGGAGTAGAAATGTAAAATTTATGCTTCTGAAAAAGGGCTGACTCAGCACAGATTAAAGAAGACCAAACAGATAAAAGACATTATGAAGTAATTAACAATGGGAAAAATATTTTCTATTATTTTTATTACTGCACTGGTTTTGTGGATAATTCTTAACAAATATACTGCAGATGTGAGTGAGATCATCGCAAGAAACCAAAATGCAGGAGTGTTTAAGGCCCAGAAAGTGTCAAGCTGGTAAGATTCTACTAAGCTGTTTTGCTGATTCTTGCATGTAATTGTGTATTTAATGTAAACATGAAACGTATGCAAAAGTGTGAAAGTGTGACTTATATTACTGATGTTGACACGGATGTATATACACAATAAGTAGGTAAGTGATGCAAGACAGAAGTTTCAGAGTATAAAAAAAATTTAAATTGTTTTTTAACATAGCAAATACCACGTGATTAATCTTGGTGACAGAACTTCTCTTTCCTTTTTATTTTTGTTTATATACACTGTCTCTTCAAGCTCTGGTTTATTGCACGGTTGAAATTTGGCTGCTTCAGAGTCAACAATTGTACTGAATATGAGGCTTGGAATGAATATACCTAAATCACCGGCAGGTTTGATTTTAAATGCCTCTGAGAATTCAGGGTGGCAACAAATCCCATTTGCCTGAGATGGATGTTGTTGGAGCATCCATGGGAGGTTTTTTGGTCATTCTGTCTGTGCAGTCAGGGTCGTGTTGTCACTGCAAGGACAGATGAGGAATGCGAGAGCCGGGCACAGTGTGCTGGGGCCCTTCTCTCATTGACTATGTACTAATGTGCAGGGAGCACCCAGCATTTTTCTCATAGTCCGTCAGCTCTGTTGTCTCCGAGCTATCCCCGAAGGCACGTTCTGGAGGGTGAGCATTGCAGAGGTTCAGAGAATTTGGTTTCAGACCATCTTCAGAGCCCTTCCTGACCCACCCTGTAACAGGTGGTGCCACTGAGGTTTGCTGTTTAACTATCTATTTCATTGAGACATCTCCAGGCACAGTAGGGACTGGAAGCAGCTGAAAACTTGAAGTGTGTTCATCTCTTGCGGTATTTTAGAAGTAAATTGTAAAGTACTGCATACTCGTGGTGTGGGGTTGAGAATTAGAACGTGCTTCGAGATGGCTGCTTAAGAGCAAATAGTGCACTTTTATTTGTGGGTCTAAATCTTTTTTTGATGATTCTCGTTCCAGCAGGGCTCTCAGTCCATCTCAAAGTGACAAAAGTAAAGCTGAAAAAGGGCTGAGAAAGGCAAGCTGTTACAGCAGAATAAGCTTATTAACATAGAGGGTTAAACCCATACAATTTTAATGGCTATCATTCACATCATTTATCCCTATGCTTATGTAGCCATTCTGTGTAGAGAAGTTCTTTTACGCGAGCACTTAGGGTTAGAAAAATTCTGCCTTCATTAGGGTGTACATGCATATAACTTAGAGATATATCTCTGCATCCTAATAAGTGCCTGCCAAGTAGACAAAGGCCACGTGGGCCCCAGGAATGGTCTTTCCAGGTTCCATGTGCTGAATGCTTCGTGTGAGCAGCCTCAGACACTCATCCCTGCTGAGGAGAAGCTGTGTGGTATGTCCATCCAGGAGCTTAGATTTTGTAGATTTCCAATTGCCGTCTACTTTGTATGAGATTTCAGATTTCACCCCTTGTCAAGACTTCAAACCTGGTCTTTTAGATATCAATCAAAAGCACATTTTCTACCCTGTCCTCATTTACATTTATCTAATGCTTAAGGTCATTTGTGATCATTTGAGTGTATTTCAGCATATGGAATCAGTGAATAATAGATTTCAGCCTCACGCTGTGAAGAAAGATTGTGTTTTTACAAGATTTGATGTTGTTTACTGGGTGTTAATAATCACTAATTAATAAACATATCTAGACGTCATAAAATGGTGCTTTTTAAGGAGTAAAAATGTCAAGTGTTTAACTTCCTGAGAGCAATAGCATTTGGGGCCTTATTTGCATAAATAAAATAATTAAATTACAAGAAGTGAAGTACTGTATCAAAACATAAGGCTTATTGTAATAAGCACACACTTTGCTTTTTAGTTCTACATTCTTAAGGCTTTTGCAGATTTGTTGCAACAGTCTAAAGTTTTATAAAATAAATTTTCAAATTACTCTGTAATTCCAAAATGGATCAGTCCTTCAGATTCAGTAATGATGTGATGAAGGCAGCAACGAAGTTATTTGATCACTTCTCAAGGCCTTGAAGAAACTAAAAGGCTGATGTAAAATCTGAAATATTCCCGTAACCCTGATTCACTTTTCCTACAACCAAAAACCTTAGTTATATAATGGCATTGGGAGGGAAAAAACCCCACAAGAAAATGTAGTGTTTTGTAAGGAAGAATGCAGCACTAGCATGCAAACTGAAATTACATGACTTCTGATTGATCAGAGCTTGCAGGCAAATTAATACAACAATGTATTTAAGTCACTAATGGCAACATTAATTTAATTTGAAGAAGGCACGTTCCTCACTCTAACGTATCATTTAAACAGTGTCCAGTCTTCTAACTTTGCACAGTGTCCAGTGCAAGATTTTTTTCCATAGAAAAGATAATTCAGAATAGACCCTTCTCACTGCACCTTCATCTCACTTCGGGCTCTTGTACTCTTTTCCCTGCACATGGAGTAGAAATTATCAGTATCAGTTTGTGATTGTTCCAAACATTTAAGTCTAGATTTGGAAAATATGCCAAAAATGTATGGCATAAAAAGGAGCAGTCCAGTATCAGCCAAGAGAAGTTAGATTAGGACAGCCTGCCATACATTTATTTATTTAAATTTATACAAAATGCAGTAAATGAGCACTTATCTCTCTGCCAACTCTTGATTATTGTTTAAAAGTACAGTAGTGTAAGCCAAACTGGCAGTTTGTCATATTATGTGTTATAATGTAATAATAGATATTTAGTAAACACTTTACTTCAGCAGTGGCTATACAATTCTATGTTTATTTTTAGTTTCCATGAGTATGTTCAGAATTTCTTGCATATGCGTACTGGAAATAGGTACAGTAATGCCACCAAGTTACTAATAATGACTTGCCATGCTAAGGTGAATTAGTAGTAATTCTACCATGTATGAGTTTGATGATTTTATTTTTTTCACAGTTCACAAATTGTCCATGAATCACTTTAAGTTTACCCTGTAACTTAGCATATGAATTATCCTGGTAACTCTCTTTGTACCATCAACTATTATTAGTTTGGCATGCATCATATATTTTGAACGTGTCCACCAATGATGAAATGTGCGGTAGCAATCACGGAATTTCAGGTCTTTTGCTTCTCATTATTTTAATGCGCAAACCTTCCTGAAGCAGGGGTTTGGTTTGTAAACTTTTGAAATATTGTTGTTGTTACAAATGTCATGATGGAAAAGCTTTACCAAAGAGGAAGGCTTGCAGTATATATTAAAGGTTAACAGACTGTTTGTCTTATCAACCAGCGAATTTGTTCTCCCATTCTGTTCCCTCGTCTGAGAAGACCAAATCTGTTAAGGACAAAATTTGGATACTTATTGCTGATACGGGAGCTGTGAGTTTTAGGTGTGGACAAGTCTGTTGTTTTGCTAAAAGCTGCCTCAGAGAGATTGCATCCTGCCTAAAAGTGCAAACAAGTACATACAACATTAAGTCAGTGAGAGAAACATTTATGGTGTGATGTACCCTTTGATTTGATTCGTAATAATGTATCATATACTTTTTGTCCATTTTATAGTCAACCTATATGGCCAGGTGACCAAACGTGACAATTCCATCTCCTTAAAGGTTAACAGATAAGTTATAATCTGTTATCTGAGATTTTAGTGTTCCTTACAAATGCAATTAAACCGGAATTAAACTTAAAAAGGAAAAAGGCCTTTCTAAAGACTAAATGGTGTTCAGTGTAATAGTGGGATTGAGGTCTCAATGACAGAGCACTGAACTATATAGTCCTCATTACATTCTTATATTAATTACCTCTTCCTCTCTAACTGCCAACATGTGAATATTTTGCCTTACTGCAATGTTCTTCAAATATACTGGCTTTCTAACCTTCCTGCTTGCAACTGGTCATGTAACAAGTTCCATCAACATAGGCCAGCCTTAATGAAGACTCCCACTGTATTTTCATTCATTAAATTGACCTGAGTGTTGCTAAACGCAAACTTTTTGAAAGTATACTTATCAAATTTGTTGTGTTTGTCAGCTTAGCAACCCTAAAGGAATCCCTTTCGTCCAACTATATTTCCACTCTCCCCATGTAACGCCCTTGCATGCACAGCATCTATTGTCAAGGAGGAAGCTGCCAAAAAGGAACATTTCCTGCTCTCTGGTTAGAAAGAAAAAGCACCTAGTTCCTGCTGTCTTCATTTGATGACTTTACGTACATTTTGGAAGAAACAATGAACAGTCTGTCTATTTGTGTTGATTGTGAATTTGCAGCCCTCTATCATAGAAAACTCAACTCAGATGGAAACGGTTCAATATCTCCGATCATACTTGCCCTTCTCTGTATGTTTTCCAGTTTCAATCTACTCTTTTTCAGATGAGGGCAAGCAGTACTGCATTCAAAGTGTAGGTAAATGATAGATACGTGTAGGGGAATAATTATGCTTTCTGTTCCTCTTCTAAAAAAGCCTAACAGTGACTTGCTTTTTTGACTGCAGTTGAGCACTGAGCTGATATTTTCATGACACTGTCTGTCACAACATCAGGAGCTTTCCGGTGATGGTCAGTGCAGAGACCTTCCTTTTCTTTATGAAGCCAGAATTATTTTTCCTGTTGTGCACTTTGCATTTATCTACACTGAATTTCGTCTGTCATTTTATTGTCCAATTACTGTTTCATCCTTCTGCAATTCTTCAGTCTGCTCTTTTCCTTACTATCTTGAATAACTTCTTAACATCAGCAAACTTTGCCACCTCAGTGCTCATCTCTTGTAAACATGTTGAATAGAACAGGTCCCAGGGGAACTCCGTTGATTATCTCCCTCCATTGTGAGAACTGACCGTTTACTACTACCCTGTTCTCTGTCTTTTTTTCTATTATTTAGCCATGCCAGTACTCTTCCCCAGTGGCTGTCTATTTTCCTTAACTGTACTTGGTGAGGGTCTTTGCCAATAGTCTTTTGGAATCAGAAGCAGCCTGTGTTACCCAGATCACCCTTATCTGGATACTTGGAAGAGCACAATGTTTATAACCCAGGACTCCCTTTTACAGAAGACGCCAAAAAAAAGGCTTCTGTGGTGAAATAGTCTTCAGTTTTTTCTCTAGTGAACACTGATGCAAAGAATTAAGTTTGCCTGTCTGAAATGTTGTTATCCTCTGTGAGTGCTCATTCTATATCCTGATTATCAGCTGACAGGACAATTTAGAACAAAATAAAAACTATGCTCAATTTTGGCCTGCCTAATTTTATTATTATATTTAATTTTCCAAGCTTATGATCCTTTCTTCATTTGGGTGCAACTTCAACTTTTGAAGGAATGACACCTTGTTACTAGTGAACTTATTTACTATTTGGCCACACTGGCTGACTTTCACCAACTTCCAAGCCTCTCCTACATGTGTATTTCACCTGATTGTGTCAACTTGATAAAATTGCAATTTATTTTAAATTGCATTGTAGTTTTGTCTGTCTTATTTATGTGACCAGATAAAAATATATAAAGAGAAAAAATGGAGATGTTAGAAAGCTATGTAGAGTAATTTCTGTGTGTCTGGAAGAAAGGGGAGAAAAGCTAGGTGCTAGCTAAAAGTATTGCATTGCATTATTTTAAATAGTTCTTGCTTAAATACTTGGCTGTTTTATGATGGTCTCCTCTTAGCTTAAAAAAACATGCTTTTGGTAAAACTATTCCTCTTGTACTTGCTTGGACTGGACCGAAAAACTAGGTGGAGATCACTGATAAGAGAAAACTTGCATCTTTCTTCCCAGAGCTTCAAAGGAAAATGTCCATGAGATGTTAGAATCGAAGGTTATTTGTTTCATTCCTACGCTCTTTTGCGTATCCATCTTTTTACCCAGCCTTTACACTGTTTCCTGGTTCATGTTGTTACCATTGTACCTTTGTCTACCCTTCCTTGTCTACCTCAGCTCTACCTTAATAGGCAGTCAAGTACATTTTATACATTTCCAGTAGGCTCTCTCCTTCATAGGTGCTCTCAGCTCATCTTTGCCACAGACGTTGGAAAGTTGGGACAAACTTGAAATTTTGACAAAATGATGCTTACAGTGTCATCTATGTTTATTTCATTAATATTCAATTAATGTTCGGTTATTCAAATGTTAACCAAGGATACTGAAAATGAATGGGGTTCAGGAAAGGGCAGAAGATTGAATCAGGGTCTGGAAATGAGACAGTTAAAGAGCTCTGTTTACTTAACTTGTCAAAGAAATGACTTGATTGTTAAGAAATGAATTGATTTTGATCTGAATGTCTCATGTGCGGAAAAAAATCTTTAATAGAAGATCACTCTCTAATCTAGCTTACAAGTACCTAACAATGTAGAAATTGAAGCTAGACAAATTCAGTCTAGAAAAAAATGAGATTTGACAGAGAGAATGATAATACATCAGAATATCTTTCCATGGGGAAAGTGGTAGTTTCTTAAGCGGCGAATGCATTTAAGTCAAGTTGGATATCTTTCTGAAACATGTATTAATTTCCTGAGAGATGTGGGCTGGATACAGAAATTTGAAATCTTGGATGTTTATTATGGTCCCTTCTGCCCTCAGAATTTAAGTACCTGTGAATTACATCTTCTCTGCTGTTTTTTCTTTTTCCTCCATTCAGTCCTTCTGGCCCTGCCTGGTTCACTTCACATTCTTTGTTTTTCCTTCATGTTCCCTTCATTATCCTCCCTGTATTCATGGATAGACTATTTTCCATAGAGCAAGAAACTGTCTTTTCCTTCATGCTTTTACAGGAAATGAACTTTTGCAAAGCTTTCATTCACTGATCGTACCAGTACAGTTCTGCCACATGTGCTTATGCTGTTGCTGTCTTGCATTTTGAAATTATGTATTTTTTTATACCATATCAGTCTGAATTAGAATGTAAGAACCATCCATTTTCTGCATAATGCACTACATGAACCTTGCTAAAATCAGTAGTCAATCTCCTAAATAAAGACTGATTTAGAATGTATTGATGTAGAGGAGGGATGTGAAAATGCAAATTCACAAACACCAGTGGTATTCTTTTTATTCTTAATATTTTTATACAAGATATTCTCACTTCTTTTTCGAAAATAGCCACACTTGTGCTGAATGTTGGGCTGTGTTGTGTCTACAAAATCAAAAACTTTATTCTGCAACAGTTATATTTACATGCAGTGTATTTATTATGTCCCAAAAATTGAGGAGCTTTTGATATGCAGCAAATGTGTAAGTGTTAGGACTGTTATTTTTGAAGACAAAACTGCAATGTTCCCATCTGAATTTTAACAAAATATGTTGTACAGAATAAGCAGGAGAAAATGTGTTCTCAGAATAATGAATAAAGGAAGCACGTAACTTTATCATACACTTTTAAAAAGGGACTTTTAGGCCTGAAGACCTAGATAGAATCTTAGAATATCTCACGTTAGAAGAGAATCATAGTTGGTTTTGGTGTTTTTTCTTCTTTTATATTACCACATTAATGTGATGAAGTTTCATCATGCATTGTTGTACTACGCATCGTATACACATGGAGCAAAAAGGCAATTTGTGTCAGAGAATCTGTGTTCTAAGACCAGAGATAGATAATGGTGAGGAAGGATAACGAGTATAACTGTAGTCAGGATGATAGACAGAGTTGGAGACACAAGAGCAGCCTAGCCTCATTTCAGTTTTTGTAGGTACTATTTTAAAGGAGAGTTTCAAGGATAATGGAGTAAGCTCGTGAGTGCGCATGGACAACATAGTGGAAGAAAATTGTAAAAGTGCTTCCTTGAAAACTTAAGGGGAAGATGTAGACTGACATTAGGGCTGATTAAAGAAGGGACTTGTCCTTTCAATATTGACTGAGAGATAAAATAGGGAAGTGAACTGATGTGAAGCATTTGGAAAAGATGACTTGCAACTTACCTGGAGGAGTGCGAAGAGAAAGGTGACAAGATCAGGGCTGTAGGCAAGAAAAACAACCTTTGCAGCAGCGTACTGAATAAATATTAATAGGGCAAGACTGCGTTTCCCAAGAGCCGAGAGAACAATATTGTGATGTTAAGATGTGATGATGACATGTTCAAGTTTGAGTGGGTAGGTATAAACTTCTTAGAGGTGCTACGTGGAGAGAATAAGCAAAATCTGAACAGAGCTAAGGTATGCTAATACAGAGGAAGGTCTAAGCTAAGTCTAGTTTACAGACTGGAATTAATGGTTATGTCCAAAGGAATCAAGAAGAGGCAGTAACAACAATGCCTTGTACTTTACAGATGATGAGCTTCTCGCTCACTGAGTCTGTGAAAAATACTGAGCTGTGAGTCTGCATACACAGCATGAAGTACAGAAATGGGTAGCTGGGTTTAGCTTTTATGGATGAAAAAAGTCAGAAGTGTAATTCAGAGGATGAGGAGGTTGAGGTGGAACATTATGAAATTATCAGAAATGTGGGAAAGTTTTGAAGATAATCTTTAGAAGAGCACATTGAAAAAGTGCTGAGACAATTAAAGAAAAACAAAACAGAAAACTGGAATTAAAAATTCTAATGAATAGCAAGATTTTACTGAGCTGAAAAGAGAAGAAATGTCCAGGAGAATAAGGATAAAGTGCAGATTCGGAACCTAGCTGAGAAAAATCATTGGTGTACTTTGACAAGAGTAGGTAAATGACGTGGAAGTTGCTGAAACCTGGAAGGAAATTGTTAGAAGGAAATATCCATTGGCAATTGTAAATATCACATTCAAATGGCTTAGAAATGCGAGAGGAAAGGGAGGATGGTTGATGTTGGGTACCTGTGATTGAAAATTTAACCTTGGTCCCTTCAAACCAGGTATGTACTGTAGGGAATGGGATAATGGATAAGAATACAAAGCAAAGTGAAGGAGTGACAGTAAGAAAGGCAGAAGGTGAAAGAAGGTGGAGAAATAAGAGCAACCTAATGAGAATATATTGAGGAAGATGATAGTAGGCAAATTTGCAATATTCCTCAGAGGAGTTGTAATGATAGGTATACACGTTGCCTCTGTCACTAAATTAAAATCCATCTTCTTGATCTTTATACAAAACTGAAGAATCTCAAATAAAGATCAAGGTGTGGAGAAACATCCTGATGATGCCTTTTGTTAATGTGTTAATGAACTTGCTTGGTTAATGTCACAGGAAAAGTCATATAAACCCCCAGAGAAAACCTTTTCCCTGAACCTGTATACTTACCAATGATAATGCTTTTCAAAGACTGAAGCCTAAATTAAAATATGAAAAGAAGAGGTGGGTAGATAGAGGTTCTTGGTAGCTGTTCATCTGCTAAGTGCGACAAATTTCTTTATCTTTATTAAAACTACTAATACATTTTTAAGCAAGTCAGGCTTTTTGCGTCTTTTGTCCTTTCTTCTAATTTTGATTTTTTGTCTTTATCTGCACAACTACTTTTCTGCTAACTTGATAGCTACTCTAGCCTGTGCCATTCATCACAAGAACATCTCAGAGGGACTTGGAAATGTTTCAAGTTTTAACAATCAGAGACTTAACCTGTTTTTTCTCATGTAAGTTACCTGCCTAGGCACACTAGGAAGACAAACATTGAATAACAGAACTTGAATAATAATAGTAATGAGGAATTTTGCATGAGAAATAAAAACCTGGTAAAATCAGGTCTTTTGTTGTAGATTGCTGAGATACTTTACCAGTGTAAGAAGAAGAGTGTCGACATTTGTCAGGCTATCCTCCATAAATTAGAGTTACTGTACAGGGGAAGTGCAGCCTTAGCTACCGTAACTATCCCTACAACATTTGCTATTTTGTTGTGGGGTTTTTTCTTTGAAATGCAAGGAGATATTGGGGAGTACCTTGGTAGTACTTAAAGACTCTATTTTCTGAGTTGATCATTTTGTTGTATTATCATTACAATTCTTTTTTCTCTTGACCTAATCATGTTTCTTGCTTGCTTGTCAATTTAAAAGATAAATTGGGGGAGGGAGGGGGGAAGAGAGAAAAAATGCTTTGATTGTTTGTGTTGTGTGTTATTTTGGGTTTTGTTTAATTGTTGCTTTAGAGTGGTGTTAGGTTGGCAGCCTAGGAAACTAAAGCATCAGTACGTATTTTCTCAGACTGTTTCAATAGTATGCTTTATCCCTGACCTGGAAAAGCCACCTCTGCATGTGAGAGGATAGTTCATTCTCCATAGCTCATTCAGTCCTTGTCCTTTTTGCTAGGACTGCCATCAAGATTGCTAATTATAGTAATAGGTTTGTGACGTGGGTACTTTTCCTCTGAAAACTGGTCAAATTCATTTGATACAGGCCATAAAGCAGCCATTAGCGGGTACCAAGTTTCAGCCACCATCAGTTTGACCTGAGCAGTGCAGTAGTGTTTATCCCTCACATCCTATTTCATTTTTCAATGTTCTTGTTGTAGCCAGAAAAAGCTCCCAAACTGTTTTCTATTTCCAGTGGGTTTCAGACTCTTTTCTGCTGAAACCGAGTTGCCTATATTCAATTGCAAGAAACTAAACCTGCATGTGTTAAATAAGCCAGGACAAAATAATGTCAAGAGTGGGCTTTACAAAGCCTTAAATATGTTGGGGTTTTGGGTTTTGGTTTGTTTTTTTGTTTTTTTGTTTTTGTTTTTTTTTTACAAAAAAGCCATTGGTGTGGCTTGGACAGAAATAGAGAGCGAAGCACATTTTTCAAATTTACAAAATAATTTCAGCTGTTAGTACTGTAGTGTCGTCCCTCCAAAGAAAGACATAACAATGTTACAGCTTTAAAACGTCTTATTTTGCTGGATGAAAAGTAGCTTTAGAAAAAAGGGGTTTATGTCCACTAATTTAGCATCACTGGAAAGAGAACAAGAGGAAAGTATTAACGAGACTTGTATTTTTTTTTTTTTTCATGTTGGCACTCAACATGATGCTGGCAATTTAAAAGACTTTTTGTGGTATGGTATTTTTACACTTATGTCTATTTTTTTTTTTAAAGGAAACTTCATAAAGACTGAGACTTTCAGATTTCTGTTGCTAACACTTTTCTGGGTTTCCTAGCAGTGCTTTTCTTTAAATGGAAATGCAATCAGCCCTTACTTCATGGTGCCTTCGGTATTTCTTTCAGGTTTGACCGCTAAGTCCAAGAGTCACATCCTCAATAATTCCTGAAAAAATTCTGGTTCCTCATCCCCTTACTACCTATAGATACATGCATTTAGGTACACATACACACATCTTTACCTTTCTCAGAATTGTTTTGCAATGTCAGTGTGTTTTTCAGTGCTTCAGACTCAGGAATTGTTTGGATTTCAGAAACGTGTATGGCTAGTTGATGGCATTTGTATACATCCTGACTCTGATTCGCTACTGTCATTAGCACTAGAATTCAAAATAGCTGATTCTGATTCAGAGTCAAGCTGATTCTGACATCCGTGTTAATGATGTAATAATGCTGACTCTGAGCAGACTTGTTTCGGATTCCCTGATACGTGGGGGCACGGCTGGTTTACAGGTGCAGGTGCAGATGTTTGATTGCAGCTCATGCAAATTCATGGCAGCATTAAATGAGTAACGGTGTAGATATGGTAGCCCAGAGTGAGCTACCTAAACAGTTTTGGAGGTTGTAGCTGGTACTGAGCTTCACGTACCCTAGCTGGGCTTCACTTACTAGTCATGCTTGCGCTTGCCTAAAGTTAGCATGGATAAATATATACCGCTTGTAGTTGCATCTCTCCCACCAACGTGCATACATCCTGAGTGAGACCAGAAGGACCCCTATTGGTATTTATTTTACAGAAATTGTCTTTAGTTTACATGGTTATTTCCCCACAGGAATACAGACTTTCCCGTACCTTCTGAAAATTTATGGCAAAGTTGATTTTGAAAATATTGTTTATAAACTCATCACTGGCCTTTACATAATTATCGTGTCTTCAGGAATGCAACTGTACTGGACCTAGAGCCCAGGAGCAGCGCTGGTGCCAGATCAGGAAAACAGGGGAAGACAGGCTTATGGCTGGATGTGGCCCCCTTAGCACACGTGTCCTCCTAACAGCACACTTGCCGGTCACGTTGCACCACTGCTCATGCTCCTGGCAACTCATCAATTCCATATTTTGCTCAGCATTATGGTTTCCGAGCTTTTACCTACCTGCAAAAACTCCTTTGTGCCTACAGTAGGTGTGCACAGAAAATGCTGTATTTTGGAAGCTCAGCGGGAACCTGACAGTAACGTGAGAGAGGTTTGGTTTTTTTTCAGGGGGAGACACCTGTGCTGCCTTCCGAACTGCATGTGTGAAGTATAGTAAATATATGGGTTAAAAAAATCATAATTCAAATCCCTATAGTGGTACTGATCAGATCTCTGTTTCTGTAGCAATGAGAACCAAAGGTGGCCTTTTAAGGCTCACAGTTCATCCACCAATTTCCAGTTCTGCTTCAGGATTCTTAAAGTATTAGAGTGCGTGCTTTAAACCCACAAAACTTACCTTTACCTAATTTTCACCATTCTAACCTAAGTTTCCACGGAAACAGGGTTGAAAAAGCTGCTGGTAGCCAGCAGGCAGCCAGCAGCTGAGAGTGAGAACTCTCCTTTGTCACTTTCCACTACTGGATGCCTGCTGCGTGCCAGTGTGCAAAGCTACCTAGGCTTCTAAAATCTGGAATACTTTCAATTTGAGGGGGAAAAATTAAATTAATCTACTCTTTTCTCTCTTTGGATTGTCACAGTAAATTCCAGGAGGGCAAATGGGCTAATGAGTCCTGATCTGTTCAGTTACACTAAGCCCCACATAATCAAAGCTTTCCCAACCAACTGGGCCTCTCCTTTCATAATTTCCACGTTTTAAAAGCATTCTCTCTCCAATTTTGTGTCTGTGCGCCTGTACGTGCATATAGTGGTACCTTAATTCCTTGTGGCGCTGTATCTAACCGTCTCTGTGTTTTCGAGCCTTTTTTGCATGTCGTATAGTCAATATATAAAATTTCCTTTTTTCCTGTATACTTAGGGAACATTTCTGAATGAACACATTATAACTGATCCTCAGTTAAATATTAGAAGTAGGATGTGAATGGAGATGGCTTTTAACCAGAAGTAGATTATAGCTGCGGGAAGACTAAAGGGTCTGTTTGGTCAAGACTCATACAAAACTGAGATAAGCATGCACAACCTGACAAGATCAGATTAGACCCTTCCCCCACAAGTGCTTTTCCCATAAATATTTATCTACTTTCTATTATAAATAACCAGGAAATGAAAAAGAAGGATAGACTCTTTTTTAAAAAATAGCCTAGAAATAGAAATGCATCTTCAAATCTTCGGGGTAATGATATTTTAAGTATGCAGAAAATTCCAATGCTAGTTGCTGTTTCTAAATGGGAGTGAAGTACTGAAATTCTTCGTGGCAGCTACACAAATCAGCAGCATTTATAAACAAAGAACTTTGCACATATGTGCCTTTTTGCCTACTATTGGGTACCTTAGAATTAAATAACTTATCACCTGTGAGAGAATAGGTGTTGACAGAGTCAGCACTGCTGTATTTTTTTAAGCTTGCCAGAGGCAACATAGCTGGCATTGAAGTTAAGCCTGGCATTCTTTCACCCTGTCCCTCCTCCCTCCAGCCCAAGTGAATGCTCACTTCATCAATGAGAAACACAACTGACTTGCCTGCCAGATGTAACGGAGATCCATGAATTCACATCTAGTCTGCAAATCTGCGTTTCATTCAGATTGTCGGTACTTTGACTTCGCTTCCTCACGCAGTGGTGTTAAAGGCTAAAAATCTGAAGCCATACATGTGCCACTAATTCAGAAATGCGTATTTGCTGATGATCCACTCATCAGAGCCTGTGTGGATTGCCTTACTGTTATAATAAAAATAGCTCTTTAGCGTTGAGATTTAAAACCTTAAAAATGTACGGAATAATATTTTTGCATTCATCTTTGAAAGTAATAAGTGTATAGTTTTTAAAACATTTCTGTGTCACATAAGAATAATATTCATACCTTAAAAATCTCAAGATGAAAAATGTACGTCCTTTTTTCCTTTTCTTTTTTTTTTTTTTTCTAAATCTTTTTTTCCTCTAGCATTTTACGATGGGATAATGAGACAGATGTCTCTCAACTGGAAGGACATTTTGACATTGTTATGTGTGCTGACTGGTAAGTACATAAAAATCATAAAACTCATGTTAGAAAAATAGCTTTGCTGGAGTAATTGTACTGTGCTGCTTGCTGATGGCTAAGCAAAGTCAACAAATGAAGCACAAAGCCACCTTAACCTCAACAAATTAATATTCATCTCCATGTGACAGTTATAAGGTAGTCTTCTATCACACAGTAACTTCTACCACATTATTTCCCAAAGATTGATTTTGAGAAGCATTTCCATTTTCTGGAATTGCCTCTGTTTCATGCTTGACGTATCAGTAAATGGACGACTTAGGCAAATTGCAAATAATTATGGCTCAGTGAGGAACAGTCTGGAGAAAAGGGAGTTTATCAACACAAACAGCTCAATTAGCTTACTTCTTAGGAAAGATCTGACTATTGATATAAAGGGATATATTTTTTGCTCCCCGGAAAATCTTTCCAAGGAAAAAAAGATTTTTCTAAACCATTTTTTCCCCCTATCACATTCTGTTTCTTAATCAGTTTGACAGCAATATTTGTAGACATAGGCTTTGTGTTATTTACACAGGCACATGTTAATTGTAAGAGAATTCTTAGTAAAAAATGAGAGCACAGCCCTTAATTTATTAGAAGATAGATACATGTATATTGTTTAATAGTTTATGCAAATAGATTTGATTATTGACACAATCCTTTTCTGATACTGGATTTGCAGAATTGTGTGTGCTATATTTGCTGCATGCTAACTTTAAAAATGGTACATTATTAATAATTTGTGTTATATAGATGGAGACAATGTAAAAAGAGATGTGCAAATTTCATTTAGGGAAGTAGATATTTTTAAATGAGTTTCTCTTTCTTTCATTAATATTTGTTCTTCACCCTTTAAATGTCCAAAATCAAAAAAAAAACTATTTATGTTTTGTTGTGCATAACTATTGTGAGACCAAATTCTGAAAACAGGGGCTTCCTAGGACAGTTCAGTTCAGCAGCCTTCTGTTCCTTACTAAGAAATAGTTAAAGGAAAAAGGCAAAGAAAAGTACGCAGCTGTGTATTGTCTTTTTAAATAATGGTCTTTTAAGTGACTTCTGATAAAGTATTCGTCTAAAGCTTTTTTTTTTTTTTTTTGGCATTGATATTTTGCTATTTAAACAAACTCTTGTGATTTCTCATAAGTTACTGGTATTGTGTAGCACTGGAGAAAGTATCTTCAGTTACCTTATTTGCTTTTTGTAATACCTATTTGCTGACAGAATGCAACAGCGCTTCATTTCCCTTAGCATTTAATTTCAGAAAAGTTCTTTGTTCCCAAAAAGGACAGAGGAGGGTTTCTAACTAATCGCTGATAACGTGCCTCAGAGATGCATCATCTGATTAAAATAAGGAGCTAAACAACACCATATGATTTCAGCAAGTAATTTAGTAAATGCCTTCCTCACCAAATATTAGAATGGATACTCCAGGTTTCATTGCACAGATGAAGTTAATGCTGGACAGGATTAGATCAGATTAAGTATGAAAGTCAGATCAGAGTGCTGGCGGACATGAGCAGGAGGGCAGCAGTCTTCTCGGAGGCTTAGACAAGGCTCACATATGGATGTTCTCCAGATTATGTGGGTGAAGCAAGGTCTTGCCAAGAGATTTAGTGTTAAATTTGTTCTTCACACAAATATCAAAACAACCTGGCTGTGCCATCTTTTGTATTCTTGATACTCACACCATGTCATCCTATTTGTGCTGGGAGTACAGCAGAGTGGAGCAAGACTTAAGTTGGTTTTTTTGGTGATATTCTTCCCTAATACTCTTCCCAGTCTGTTTGGAAATAGTGTAGTTTCTTTAGGAAACAAAGAATCAAACATGACAGGTAAAATACATAATGCATTTGAAATCCCTGCATTTTGTACATTTATTTTGAAGCACTTAAGATGCAGGTAAGTGTATAAATATTTATAGATTTCTAAAAAATAAATAGAAATGTGCAGGTTAGTTTAAAGTACCTGTTTTTATTCACAAATTGTCTCTATTTTCTTATTGCAAGTGCCCATATATATAGTTTCATAAGCATGAAAATCCTTTTATTCTTTGTTTCTTTAGAAATCATTCTTTTAGTTATGGACACTAGGTTTTCTGGTACATGAAAAGGCTGGGGGAGAAAATGTTCCATGCTCTATCAAACTCGAATCTTCTTTTCATTTTCATGTATTTCTCTTCTGAGATGTAGAATTGGCTTGAGAACTGTTGACAGGATTTTTGCTCTCTGAATTTTTTGGGCTGCCATTGAAGAGGAAAAAAAAAAAAGCTCTCTTCTTATAGCTCCTCGGCTGAAACCTGAAGTATGCAGCGATAAAAACAGATAGAATAGATTGCATTTAGTTTAACACCATCATATAGCTCATTGTCAGTCAATAAAATCTGGGATTAGAACAGAGAACTAGAAAGCAAAAAATCTGAGTTCAAATATTAGGTACATGGATAAATTTTTATTGAAGCTTTTCCAGCAAGGGTGATATTGTCTGATTCTCTGAATAGCTAACCATTGGTACTGCTTGATCCCATTTACATGAAAACAAGCTCTATTCATAAACATATTCCAAATCCACATGGAGGTTCAAGTAAAAATGTACATGATTACAACAAGCAGTGATATGTTTATATTCATATATTTACAGTTGGAATTTCATAAACCTTGTGTGCAGAGGTGGAAAATAAGTTATTTCCCAGAACAGACAGTCTATTAGTTAACAGCTAAATTTAGTAGCTCAACTAGATTATAAAATAAATAAGAGGCAAACTGTGAAAGCTAGTCATTATTTAACCATTCAGGATTTTGACAATAAAAATAGTTTCATGGTTCAGCAGTTCCAAAATAACTTGTAAAATGTCAACTATGAGGTAAAAATAAGGAAAAAAAAAAATCTTGGTGTGGCCACACCTGGAAGAAGGATACACTGGAAAAAACTACTGAAATAATGGAATTTTTAAAGCATATCCACCCACCTCATATTTTTGAGGGGGAATTTTAAGGCCATGTGGGGGCTGCCATAATTTTAGGCTTTCATTTGACCTACACTTATGGATATAAAATCATGCAGGTGCTGGAATTGTAAGAGTGAGTATGAATAGAGGAGAAGAAATAACAGGCCTGTATGGACAGGCCAAAACCAAGACTCTTCCAAAGCTCTTGAAAGCCTCATATTTCTGGTTATTTAACAGGAAGCGTATATCTTTTTTGCTATTGAGAAAAAAGTTTCTGAGATTTTTAATCAAAGGGGAGAGTCAAGGCCAGTAGGACCAAGCCAGTAGAAAAATCTTTGTCTTTCACATTCTTCTGAAACAAGTTTTCACAAATAGTTTTAATGTACAGACAGTATAAGGTCTAGATCCCCGTATTACTTTGGAAATGTGTAATATCCCACTTTACTTAATAAGACAGATTATATTCTTAAAATTTGGCACACGCATAAGTATATGCACAACAGAGGCGAGGGGCTGCTATCCCACATTACTTTCACTGCTGAGATTTTTGCTGAAGTCATGGGGAGTTGTGGATTCACCAGGAATGTAGAACTGAACTGAAAGTATTCTTTAAATAACTTAAAATATGTCAATTTTGTCTCTGTTAGTATTTCATTTAATATAGGGTAATATTTTGCAGGAATGCACATTGTCTTTCTTCAGTTTAAATTTATTATTCATTTTAAGCCTGATTTCTTGCACATACTTTCAAGTTCATTGGAATCTGACGACATGGAAGTAAGGTTTTTTTCAGTTTATGTCAGCCGTGTAGTTGAAGGCGAACAAAAAGACAAATGGCTCTATACTCTACGCACTATACGTGAATGTAATCATGTCTGAAGTACACCTGTAAACTAAGCTTTTTTACCAATTGCAAAGTATGCAAAAAGAAAAACAAGTTCACAACCTAGCCTATAAAATGTAAATATATGCCCCTTGTTGCGAGGCACAACATAAAGGGATATCAGCATGAAGCAAACTGAGAACCTACTTTTTCTTTTTAATTTGTTTCCTTGTGGCTTACTGTTACTTCTGTACGGTTCTGTTATAAACATTCGTTTTGGTTTTAATGGTAATTTAAAATTTAAAAAAAAACCCAAAAAACCAAGAAGAGGTTTCAAGATCGCCTGCCTGTTCATCCAGATTTCACAGGTTAAGAGCGCTGCCTGAACAAAGGCAAATTATAAACTGTGGTTTTGCCTATCTGCTGATGTGATCTCAAACTTCCTTGCTGACCCGAGAAACCCTTGCTATTCCTGTCTTGAGCTGCTTCTTTCACAGCGTCCTTACTGCATAAACATGAGACATTACCGCTAAAGTAATGGCAAGCTAAGCCAAATTTGAATTAAGGTATGAGAACTGAGTGAGAACAGTTTAGAACAATACATTATTTAATTGTACTGACCTGTTATGAGCTTTAAAGGATCCTCTCAGGTACATTTTCTGTATGCTATGGTAATATTTAGTCATACACGTTTTACTGTTAAGAGAAATTGCGGGACTAAATTTGCTTGCGTGGGCCAAATCCCGTGCTGGCCCTGTCTGCAGCACAGATTATCTAACGACTTCTTCAGGATTTTCCTCATTCAAGGCATCCTCCATCTGAGAGGGAGGATAGACGTGTTCCCTGGAGTCAGTCACTGCATTGCATTAACATCACTCCCTCTGGTCTGAGTATGTGGCTCACGGAGCAACAGACTGGAAATCAAAATATTGGAGACTATTTTCAGTTGAAGTAGGTCTGTTCCCAGGGACAGGCCTTTTGGAGGGCAGGGACAACCGGGAAGCAGAGCCAGGGCAACTGTCCCAAGTTATCTGGGTTTCCTAAGCTAAGAGGGCTAAGAGCCTACCTCCCATACCAGCAAAATATCAAGTGGGAGCCGGACAGAAAAGGTATTATTGAAGTTGTCTAGTCTCTTGGCAGGTCATGTAACCATTTTAAGTTCTCAGACACTCAGTGTCTGTCAAACAAAGGCCTGTAGTTCTCTCATTGTAAAGGAACAAAATTGGTAGCAGCAGTTGTGCCCCTATGTCATTGTAAAAAAGAGAGAATGCTATGCAGGCCCTTGAAAAAGGAATTTTAGCACTGGTAAGCTGCCTCAAAATTGTGTTTCCACTACACTGCTTTCAAAAATAAAAATATTATAATTGCATTTTTCATTTGGAAGGTACTTCTGTCTACACAGGATCTCAGCAAGTCTTAAATGTGTGCATGCTTGCAATGCTTCATGTTGAAGAAAATTAATTATTTTTAGCGATTCTTTTGTGAGAGAACTCATGCATTGTATTCCACCTCTTCCGTAGGTGGCTAAGTTCCCAGTGAAGTACTGTCTTGTGGTATCTGTCTGCATAGGGACATACCTGAGGTGAATGTGATTAAAACTCCCAGGAGACATTAGAGATATCAGCTGCTGTTTCTATGAATTAAATTTAAACACGCATTTTTTTCAGTAAGGTTCTTCCAGTAAGATTAATCAAGGCTGAGGGGCAGCCATCATGCCAATTGCTAAAGTTCAGATTTTCGTGTGGGCAGGCTATCAGAGAAATTGTTAGCTAGCACTTCAGTATCTTAAGAAGAAATTCAAAAGGTCATACTTCTGTATGAGATGTTCTTTAAGAAATGTATGGATACCCAGTCTACTGCATTTTCTCAACAACATGAGGTTCTGCCAGTTTTTACTGATTAAATTTGGTCACTGACAAGTTTTCTGATAGGCTTTATTTTTTTCTTCCCCTGAGTAGCAAAAATTCACAGCTCTTACACAGCTGCTTGACCCTATGATATGTAATATTGTGTTCTCCTTGGTAGCTGTGGTAGCTCCTTACCTAAATATCCACACATATTCTGTTCTTGATGACTGGCCTGTGGTTGGCGGACCACTTTTTTCTCTTCGGTGGGTTTCATATATTCTTTATATTCTTTTAGAAATTCCAAACCTGGAAAAAAAATAACCCACATTGCTTCAGAAAGAGACGTTCGATAATAAAGAAAAGGGGGGTACAGAAGAGAATCATAAAGAATGGACAAAATGCTGCATACTGTGGAATTTGAGCTTGACACGGGCTGGGAAGGAGCTTTATTACAGAGAAAGCATGAAAAATAATGAAGAGAGAATCACATTATTTGTGGCCTGCTTGATAGAGTTTCTTATCTGAATCACCAATATAAATGCAGCCCGCGGTAGTAAGGCCTGAAAGGCATCAGTTGCTCTCCGATGGTTGTTCACTAACCATTGTAAATGCACTCTCATCCACAGTAACTACATGTCCACAAATATCTAGTGAAGAGTGATTGGCACCCTGGTTGCCACTATTAGTATATACATTAAGGTACTGAGGGGCATGAAGAATGAATTATCCCCTCAAATCATGAGGTAATCACACCAAAATAGGGCTGAGCGTGTTGGCGACATCGCATGGGAAAATTGACTCTGCTGCTATCCTTGCGGGACCCATGCTGGAGATGAAGGATTTCACTCCTGAGAGAGGCAACTCTCTACGAACTGGGTCATTGTACTTGAACAGTGTTTGAGGGAGAGGAGGTAGGGGCTTGTAAATCTTCATAGGGACAGATAGAGACAGCTATATAAGTAGAAAAGATATGCATAATACCTAATAATGAATTAATGCCACAACTGTCAAGGTAAAATGGAAAAAAATGCCCTTAATGGTAACACCTGAATCACAATGGAAATTACTTTTAAAAACTCCCCCTTCCCTCCCAACTCCCCCACCCCAGTATAAAAAAAACATGTAAGATGTTAACTTTGCATATTGATCCTGATTTCTGATGTGGTAGCATTTTAATAGCTAACATATGTGATCTGTGAATTTCAGCTATATAAAGATCTGTTTCATGGTAATATCTTAGCTTTGGTTTGGATTGTATTTGGTTTTATGTATTGTTTAATATTTAAAAGTATCTGAACTGGACAGAAATGTAGACCACAGTTTCTCTTTTACAGCATTGTGTAAACATATGTAATTAGCCTTGTACTTATCTGCATTAGTATCATTAGAATTGAAAACCCATTTTAATCTGGATTCTGTTCTCTTCTCAATGTCAGCCTGTTTCTGGACCGGTACAGAGCTAGCCTTGTTGATGCAATAAAGAGATTACTCCAACCCAGTGTAAGTATGTTTCTATTTTCTCCTGAACACTGGCTTCAGAATAATTAGTCTGTGCACAATGATTGAGAGAGTAATGGAATGGCAGGATTAATGTCATGTAATACTTTAATACTTATTATGTCCAACTTCAATTGAGTCTTCTAATCTATCAGATTCTTTCCTAATCATAAACTAGGAAACTTCTTATACTTGGCCTTCTGATAAGGAACACAGTGGGTAGTAAAATAAATGAAACCGCTTCAAAGATAGCGTGAGATTATTTTTATCAAAGCGTTTCTCAAGTATTTTCCTTTGATAATAATGTCTTCATATTAAAGTAAAAGTACGATATTGAAAGTTTTAATGTTGGCTTCTGTCATTTGTAATCCCTTCAATTGTAACCTTTGTCATTGTGTTTTTATTTATTATGAAAGAATATTTTTTTCTTTTCATTTCTGTTTATATAAAATTAACAAAACCCTTATACATATATTACAGCCTAAAACTTTTTTCCCATTAAGGAAGCCCTGTGTTTACATGTTTTATACCTTAGAACGTAAGAAAATTAAGTTCTTCATTAAATGCTTGCATGTTCTACATGAGTAGAGGAAATATTTTATCCATCTCCCTCTATTGGGCTGTTAGATCAGAGAGACCTACAGACAAAAAAAAAAAAGCTGTTATATGCATATACTTGTACCCAACAAATAATTTTGACTCTAAAAAAAAAAAAAATTAAAAAGAAGATATCAAAATGAGAATGTGAGAAAACATGTGAAGTAATTGCTATAAGTAGGAATTTGAAACAGGAATTTTACTTTTCACACTTAACATAAAAATCTTCCAGTAAGGTAAACTTTCCAGTTCAAAACAGAATTATTTCATGTTAGCAATGCATTCTCCAAACTTTATTTTAAAATTGTATCGTACTTTTTGTACAAGAGATTTTCTCTGTAAAAGGAATAGAAGACCCAAATGTGCAAAGGCTTAAGAAACCGAGTCATTTTAGTCATGTAAGTAATCCCATTCTTTGCTAAGAGCGATCAGGTTTCTATTCTTGGTTCTGTCATAGACTTTCCTGAGTGACCTAAGGCAAGTTACTTAAGACCGAATTATTTTAATGAGCTGTGGGGCAAGGCTGCCAGGAAGACAGGAGAAACGTAGCCACCCTTAGGAAACGGTTACCCTGATATTTCTGTCAGTGGCAGCAAGGGAGGTTAAGCAGCTGCTGCCCAGAGTGATGCATTCTGACTTTCATGATGACTTGTCAGGGTGCAATAATCTTTGAGACCAGAGGTGATCTGGAAGACGAAGCTGATCCCAGTTTAAAAAATACAAAAAGTACTTTTTTCGGCCTAGATCGATGTCGACACGTTGTTCTTCAGGTAGCCTCATAGGCCACTGTACTGGCTCCATGAAAGGACACTGGGGGAGAAGATATGAGTGGCAGGAAGAGAAGCGCGTAAGAGGTGCCATGGTACCTCTGACCTGGCGAGAGCCTCTAGCTGGAGTGGAAGAATGGCTGTTAGCTGGTTTGTCTCCTGCCCATAACTAATCACGGTCTGGTGGTCTCTATTGCAAAAAACATGGGTACATACATACATTTGTATATGCGCGCGCACACACACACGTGTTCTTTACGTGGGATGATTAGCCCAAGCAGAGAATTTGATTTAAAAAACAATGATGACAAGGCAGCCTGAATTTAAGTGGTGTTCATAGCTCAAGTTCCCATCTATAGACAATTTAGGAATTGTTAACCCAACCTGAAGTCAAAACTGGCCTGACTTTATTGCTTTTTAACTCCAGTCAGCTAATTCAAATTCAGAACACGCCTTTGTTTTTCAGAGCAGATGAACTGCGGTCCTTTGTGAATGTAGATGGAGTAAAGGGAGATGGCTTTTTGTTTCCAGTCTTCCTAGTCTGGCTTGCATCTGCACATTGGGATTAATAGCGTAGCCTGTACTTATTTGCTCTGCATTTTAGGCCATGGTTCTTACCTCTTATCAACAAAGCTAGCTTAAGAAATTCTTGCTCCTTGCAGGAATTTCTGTTGCAGAATTTCTGTTGCAGAATTTCAGGCCACTGTCCAAACTGTATTTTTTAACTAAAGTAATTTCCCTACTCCACTTTATGGATGGATATTCAGTTATGGCATGACCTTGCAAATTATTGCAATTCATAACTAAGAGGGCAGCAAGTGATTGTGTGGGGTGGAAGCTGGGAGTACAGACAACTTAAATTAGCTTTCTTGTCCAAAACAAACATGTTGAACAGAGATGCCTTCAAGCATATGCTTTCATGGTTTAGAAACCCCAAGTAAAATCATATACTCATTTGAAATCCCAAGAGAAAATGCAATCACAAGTACATAATAGTTATTATTTTTACTATTCTTATTAACTTGTATAAATCTCAGGATAACAACAGAGGAAACTTTACTAAATGGCTCTATATTTAGGCCTTTGAAGGAAAAATAAATTAATAGTGAACTCATTTGCCAGTTACAATAATTAAGAATAGTTTAGGGGCGTTAGTTTATGCCCAAGCTAAGGCATAAACTACTTTGATTAAGTTCATTCTTCTACATGAATTATTTTGTCTCAAATTTAGCAGTTACATTTCCTTGTTGGTAATACTTTGCAGAATTGATAGAGGAACAATCTCAAATTGAAGACAGATCTAGATGTAAAACATCTTTCGTGTGTAACTAGGATACAGCTAGGGTAGAAGAGTTCAGGGAAAATAATAGCCAGCAAAACCGAAAGGAAAATGGAGTAAACAGAAAATAACGGTTATCCTTACAAAACTATCTTGAAGGAGAAGTTCAGAACAGGTAATCTATTATTACTGTTAATTTAAAAAGAGGTAAATTTATCTGCAGGACTTCTTTTTTTTTTGTTAAGGATGTTATTTGTGGCTATTAGAATCCTTATGGCACAGAATGATGTGTTTTGGGTAACTTCCTGTTTTCCTGGGAACAAGACTCGGGTCATTTCAGTCATCTGATTCATACTATGGCCCCATGGACAGTTGTGTTGGCACAAGAAGAGAGAACCGCAAACTCATACAGGCAGAAATGAGGAGCTCACAGGGTTACCGAGGGCGGAAATTTCTTATCTGAATTTGTTATGAAGGCAAATGTCACCTGTAACCAATTCCAAGAATTAGGCGCTGAAATTTTACATCAAACAAATTTATCTTGAATGGCTATATTTTATTCATCTTATAAGGAAGCTACTTGATTTGCCAACATTTATTTTTATTTTTTCCTATTGTTAAACTGTGCTTTTAATTTTAATCTCAGAACAAGCAATTGCTTGCTTGTTTGCATATTTCCCTCATTAAGAACATCTTTTATGAAGGCTTTGATTCTTCTGTGGCCCATCCGTTCAAAATCCCAATGAAGTCAATCAAATGATATTGAACCATGATTAGTACCAGCAAATAAGACTGCATTTAATAGTGATTGATGAGTGGACTTAGTCCTAGTCCTGTCCAAAATGTGAACATCTATTTCATTATCTAATTGAGGCATTTTGGTGACACTTCAAAATATTGTAACTCAAACAGTCATTTTCCTCTGGGTTTTCTTCACAAATTTACTGGAAGTATTTTCCCAGCTGAGGAAAAGCCATTCTGAACTTTAAACATCATCCTAAACTGGTAGGCACTTTTGAATTATAAACTTCAAATTAAACAACGTTAAGATAGTCCACCAAGTGTAGATCCAACCCACTAGTCTAATTTTGTTATTGTAGAGCAAACAAGAAATAAAAAAACATTTTAAAATTAGAAATATGAATGCAGTCCCACAACAGGTAGCAGAATCACAGAGATGAGGCAGTTGAGAAGAAAGTGCTTCAAACCCACGTTATGATAGACGAGAATTGATGGCAGTAACTCCACAAAACCTCCTCCATTTTTAAGGAGATTATTGTAGTGATAAACTTAATCATGATTTCTTGCTTTCTTACTGGCAAGAGCAAGATCTGAAAGTATTTTAGATGCGCACTTAGTTCAACAGAGGAATGGGTTTTTATACCAAGGAGCAAGCCCAATGTAGCTGCCTAGTGATTTCCATAAAAGGCCATTCCCCTTCTTTGAAGTTACCTCAAGATTTTCGGTCTGGTTTTTAAGAGATATTTCATACCATGTTGTGTTCTATTTCACTGCATTTCTCTTTCGAATTAAGTTTGAAGTCATTAGTCTACAGAGAGTATGAGAAGGAATGACCGGGTGGACTGCTGACTTCCAAGTGGAAGTCTGTAAGGGGGGTGCTGTTGCATGAGCCTTGCTTCTTCACTGAAGCTGCTGGATCTGTGGCCGATGTGGGGCCTGGGGCCCCCGGCAATCTCTCTCTGTTCACGGGTTTAGCCAGTCCTGAAGTGCCCGTGTGAATGATGTGGTCAGCAAGCCCTGGGTGGGGGGGACATGTTTCCCGTTACACTGACCTCTCTGTGAAGCTGCTCATGAAGATGAGGGACTCCAGAGGAGTCTCATCCTTCTTATGCCAGGAAGGGTCTCTGCAGAACAATGTTCTGGGCAGCGTGAGATGGCAGCAGGAAGAGGAGGATCCTCAGCTGAAGGTTCCCTTTGCTGCCCGCTTCTGTCTGATGACATTAAAGCATGCCAAGGACGTGAGGGAAGTTACAGCACATTTCGCATTTATTGTGATTTCCTGTGTTTAATGTTTTTCATCCTGAACTGAGCCTATATTCAGACCTAACATTTACATAAGCAATTCCAGTGCCTTCGGTGGGAGTTACACCCATTTGCTCCTCATACTTAGCCACGGAATTAAAGTTATAGCTACACAAATGAGCAGAAGTGAGTTGCTTTGGATGTTGCCCTAGGTCTCCTTTGTACTTAAATTTCCCATGAGAAACATGAGGGTAACAGTATTTTCCTATCTCACAGAGGCATTGTGAAAATAAATACAGTGCTGTGGTATTAATGATTGGAATCTTTTAAGTACACATTAGTACCATAGATACTGAAGTAGAGTTTTTATTGCTGCCTCACTGGATGTTGTCTCAGCTTATATGTGCATGAGCTGTAACACACAGATTTGTTCCCTACCCTCCTCACAAAGTATCAGTGTCAGCGTTGTAACTTTCCAGAGTTACCTTTGAAATTCTTTTTTGATCACTTTTTTTCCTCCAAGAAAAAAGTATCCAAGATTGCATTTTCTCAAGCCAGGTATTATTCTATGGCATCTAATAATTTTATAACTTTTTCAGATCCCTAAAAATATTTTTTGTCTCTTCGGTTGATTACAGCAGCTCACAATTGAGTCTTAGCTCTCATTAATATAGAAGTTAAATATAAGAACTCACAGTAAACTTTGCAGCTCCCCTCAGTGTGATATGCTGTTGGCTGATATTAACCTTTGTTTACGGCTCTTCAACCAGTTTTCATTCCATGTGACAGAACACAGTATTCAGCCAATTAGAATTAATTTTGCAAATAAGATTTCAAGAGATGCTATATCAAGAAGGTTAGGTTTTGGGCTAGTACTTTGCACAGGGTGTCTAAAATCTATCAGTTCAAGGAGCAGTCATTTTTGTTTCCTTAAATACAGGAGGATGAACAAAAAATTAGCTAACAGACCCTAATGCATTGCTTGGGCATCATAAATGGCCTGACCGTCTTGAAAGATCCAGAATTACTATGCAAGAACATTAAGTCCTGCTTTAAATGCAGTTTACCAATTTAAGGTCAAATTTGGTTGCAGTGCTCAGGTAGTTTAAAATAGCTTTAAAAAATTAATGCTTGAGTCTGATTTGCCTCCCCTTTTGCCTTGTTTTACACCGTTGTAATTCCACTGACAGCGAATGGGAGGTACTCTTCTATGTGTGAAAGTGAAAAAAAAGAAAATCATTATTTACAGTCTTTGCATGGTCGTGAGCTAAGAAATGGATTTTGCATTGAGTGTATGTTTTGTTTGCTGCTTCTGTGTTTTGTTTTGGTAATTCATAGCCACCATTATTATATGAAAAGGAGCAGATGTATGGCAGTTGGCAGTTTTCTAAAGAAAGTATTTATTTATTACTTTCTATTTTGCATTTGTTTAATCACAGAAATCTTGCATATTTTGAACAATTATTTACATTACCCTATTTTAGTATTTTACCAAGAGAACAATTGACTTTTCCAGCTTGAGCATATTAAAAGCTTAGGCAGGTGTATGTTATATTTGGTTCCCTTCCAGTTTTAAAAATGTATAAATTCTCTGTTTAATGTTCCAGGGAAAAGCAATGGTATTTGCTCCACTCCGAGGGAATACTTTAAACCAGTTTTGCAATCTAGCTGAAAAAGCTGGTTTCTCTATCCAAAGACATGAAAATTATGATGAACACATTTCGAACTTCCACTCCAAGGTTAGTTTTCTGCTTGTGTTAGATAACACTTTAATCCGCATTGCATTTTGAAGAGATCATGGTCCTTTTGGCAGGTAACCTAAATGTTTGATTAAAGTACTCCTTAGGTGTGCTGTTTCTGAACAGCTATTTTTGTATCTGATTATTTTGTGTGGTAGAACCATCCTTTATCTCTGCACGTCTAGAAGAGTTTTGCAGAAGCACCTCCTGTTTACCCTTTTCATTCATAGAAATCTAATTTATGAGGGTCTTTTCTTGTTGTTGTTAGCTGCCTATAAATATATGGCACACTAGCATTTACATTTTAAAAAAAGCTTGCAACTTTTAAGTAGGTTAAATACTGAAATGGACTGAAATAAATCGGAGGTGAATGTCTAATTGTATCATATCGTACCTTAAATCCTTATCTCTGGCTGCTTTATGGCTGGGTCAGTTGGCAGCTTCAAACTGCTAAATCTCATACAGAATTTCACAGTTGTGGGGTTATATGTCAGATCGAGGCGCTACAAGATTTAGGTCAAAAGCACTTATCTGAGCGTGATTTCTAAGCTTGCTTACATAAAGCTACTGTTATCAGTCTCCTTTTTTATTATTTATAAGGATAGAGTAATACAGGACATGAAGAGGAAGGTGCTTCACAGAAAACTTTTTAGAAATTTCTTATTTTCCTGTGTAGAAGTGCTTATCAAAATCATATTTATTACTTGCAATTCTGAGATCTCTATTTCATACTATAAAGAAATCCACTGTTGTAGGTCCGTATGACCTTAGACATAACCTCTTGCAATTTTCTAAGAATTGCTCTTGGAAAATATAGACATGTTCAGAATTGAAGTGAAATGCATTTTTTCCTATTTAGCACCACCATAGGATAGAAATCAGATTATGCTAAAAAAAAAAAAAGAGTGTGTGATGTCGTAAGGAACAAATATATATTTTATTAAATAATTTTATATTTAATAAAGTCTCCCATTAAAGCTATCTAGACAAGTGTATATAAAATCACTTAATTTCATTGTTCAGGTAGGTCTGAATCAGGTCAAACTAAAACGAAAAAAATTTCAGTCATTGTTCATCTACCACCTTCACTTTAAATCATATAAAATGTTATAAATGTGAGGCCCAATGTGATGGGTTTTTTATTTGCCTCCACCTGAAAAAGGGCATGATTTTGATTATGTTGTTTCATGGTAGTGGTTCTCTTTCATTATCCAGTGCATCCAAATCAGCTCTGCAGCAGTGAAATACGGGAGTAATAG